>CM021100.1:605206384-605369541 GCA_007115665.2 Sequoiadendron giganteum | reverse complement strand
CCCCTCTCCCTCTCCCTTCATCTCTCTCCCTCTCCTTCTCCTTCTCCCTCCCCCACCCTCATCCTCCATCCCTCTCTCCCCCTCTTCCTCTTTCCCTTGCCCTTGCCCTCTCCCTCTCCCTCTCTCCCCTCCCCCTTTGACCCTCACCCTCACCCTCCCTCTCTTCCTCTCTCTCTCCCTTTCCCCCCCCCTCCACCTCCACCTCCCTCCCTCGCCATCTCCCTCTCCCCCTCCCTCTGCCTATCCCTCCCCCTCTTCCCCTTCCCCCTTTCTCACTCCCCCTACCCCCTCCCTCTCCCCTCCCACCTCCCCCTTCCATCTCTCTCACATCCTTCCCCATTTCCCTCCTCTCTCCACCTCTCAGTCTCACCCTCCCCCTCTCTCTCCCCCCTTCCCCTTCCCCTCTTCCCCCCTTCCCCCCTCTCTCACATCCCTCCCTCTTTCCCCCCCTCTCCTATCTCTTCCCCCTCCCTTCCCCTCTCTCTCTCCCCCTCTCTCACATGTCCCTCCCTGTCTCCCCTCCTCTCTCTCACATCCCTCCCCCTCTCTCCCCTCCACACCTCTCTCTTTCCCTCCCCCCTCTCTCCCCTTCCCCTTCTCCCCTCTCTCTCACACCCCTCCCTCTTTCGCCCCCACTCTCCCATCTCTTCCCCCTCCCTCCCTTTCCCTTTCACTCTCCCCTAACCCCCTCCCCCCTCGCTTCCCCCTCCCCTCTCCCCTCCATCTCTCCCTTGCCCCCCTCTTTCTCTCTCTCCTTCTCTTCCCCCAAACCTGCCTCTCCCCTCCCCCCCTCTCTTTCTCCCTTTCCTGTTTACATTTTATATATTATAGTTCCTATTTATATAAAACATATATTAATATTATTATTTTATAATAATAATTTATATAATACTATTTATATATCAAATATCAAATATATAATAATTTATATTTTATAATATATAATTTACATAAAATATTAATATTATATTATATATAATAAATAAAAATAAAAATATATCAATATATATTTATATTTATATTTTAAGAATTTAAATATTTTTTTAGGTTGCTGAGTTTTTGCCGAGTCTCAGTCAAATTCGGGTCTGCCAAGCTTTTGAAGAACCCGAGTTTGCAAACTATGTTCCCAAAAACACAGTGAGACAGCTCTGGTGCAGTTTTATAGCACAAATAGCAACTGCAACACAAACAACATTTTGAGGGCCTTTCATGGCATCTTTGTTCAGGCATAATGGCAGCTTTAATGAATTCTTACAGTTCTTTGCCAGTTCCAACTTGTTGTAGGGTTGCTTCTGCCAACCTAAAAGCATCTCTCAGCCAAATGTAGGACCTATTTAGGACTCTCTTGAACAAGAAGCACAACTGACTCCAATCACTTGGTGTCAAGCTAGTCACCATTTTTACAAATCTCATACTTTATTTTATAATGGATTTCTTCTAAATATAAGCTGATGTTAAGAATGAATGGAGCTCATGACCTCAAATAATTTATTGCCATGTTTGTCCAACAAATGAAATTTAGGCATGGGGGTTAGCTAGTCAGAGTTAGGTCATACTCATTGAGGCCACTTCGACCTTTTTCTTGTTCATTTTTTGATAGGACGCCCTATGGCAGATGCAAAGATACTAGAAATGAAGTTTTGTGGTGTTGGCAGAGGTTTCTGATGCTCGAGATGCATCATTGCCTCCAATATGCCACCTAGTTTATTTCATTCTCGAGAGGTAACACACATGGTAGTTAGTGTCATTCTAATCTGATGATGTAAATTTTTATTTCATTGAATTGCACCATGTTGGCTTCTAAATATATACTGTTAATACAAACATATGAAGCCAAAAAACAGTTAAAATACAAATGAAAAAGCAGAGGTATTGCACAAAATTATATTAAATAATCACAGATGTTCTTTAAGTTGAACAAAGTACATTGCATAATTGATTACAGTCGAAAGACCAAGTTCCACTCCATTCCCTTCTCAGGCTTGATTCTAGTGCAACTCACAATTGTATATGACCAAAAGCTATGCCAGTTATGCTTCTCTGGAAACAGTTTAGATTAATGCTGACCCAAAACTACCACAGTAACAGGTTATATTAGCACTTGTGTGTCGTACTTTTATATCATCCACTTGCAAATAAATTAATAATAATCATCAGTGGAAAATATTAAATAAGTAACTTGTGGACTAGATTATGAGACTAAAATTCTTCCTGCCAAAAGCATTCACGATTGGAAATATTTGGCATTCTATAAAATTGTAATTGTAGGGATCCATCAATCAAGCTTGCTTGGCCAAATGCACTCCTTTGGCAGTCTTCTATGTCAATATACTTCAAAGGTGCCCATAACTAAATCCAACTTTCTATCATATCAGCAATTAAAATATGTAATCATTCAGGTTCAATTATGCCTCGAAGAAATTTACTCCAAAATACACAAGAACTTTCTTACAAAAAAGATTATTTGAGATTGAACAGGCCTGTCAGGACCTAAACCCAGAGAAATGTTCAGAAGCAAATTAATTACATATAATTTTTGAGATTGAGTTAAATTCTCATTTAAATTTTTCCTTGATGCAGAGAAAGTGGAGATAGGAGAAATGGAACTGGAAAAAGAAGTCTTCATGTTGTTTTATATTATTTTTAGCTTTAGGTCTCGCCTTTCTGAATTTTATTTGTAGGATTTTCAAACTAGGCCTTTTGATACTGAAGCCAAACGCTAATAGAATCTTGCAAATTTGCAATAACAGCCTGTCCATGTCTTTCAAACATCACATCTAACACTGAAGCCAAAGCTAATAGAATCTTGCAAATTTGTAATAACAACCTTCCATGCCTTTCAAACATCACATCTAAGAAGGCTAAGTTGCCCTCATGGAACAATTACTGTGGATGACCTAATGTGTGTTGCTTCCCCTGAGAAATATGGCAAAAAATCTAAGACAAAAAGGATGTAGGTGCTTCGAAAAGACGAAAACCTAACCTGACAGATTGTAATGGGCATACAAACCCATTAACAAATATATAGTGGTAGTGTTTTAAACACTTTAGATCTCGAGCTTGAAACTATTCATTGGTTATTTATCACCTGGGTATAAAATCTGGATTTCTTGGCATGCATCCATCCATAAAATAATTGGGAGGATTTTAGTCAGACATTGTAGTTGTAACTAATTTTTTAAACCTGCGTGTAAAAAGTGGAAGAATGCACAAAGTGACGAATTGTTAGACAAGAATTCATCGAAGAGATGTTATCTCATGGCATGCAAATATAGCAAGATATGCACATAAGGAACTTTTTGAAAATGTTTTCAAGATTTTCAGGAAAATATGATTTGGGGTTATTGCAGAAATGGTGGAGATTAAATTGGCCAATGATGGAGATCAAGTGGTCAAGGTGATAGATAGCTCTCTCGTCCCATATTTTATCGCCATCTCTATAATGTTAACTCTTCCACATAGTGTTTTTGTCTTACCCTTATCTCTTTAGTCTTTTGTTTACTATTTTTATGTATGGATGAATGGAATGCGTTAACTTTTTTACCAGATAGCTTGGGCAATCTATCAACTTTGCAAATGTTTTCTTTAAATAATTGTAACAACCTAGTTGCATTACCTAAAATATTTGGCACTATTTTCTTTGAAGCATTTGGTTTTGATTTGTTGTCCAACTTAAAGAGGTTTCCAGAGTCATTAGGAAGAGTACAATAGTTGGTGTAAGATGCAGAGCCAGTAGTAGTAAGGAGAAGAAGAAGAAAATAGTAGAACCATTCAAACAAGAGGTCAAGAAGAAGATAAAAATAGGTAAGTTATATTTTCAGGCCTATACTTCAAAAAAAAATTAAATAGCCTCTTTTCACCTTTTAGTGTCTCTTCAGTGTACCCATATTTTGCAAGCTCTATCTCCAAAATTTTGGCCTATTGAACATCTGCAAGTAGTATAATCTTTCTAGTAGTTTCTAGACCAGACTACATGACATTCTTAAATGAATCCAATAGTCAAACATGAAATGTCTAAATTTATATACACTAAATCTGAACTAGAAATATATGGGAAATTGAGACACTGCAAACAAATTACTTTGAGAGAAAAGTATAATGTTTCTGCATGGTAAGAATCATTTTTTTAAAGTTACTTTTTATTTATTTTCGGTGCTACATCATGTTGGTATAGGTGGCTTCTGAGGCTTGAACCAAGGTCATCATCGTGGCAATCTCTTTATGCCCTACCTTGATCCTTCGGTTATCTGAACTCTCTATAAAATCAGCGTTCCTTGTCTAGGTTAAATTCTAGTCTTTGAAATGTAGTTGATTTGTGTGTATCTAGATCATGATGTATTTTCTTCTTTTAACTGGAGAAAATATGCTGAGATTGCACCATCCTATTTAGAAAACCTTTAGCCTTGAAGCTACTAAGGATAGAGATTGCATCAAGGTTAAATGTCCTTGTGGCTTAGAAGTTATAGGGATTTCTATTCCTCCAATTGTGCTCAGTCTTGGTTTGTGGCTGGAATTGATAGATTCTATGTTTTTAAATGCAGGCACTTGCCTATGTTAAATTTTAGCATTTGAAATGTGGAACATGATATCAAATGGGAACCTTAAACTTTGATAGGATGAATTCATTTAACTTTGATTGTGCGTTGACTACTTTTTAATAAATTTCATTTCTTTTAGTTATTTTGCATATCTAGACCATCATGTTGTTTTCTTTTCTATGCTGAAAAAAATACCTTTTTTCTATTGGGATAAAAGAAGTTTCCCCCAAGAAAAGCAGTATGAGACTCCTAATGCATGCATTTACTTGCCCCGGCAGAAAAAGAGGACTTCAAACTAATTCATAAATGTCAGTTTGCATTCAACGTAAGTAAAGATAGAGTATATTGGTTGAGCAAAAAGACTGTCTGAAAATAGCTATGGAACCTCAAAATATTTGTTGAAAATGTGTAAAAAATAATGTCAAATAACAATTTAAAATGAAAACATCACCATGCAGAGCAAATATTTGGGAAAAAGTAGAATAAAGTGGGATTAAATTGGGATAATATTAGGATAAATTCGTACTAGGTGATTTTTTGAACTAACCACAGTTTTTAAGGGGAAAAAACAAAATTTTGATATGACTTTTTATCATGATTTCTCGTGTTTTTTTCCATTTATTGCTACCATGTTTCAGACATTAACTTGATCTCCGACTTTTGATTTTTTGTTCATTGGCATCATTATCTATTTCACTTGTGTGACCATCAAGGTTCTTTTTCTTTATTCTTTGACTAGAGGATCATGTAATTTTAAATTTATATTGACAAGTTGATCTCAAAGAACAAAAGATTTAGATTCGAAAATGAAAACATGCTAAAAAGTAACTTACTGCATTTACTTAGCCCCAATTTTCATTCGTTCAACTAACATTCTTTCTAGCATCTAGATTCAAAATTTGTTTCAATTTATTCTGGCATTTGACAAAATATTTTGACTAGCTTGTCCTTAAAAGTGTGTGTACTCTAAAGATTGACAATGATGGAGATTATGAGTAGGACAGCTTGTTGTTAAACTCATACAAGTTTCACAACGCCAAGTGTACCCAGGATGAACACCAAACTGCTAAAATATAAACGTTGTCCCCAGGCATAGCAGGCAAGGTAGCTTCCTCAGCCTAATGTTTTCCAAGCCTTACTATATATTTCCATTGTCTAAGCTTAATTGCAATTCAAGCTCAATTGCCTTATAGTTTTTGAAGCTTGTTTGTGCATTCCCATTGTCTAGGCCTAAATGTAATCCAACCTTAACTGTACGTTCCCATTGTAGTCAAGATGGTGGGTGAATTTTACAATTTTTCAAGCAGTCACCCCCACCCAACTAAAAGAGCATATAAAGTATTTATACCAAATGATTTGTTCCTGATATTCAACGAATATGCAACCTAAACAGCAAATCAATTATAATAAAATGCAGAGCAATTGAAAATGACGTATAATGCAAATAACTCAACAACATAACAGTTAAAAGGTGCAAACCTAAAATAGGAATTTCTGGAGAGAATGAGATTGCAAATTAAGAGTATGTCCCATGCATTCAATAACTATATCAGTAAATGCCCCAACAAATCATTTATACCAAATGATTTGTTCCTCTGCAATGAACTTCGGGATCATGATGAAGAGCATCTTTAATGCTTTCAAATATAGCTATAATTGGACTCCGTGTGTCTGTGAAAAGTTAGTTCGTCTGATGCCCTGAAAAGCTTCTCGTGGAGGTTTTTCCGGATGAGGTTAAGGCCTAGGTAACTACTCGTTGATAGTGCTGATAAATATTATTTATGCAGATTCTTTTACCCGTATGGAATACACCTAAGTTTGGGGGTGGGCATTTTTGTCACTCTTTAGTAAATAAAACAACAAATTGTTTATTCATGAACGTAGATTGGTGTAGCCTTCTCATTTCATTTGTAGTAAGATATGTTATAAACAAATGAAATTTATTTCTGCCCAACTTGATTAATGTAAAAATTATTCGGTTACTCTAGCTTAGCTTGCAGAGGATTTGATATAAAAATAGAGCAGCAAAAACAGAGCATACAGCAGTAAAAGGAAACAAATTAAAAATCATTTAAATGCTGTTCACAATACATCTAGATTTATACAGCAGAAAGTAACAAATTCAGACTCGTATATGTATTAAAAACAGCAGAGCCTTTAAATCACAAACATCTCCATTCGACAAAAAATATACTAATCTGCATTCAAAAGTTGAAGACATACCTTGAAGCCTGAATATATTGAAGAACAGACGTCAAAGCAGCAAGTCATCCAGAAACGAATCAGTTATTTCACTTCTACTCTTCACTGCACAAAATGTGCCAAAAATTCTCTGTTGTTAAACATTATTAATAATAGGAGGACGTCTAAGATAAAAGTGCAGCTAGGGAAATTCCAGCGTGAAACCTCTTAACCCTAAACTCTGCCAAAAGCTAAAATTGGCTGCGAATGGATATTTTCACCGGGCAGAAAAAGAAAATGCAGACAATAGGAATCGCAGAGTATTTATTTGGGTCCAGGGATGATGTATGAAGAAAATTATACAACGGTATTCATTCCTAAATATAAATGAATGTCCGTTGTTTTCTTTTCTTTTTTCAAATTTGAAATGGCCGTTGCTTTTTTTTCAGTTTTTTCAAATTTCAAATGCATATTCTGTTTTCTGTTTTCTATTTTTCGGTTTTTTTTTTCTTCTGCAAATTTCACATGTCCATTAAATATGTAATAAAACTAAATAATTTAAGTTAATATAAATTAAAGAATACATTTTGTATATATTAATTTACAATTTAATTTATAATTTATAATTTGACAATTTATCATCATTCATAATTTAATTTATAATTTAATTCATAAATCTAAAATTTATAATTTTGTAATTTAATTAAGTTAAAAAATGTTTTCTAGTAGTAACGTGCTGAGTATGGCAACATACATAAAAATTAAAACATAATCAACAAAGATTTTAAAGAATAAAATTGTAAAATAACTCTTAAGTAAATGAAATAAAATAAAATAACACTTAAGTAGCCTCCTTGACCTCATTCTAAGGAACCCCATTTAGCTTAGTAATCTAAAATCTTATAATTAGCATCATAAAATTACATATATATACTATATAATATGATATTTATGAATTCATAAATACAATAAATTATATATTTAAGAAAATTATAAATAGTATAATATTAATATATTACTATAATGGCTCGTTTCCCATGATTTTTCTCCGCACCCTCATGCATACCAAATAGGACCCTATCAACTACTCAAAATATTGATGAGTCTGCTTCGACATCTATGAAAATTATACCTGATGTCCTAGTGGTTGTTGATGTAAATTCCTTGCCTTGTGATCGTGCATTAATTGGTTGCTTTGTTGGAACCAACCTCTCAAGCCAAACAACTCTAAATTGGGTAGTTGATAAATGGTATATCTTGCCAACGATTCATTTTATCCCAAAAGGTTTTCTCATTGCAACCTTGGAAGATAAAGGCATGATAGATCATATATTAAACACATGGACGGATGCTTGACAAGACACATTTATTTATTCAAAATTAGTCTCTAAATTTCAATCCACTAAAATGTAACCTAGCAAATTATCTCATTTAGATTGGCTTCTATAACCTTTCTATGGAGCTTTGGTTGATGGATGTAACTTATATTATTGGTAATAACTTGGGGAACTTGTGGTAATTGATGAGGAATAATTGGTAGAGAATTCAAGATTGGATTCTTGATTATGTATGGTCACAATACACAAACTTCTGAAGACATTAACCTTATGTGTGTTTAATGGAGAATGGGTGTGATCAGTCGAGGTTGAAGAGAATTTTTTTTTTTTTTCCTAAAATGTGGTAACAATTCACATTTCACAAAAGATTGCCCCATGATCAACCCCAAAAATAAAAATAAATATGGGTTTAAAAGGTCGACTTGGTTCTTGACCTAGTCCAATTACCCACGATGGTTGAATTATACCCTACAAAAGCTAGGAAGGTATGTAATTGTGTTGCATTTGTTCCTTTCAATTATACACTTTTTGGTGTAGATCCTTTGGAGGAAGAAGGGAAAATGAGTGTAGAACTAGATTTTGACTTAAATAGTGAGAACTAGGAATCATGAATGTAAGATGCATTAGCTAATTTGTGGCTAATATTTTGAATGCCAATATTGATTCTAGGAGGAAGAGAGAGAGAAAATGAAATATAAATATACATTTATATATATACCTTTATTTATATGTAGGGATTTACAAGCATACATATTATTTTATTTTTCCATTTCCTTATTCAAAGGCCTATTTTCAAGTTCATAAAAATAAAAAAATAATACAATAGTTCTCCTTATGATTATTGTATATGATATAATCCATTTTGAATATCATTTTATATCAAACTTTGAGATAGACGAAATAAGAAAAGGATGCACTAAATTCATTTCTTTGACAAGATTTGCTTATTTCCTCAAATTATGATTCCACACAATAAAAAATGATATTTATCAATTACAGACAAATGCAGATGTCATGGTGTATTGTGGTGTGTGAGATTCTAGATTGCATTCTTACTTACTGTTGTCATCTGGCTAAGTGTCCCTACCTCAATCAAGTTTGTGTCCTTCAACCTGCTCCTACACACACACATTCTTGCACTTGCCCACTTATCAGTAACATTTAACCAATATAATCTTTATGGAATAATTCTTTTAAATCATAAAATTGCGAGATATTCATTTTTCAAATATATCATTGCATTTATCAAATCCGTAATGCTAAATGCTAAATTCCATTTTTCAAATATTTCAATTAACTCAACATTATTAAATGCAAGCAATGAAATTGAGATGTGACAAGTTGGTTGGTTGTTTTTGATAGGGGGAGCATGTATAATTGTTTAAAGGATAAGTGTAGGTGTTGAGAATGTGTTGATTTAAATGAAGACCTTGAACCTTTGTGGATTTTATTTCTTATATTTTTAGGTTACCAATGTTGCTGAGGTCTCTGGTAATTGCAGTGGTTTGGTAGTTTGGTTACTTGTCAGGATTGGTTAAGAAAATTCTCCATATTTCTTCACATTATTGTTTCTATTCTTGTGTCTTGGTGGTCATGATTTTAGTGTTTGTGAAGTGTCTTAGTTAAACTTCCATGTGATGAAGTTTACCACAAGTTGGTTTGTAAATGCTCTATCTCATGACTAAGTCTCTTAAGATTTCGAGATTAAGTGCTTTGTGCTAGTTGTTTTTGGCATGAAAGTGTGAAGAAGTATATGGAAGTGTTACTAGACATTCATGGAATGTCTCTTTGTGGTCCACACATCAATAGTTGATCTCTTTGGTGTTGCATATTGTTTGAGTTGTTTCTTTGAGTGATTTGTGGATGTCTGGTTGATAAGGCTTGTTCTCTTGGTTGTGCTATGTGCTTGGGGGTCTACACTAGCAATTGAGAATGTGTTAAGATGAGTTAAGGTATTTCCCTATCCCGTTGAGAATCACATTGAGTAAATTTAGATGGAAGACGTGTTTTTGGGATGATTGGTAATGTTGCTAGTGTTTCTCTTACGTGATTCCTTATTGTTGACTTGGTATGATGTGCACCAACATGTTTAATTCTTGGGATCACATTGGAAGATGTAATAAGTTACTTTAGATCCTCTATTTCTCCTATATAGGACCACTTTCATCGTATTTATATTTTTGAGGTTGACTTGTTGGGGTCATTTCTTGTTTTTGGTGTTTTCCTTACTTGTTGAGGATATAAATATAAGAACAAATCAATTGAAAGTTGTATGAGAGTGGAAAAATGCAATAAATAATGTGAGTTGTAGAAAATATAAGTTAAATGCACACCAATTCCTTAGTCAGCAGAGTGTATTATTGACATATGTTGTAAATTGAAATCTTCATGTATCCTACTTGAAGATAGTGATTCTTCCTAGTAGGTCCTTATATATTTCCCTAAGGTTGTGCACATTATCATGCAAGTCCTTGTATCTTTCCCTAAGGTTGTGTGCCTTTAGCCTGTAGTGTGTTTGATCAACTTCCCAAGGTGATTCTACAAGCCATCTAGCTTGTTTTCCTCATAGTGAGATACAATATTATCTCTTATGAATCAACAATTGCTAATTGAGATCCAATTTATCTTAAAGCTAACAAGAATTATCTTAGATGTAATTCAAAATGCAAGAGAGGCATGCACAAGGTTGTGATACATTTATCTCTACATTTTGATACCACGAGACCCAGTCCTATATGGTCTATCTTGATACAACTATCTTGGATAAAAGTAATTTGGTGAAATATTATTGAAAAAGTGGATATTTTTGGGTTATTGATCTAGGATGGATAGCTAGTTATTACTACATCACTCATGGGATAAATGGCTACTTATAATAAGCACTTGAAATCAACAATGGGTGATATTGAGTTATGCTCATTGTTTTTGCTAAATGAAGGCTTTAAATATGACAGTAAGAAAAGAAGAGAAGATGGAGCTTGCAAAGCTCTTAAACAATGTTCCTATTCCAATCTAAGCTTGGATGAATCAAAATAGGCAAAGAGAATTAGTTATGATACTATTGAAAGGTTATCCATGACAATTCGTAGATTGTGAGAAAAAGGGAATAGAATACAAAAGCTTCAAGATCTTGCTACTACTATGCTTGAACTCTGAAATTTAATGGACACCCCTATTAAAGAGAAACAAATGTTCCAAATTTTTACCTATAATATTGCAGCCTAAAAACATGAAAAGGGAAAGTATTTGGAAAGGAATGCAAGATTCAAAGATGTAGAACATGCATTTTCAAAACCAATCCTAGAGGAAAGCTTGGTTGTTAGTAATGAAGGCATTCAAGAGGATAATCAATGTCAAGAAGGGAGCTTCATTGTGAGTTATGAAGAGGCCTCTTCTACCGATGAGACCTTTGACAATAATGATCAAAGCCCAATTTCACAGCCACCAAAGCCTATTGAAACTTTGCTTCCTCTGATTTCATCTCTGCCTCAGTCTTCAAGAGATATTCCTTTACCAAATAATGCAATTCCCGACCTTTTTTGTGTATTCCTTTGTAAGATCATTTAGTGATATCTTATTGTTAAAGTCCAATCTCTCTAGATGATTTTGTGGGAGCATTGAATTTCAAGACAACAAATTCACTTCTAGACAGTGTAAATGTTTCTCTTCTGCAAACTTTGAGATGAAACCTAGAAATGCTTTCAAAATAAGGAAATGACACGACAAAAAAATGTTTGAGACAATTGAATTGGGATTTCTTAGATGTAGTAACATGGCTAGTTTATTTGGTAGAATATCTTCTAATGCGTGGAAAAGATGGAAGGTTTGGACAAAATATTTCTAATCTAAAAATTTTGGATTATGTCGATGGGAAAATTAACCTATCTTTCACTCCAAGTGAATTTTTTTGGGGAAATCTATGGCATTCAAAAGGCAAGAGGATTTCTTGTAGCAAAGGGGAATTGCATAAAACTTCCTATGAGGAAACAAATTCTATTTTAAAGAATTCAATCATCCAAAAAAAAACATAGATTCTCTAATAATGGACAAGCTGAGGTTACAACTCTTGAAGTGAATGATTTACGTGATTTTAACAATGAGAAATGTCATCTTTATGGAATGGATGAAAATTTTCTTTGTTGTGATGATTTCCATTATGTATATTATTCTTGTCGTGTTGGTGTTTCAAGAGCTTATTTACTTAAAGATGCATAGTATTGTCCAAAATATGTGGTAAAGAAAATTGATGTCCTAGAATTGAAAGTATTGGATACATTGAATGAAGTTGAGATATTTGGCATTGATCCATATGAGCGTGTATTCTTTGGAACTTGTGGCTATCTTATAGTGTCAGATTCCATTTCAAGTTTGATCGATGTGTACAGTACATTTCAAAGCAAAGGTTTATCAGAGGGAGAAGTGAATATTGGTAGGAACAATGTTTTAGTCCCTTTGAAATCCCAAAAAATAGGGAGAAAGCATACTTAAGGAATGATTTCAGAGGGAGAAATAAATATCAGTGGAACAAAATAACAAGTCTCTTCGAGATACCAATGGAAGCATAAAATGTGGTAAAGTAAATTCACAAGTGTTGGATTTAATATAAATTGGGTGTGAGTAAAATGTTAAAATAAATGCGCAAAGTAAAGATTTATTAAATATGAATCACAATATGATATTATTTTTTGTGGTAATAATATAAAATATAATTGAAAAATATTTTCACCAAGATGAGAAATATTTTCACTAGGGGAATTAAGAAGATATAAAAATCATGGAGTGGGTAATTGTTTTTACCCAAAGAGTATTTTTCAAATTTGGGTGAAGTGCAATATTTGGAAAAAGAAGCTTAAATAATTAGGACTAATTTTCACGAGCATGTGAAGACAATGAAGGTTAAAATTAAATATTTTTGTTGAAGATAATCAATGTAATGAAAATATGCACTGGACAGACATGTGAAGGGTCATAACCTTGATAATACAAAGTATATGTAAGATAAAACCAAAATAAAATAGAATCAATTAGATCAGTTGCATTAGATAGTAGATAGATCATCATCTAGCCATTATAGAATAGAACACATGAAAAATACTTTTGATATATTGTAAACACTTTTGAAGTAATTAATGGAGAAGAAAATTTAACTTGGTGGTCGGAATTTTGGTGTTCAAGTGTTTGTTGATATTAATTTATAGAAGTTATCTTGTTGTTTCCAGAGTGGTTTTCCCTTGTTATTCAAATTGAATGTATCAAGCATATGTTTAATTTGTCAAGACACATTTTTTTCCTTTGTGTGATTCATGTTGATTGGTTTCTGTAAGAAATTAAACTCCTTTTAATTGATTCTTTTTAATTAGTTTCTTTTAAGAATTAAAATCTTTTTAATAAGCCATCTTAATTGGTTTGCTTCAAGCAAGAATTAAAATCCTTTCAAATACTCACAGTAACCTAGGTATATATCATTGGGATTAGTAAGAAGATCCTAGTAACTAACAACCTTGCACATTTATAAAGGGTATAAACATCTGAAAGTGCCAAACAATTCAAGTTAAGCTAAAAGGTTACACATATCATATACATCTTTACTCTATTACCCAATAGAACACACTAATCCACCTTAATTATTAAACAATACTTTACAAAACCTAATTTATACACTTTAATTTCAAGCATTATGAGTAGGAATAGTTGTTAGTTTTGTGTCTATTTCATATTTACATGCTAGTGTGGAGTAGATAATCAAATTTATCGAGTTCACACAACCTTTGAGGTTCATAATCTGTTTAATTATCAAGGTACACCCACCTAGGCCTAGTAGATCCTGAAGTGTAGGGAGTTCTAAACTGTGTTGGTTGACTCTATCCATTGGCCAAAATATTATTAAACGTGACCATAGAGCCTAACATACTCTTAGGGTTGTAATTTTCAATTTTGGGAACCAATAGATTGGCGAGTCCATTGGGGGTAAACTCAAAAATAAATTTGGTTCCAACTTATCCAATTAAAGAGTCAATAAATTTTTGAGGTTGATCATCAACAAGAGATTCAAAATTGTGTAATTTTTACCTCCCCATCTGACTCAAACAACCAACGGATTGGCCACTATGCTGGGGAGTAATTAAGAATCTTGGTTGAAGACCATTCATTACAAAGTCAGTGAAGTTTTGAATTGTTTAAACTACATTCTCTATCCAAAATACACAACAAATTGGTAACTCTGCTAGCAAGAAGGACCCAGAAAGATAAAATTTATTCCTCTTTGAAAGAGGTGGTGACTCTATAAAAAATAATCCAATGGAAAATTAAAAAACATCCTAGAACAACTAATATTTCTAGTAAAAAATAAGGATTAAAAGGTGACACAAATTTCTTATTAAAGTATGTATTATAATTCTTATTTTCCCAATACAAATTATGGTGCCCATGATGTGTCTACTTCAACAAGAAAATTAACTAAGCTAAGGGAAGAGGTTGGAAAAACACTAGAAGAAGTGGAAAGGTTTGAGTTGACAAGGGAAAAGGAAGAATTGACTCAAACGCTGCTACAATTGACAGTCGAGATTGCTTCAAATACATGACAAAATATACCAATCTATAATCAGGATGGATATGTAAATACAAGTGGTCCTTGGATCCCACAAGTGCCTCATGATAATTGACAATATTGGCAATAGAAGTGGTGCACATAATACACAACATGACTTTTTTACACCACAATTCTCAAATCAAGTAGATGCCTATCTTGTCTCTCTTGATCAAAGATTAGTGAACTAAAAAAATCAACAATATAATCAGTATACTGGGCAATATCAATACCAAGCCATAGTTATACTCTCAAAGGAGGTTATTTTGTATTGAAGTATACAAACCACTTGATTTCGGAAACATTCAAGGTTACCCACATATCATCCCTTTGGACATAAAAAAAGTGTGTGCCAAAATTTAATGGATATGAATCAAAATCAACAAATGTACACTTACAACAATTCATTAATTTAATGGCGAATTGTCAAATTAATGAAGAGGATGTTATCATGAAACTTTTTGTGAGAACATTATAAAATATTGCTAAAATTTGGATTTTCAGCTTGCCTATGCATTGCATAACTTCATGGAATGAAATTGCAAGTGAATTCATGCATAAATTTGAGGAGAAAAATGATGGGTATTTACAAATTCAAGAAAGAAGTTAAGGTCTCTTAGATACATTATTTACCTAAGGAGACATAACGGAGAATTTGGATGTCCTCTACTCAACAGAATGGTGGATATTTATATGTAGACACCTTTTAATTTTAGGCCTAATGAATCTATATGCATTGAGTTGTTCATGAGAATATATGACCCTAGTTCAATTCATTTACCCGAGTCATTGAAGGAAACTACTATTGGACATGTGTATGAATGGATTTATGGTATATGAAGAATTAGGTATGAGGATGCTATCAATGTTGAATCTAATGGTTAGATCATTGATGAATATGTAAAAGATGATCAAAAAATATAGCCAATAGAGGAAACATGTGCAAGTGAAATTTTCAATAATAATATTCCAAATTGGAGTTAAGATAAAATTGTGGAAGACCAATTCTTCACCTTGTAGAAGGATTTTAATATTCGAGATGTTATCGAGGACACAATGCTTGAGGAGTGCATCTAAAATGAAGTAAATGAAGAATAAATTCCACTTAGCAGTGAAAAAACAACACATCCATTTACATCTGAGTGCCATGATGACGTGATTGGTAAGGAAGAAGTATGCACACCTGAAAATAATTTTCATATTTTTTCAAACCCCTTGTATGATGGAATAATAGAAGAAAATAAAATGATATCTTTCCAAGGCAAGTCAAAAAGTGATTTTCATGTGTATTCAAATCCATTCTATAATGAGGATGAAGCATTTTTAGATCAATAGGATATTGTACCAAATGGTGAAGGAAATAACTATGCTGATAAGATTATATCTGATATATCATTATCTAATGATCTTGAGTATTTTTGTGATGATGAAAGAAGCAAAGAATACATTATCAATGAGGTCAATGAAGAGGCATGTTCACTCATTAGTGGAAAAATTTCAAACTTGATGACTATTGAATATCAAAGATATACACATAAGAATGACTTTGAAATTTCATCCCCAACAAATATTTGCTTTGAAAGTGAAGGTACTTTGTGTGATAATAATATAAATACAAGTCATGTGATCCCAACCACAATTTTCAAAATGATAAAGGAACACTTAGGGCTGATCCAAAGCCTATGTTTATCTCTGTTCAAGAAGGGATATGTAAATAAAAATTAGAGATCTATGAGAATGACATTGATTTGCATATCATGGATAATATATGTTCAACATCGGTTGGTTAAAATATACATAGTGATAATTGTATGGATTAGAAGGTGATGTCACTACCAATTAGTGATAAGGAAGATACTGAAAATGCTTCAAATAAGATGTCTCAGAATATGATATAGCATATTTCTTAGATTCATGTGAGAAGCTCTCAAATGATGGAATGAATAATATAGATGATTATGATTGTTTTGCTTCCTATGCACCTAGAAGTTGCTTGCCTAGATTGCATCAATGGCCATATGATGATTTCAAATTTTCTATGCAAACTCATGGTCTTAGCTATATATGAATTATGAGTGTTTTTAGTTTTCAACTCAACTGGGAGATCATTTCATGTTGCATGATAGTGACCAAAATCATGGAGGATTTTGCATTGAAAGTAAATGTTCCTTATATGATAAAAGTGGGATGATTTTATCACATGATGATGAAAAATTTCAGGTTATACCTAACTATGAATTGCAAAATGGTAAATGAATTATGGGCAATGTTGAGTGGTGTCATTTTTAAAGTTTTCAATGACAGTGGATGTAGCCAGGAAAATTGCATAAACATTTTCAAGTGGAATTTAATGAGATCCGACCAAAATAAGATATATGAGAGGTAAGTTTAGGCCTTTCTTTTTGGGCGATCTAGGGCCATCATTTGTTGATTTTTTTCAAACCATATCATTTTAGGGTAGAGGAGAGGCTTATCTCCATTTCCTAATGAGTAAGACACTTGGTTTACTTTTGTTGGGAATTAAGGTGTCAACCTTGGAATTTTTCCTAAAATTGATTTATTATTTATTTGCATATATTGTATTTTTCATGCTAGTCTAATGTTGTCATTTTGTGTGAGTTGGCACAGTGAGTTGTCATCACATTGGGAGGTGACATGGAAGGTGACATGGATGTTTGTGTCCCCACATGGGAATATAAGCATCCCATTTTGTGTAGAGATTCTTTGCCATGCGTTGGCACTTTAAGCATTGTGTAAGTCATCATTGTATGACAGATTCCTATGACGAGATCTATGACATGTAAGAGCTGAAAATAGAGATTATATGATGAATTTGTAAGAGTGTATAAGAGCATCTTCTATATTTATCCTGTTATGATAGATTCTCTTACAACTGTAAGAGGTTGTCATATATGACATATTCTATGACATTGTAAGATGTGTAAGTGAATCTGTCATACCTATTCTGGGAAAATTTGGGGTGCCCAAGTATGGAGGTTGGTTGGGGGTGTAAGAAATGCATGTACATGTGTCACAAAGGTCAAATATGTCCTTGGAATGTGTGCCACATGGATTTGGATGACTTTTGCATAACCCCTTGTTGTAGCTTGCTCATGAAGCTACCTCTATGCTTGTATCTCTCTATAAATAAGGTGCTTGAGGGAGTGTTTAGAATGAGTTGATTTATTGTAGGGTTATGCTGTTAGATTTCCTCCAGAAGAGCAAGATGTAATCTCCATGTTAAGGCTGTGAGCCTAAAAGTGTATTGTAACCTTTTTGTTACAAATTAGTACATTGGTTTGATGCTTTGGAGTGTGGGGTTCTTTACCTGAAAGGGTTTTCCCCACGTATATTGGTGTTTCTTCTCTTTTGTCTATCTTTCTTCTATTCTTCTTCTTTCATTCTTGAAGTATTGATTTACATGTTGTTATGTTGCCGAAATTTTCTTAGATCCACAAACTACATTATCTTTCCTAGAAGGGTTAATGCAATGAGAAAATTATCTATGTTTGTTTCTGCTATAAGACATAGTAGTATGTGCTTGTATTTGAGGATACTGAGTGTGCATACTGTTCCTAGAAATATTTCTAGGATATCTGTTTTTCCCCTTCATTTGGTATCAGAGCTTAGTTCCAGACTTGCATGTGCTTGCATGGTATGTATGTAAGTTACATGTACTTGCATGTGTGTTGCATGTACTTGTACTTTCATGAAATTGCATGTCACTTACATGTGCTCGCATGGTGATGCATGTGGTGTTTGAGGTTCTAGGTATTTCTTCTATTGTGATTTATTAGCTTGGCAAGCTTGAGGGAATCTATTTTGAAGAAATTGACTAATGATTAATCCTTGTTTGAGTGGAAGTTTTGTAGTTGATCTTGTTTTCGGGAAACAATAGGAATTTTGAAGGATGGAGTAGATAGAGTTTATTGGAGTTGATCTTGTTGTTACATTTGATGTAATGGTGATCTGGATCTCCTGTTTGGCAGTATTTATTAACCTTGAATGCATGTAGGCTATGGAGTTAATCATTGGATGATTTGAAAGTTTTTGTGATAGCCTAAGTCCTCTAAATGCTTGTACATGTTGGTGGTTGTGGATTTGGCCTATAAAAGGGCTTGTAGTTCCTAGACCTCTTCTTCCTTTGGTTGGTTGTACTTGCATGTCTCCGTTTCATGATGGTCGGATCTGAGAGCTTTGTAGATTTTCTATTCACAATCTATGGTTATGCATATTCATGTTGTTTCATTGTTCTAGTTATCATAATTGTGGGTTTTTTTTTTGGATGATAGGTGGAGGCACATTGGTTTTATAGGTTTTACATGGATAAACAGAACTTGTGGTTTTGTAGATTTGCTGATAAATTTTTTTCAGATTAAGTTTCCTTTGGGGTATTTCTGGATATAAGATACTTGTAGTTTTGCATGTATGCTTCATGCATGGTATGAGGAAATGTTGATTATTTATGGGTTGTGAAGTTGGTATATTTAATGAGCTTTTGGACAACCTATTTCCTCTGGAGGTTTTTACAGTTTTCCTATCATACTAAAAGTTGTTGGTTTTGTGTAGATTTGGAGCATTTCCATTGATGGTTTCAAATTTGCACAGTGATGGTTTTGCAAGTTTTTCATGTTAACAAAATTTGCGATTTGTAGATCTATTGAAGAGATTGTATTCAAACTCATAGAGTTTTATGGATGAATTTTTTTTCAGATTTATAATAATGCTTATCTCGTTCCTTGACTATGGTGCTCAGTTGTGGATTTGTGTGGAAAATCGGGTCTGACGGTGATCTAGTGTTTGAGTCCTAAAATCTATGTGTTATCCTCTTTGTTATCTCAGTTTTGCATGTTACTAATGTGATGGTGAGTTTGTATGCTTCATTGATTTTGGATCTTTGAGCTATGCGAGTTGTGGATTAGCTACCCATTGTCAGTAGTGAGATGACTTGGATGTGGACTATCTATATCCACAGGTCCTTTTAGTGTTGATGCAATTTCAGTTAGTTGGCCTTGTTTGTCATCATTTGTGCATTGGTATGTCACATTGAGATAAGAGGATGAATATTGTTGAGTATCAGGATAGTCAGTGATGGGGATTTGTAGCACGTTGGTTTATCTTCTTGCCTTGAAGATTTTGGTTCTAATCATTTTATGTTGCTAACATTGCATGTGAAGTATTTGCTTGTGATAGAGCCATGGAAGATCTTCATTTAGGAGATGGTTTATCCTGATGCTTGGAGAGATCAGTATCACGGTTCAGTGGGAGCTTTAACAATGATTGTGGATTCATCACTTGGTGATGGATGATATTTTGCAATAGTTGTTGGTGTCATGGAGGAGCTCTTGGATCCTATTTTTGTATGCAGTGAGAGTTCTTTGGCATTTTGGGTTCTATTGACAAGAGATGGTTATCTTCATGTGATTGAAGATGTTGACATCTTGTTACCATGGAGGACTCATGAAGTCTTTGGTTAAGGTGTTGGTTTAATGATCCTTATTTATAGGATGTTAGGTATTGTTTCTTAGCTTACTCTTGATCATATGTTAGAGTGTTGACATGATATAGGTGCCCTTTGGAGCATTATATGTTCTTATGAGACATATGTTCTTCTTTTGAGGAGATGTAAGATTATGATGTCATGATATGTTCCTAAGTTATGCAGATGTGTAGGTTGGAGCATTGACTATGATCTTGTTTGGTTCTCTTGGTATTGGGTGTTAGTGTTTCTTAGATCAGATTAATCAATTGAAAGCACTTAAAATATTGCAACACATAAGACAATAAACACAGCAAGATACCCTGGGAAAACCCTCCTCTTGAGGGAGAAAAACCTAGCAAATGATTCTCTTATATAAAGTAGAACAAGAGCAGAAATCTACTTACAACTTAGGCCCAACAATGGCCAATAATTGATACAATGAAATTGCACCTCTCCTAGATGCAAGATATACAAATGAATGAGATCTTCCTTGAATTTGAACTCCTGTTATGAAGGTGCAAACTTCTTCTCTAATTGTGAATTTACTTGATGAACTTGATTGATTATAATGACAATACAAGACCTTGTATATATACAACTTAGGCGCCTCTTCAACTTAGGTCAACCCTCTATAAAGAAACATAATAAATGAAAATTACAAGTAAGGTCAGCCCAAGCAACAAGCAATGCATGCGAACCATTAGGGTTGGCCCTTTATGTCTGAAAATTATTATTAACATAAATTAAATAGCCGAATGACTACCATTTAATTTATGCTTCCTTCTTGAGGCATGTGCAATGAACTATAGCCTTAAGCTGCTATAACATCAACACTCCCTCTCAGCTAGGGATGATACTTCCACCTGCACACAACACAACATATCAATATGAAAAAAAAATAGAATATCACCTCATTGTGATATCAATCATCATGGCTACCTCCATATATGGTATATACAGGTGCTCATCACTTAATGTGTTGTTGTCACCTCAATGTGACTTTCACAATGGCTCCTCCAGAGGGTGATACATAAGCACAAGTAAATCATCACAGATTCCCTCATGTGATGTTGTCATGGAGTCACACACATGACATCCACCATGGCTCTCCCAGAGGGTGGAAACAAGGGCTTTCACCTCAAATCTCGAAGAGAAATGCACTACCAAGGACTTGCACCTCAAATCTCTCTCAATAGAGAAATGTATTATCAAGGAATTGCACCTCAAATCTCTCTCAATAGAGAAATGTATTATCAAGGACTTGCACCTCAAATCTCTCTCAATAGAGAAATGTATTATCAATTTAAGGATCACTGATACTGAGACTCTTTCTCAATCAAGGCTGCATTCTCCACCATACCAAGCTTTTCTCGAAAGTACACAAACTTGATTCTGGAGAGAGGCTTGGTGAGAATGTTTGTTGTTTGCTCATTAGTGCTGATATACCTCAACTATATAGCTTTCCTTAGTACCATATCTCTAATATAATGATACTTGATCTCAACATGCTTTGTTCTGTCATGAAACATAGGATTGACATAAAGCTTTACACAACTCTGGTTATCACAGTGTATAATGGTAGGCTCCATAGATTGTTCAAACAATCTTGTAAGGAGCATACAAAGCCACAATGCCTCATGAGATGCTACATAAGCTACAATGTATTCTGCATCGGTTGTACTCAAAGCCATTGACGACTATTTCCTGCTACACCAGGAAATCATAGCAGAACCCAGACTGAAGCAAACCAGAGGTGCTCTTCCAATCTGAGACACATCCTACCCAATCAAAATTAGTAAAGCCATGTAACTCTAGGTCCTCACCTGAAGAATATCTCAGTCCATATCCAATTGTGCCACACAAGTATCTCAGGATATGTTTAGCTGCAACAAGATGTATTTGCCTTGGTTCACACATAAACTGGCTAAGTGCACTTACTGAGTAGCAAATGTCAGGTCTAGTGTTAACTAGATACATCAATGAACCAATCAACTATCTATACATAGTAGAATCCACTGGATCTAAACTAGCTGCAGCCTCCTTCAACTTATCTAAATTAGACTCCATAGGTGTAGACATAGGTTTGCAGTCGATCATATCAAACCTTTTGAGAATGTCAATAGTATACTTGCCTTGATTTAGAATCATCTCATCTAGCTTTTTCCAAACTTCTAAGCCAAGGAAGTAATGCATGAGACCTAGATTCTTCATCTCAAACTCTGAAGCTAACTCCTTTTTGCATTTTAGAATTAGGTGTTCCTCACCAGTGATAATAAAATCATCAACATATAAAACCAGAATCAAGGCTTCACCATTTACTACCTTGAAGTAGAGGTTAGAATCTGCATCATTCTTTGAGAAACCCAGACTAAATAGATATTGATCAATCCTTTTGTACCAAGCACGAGGAGCTTGCTTAAGACCATACAAGGCCTTCTTCAACTTGCAAACATGAGACTCCTTCCCATGCACCTCAAATCCTTTGGGTTGCTCAATGTAAACCTCTTCTTCTATTCCACCATTCAGAAAGGCTGTCTTTACATCCATTTGGTCAATTTTTCATCCTCTAGATGCAGCAATATCAATGATGGTTCTGACAGACGTATAACGAGCCACAAGAGAAAAAGTTTCTTCATAGTCAACTCCCTCTTTTTGAGAGAACCCTCTAGCCACAAATCTAGCCTTGTGCTTCTCAATGCTCCCATCGACTGCATACTTGATTTTTAAGAGCCATTTATAAGACACCACAGATTTGCCTTTGGGTCTAGGAACAATATCCCAAACATCATTCTTAAGTATGGACCGATACTCCTCAGTCATGGCATCTTTCCATACTTGTTGACTAGAAGCTTCATCAACACTTGAAGGCTCTGACTCAATGATTTGACTCATCAAGGCGACATAGCTGGAGAACTTATGAGGTCTCTTGCTTTCTCTAAAAGCTCCTCTTGGGGTTGCAAAATTTTCTGCCTCCTACATTGTCCTACGAGCCCAAAGAGGTCTTTTCTTTCCAATCACAATATCTAAAGGGCCATCAGTAGGATCCAAGGGTTCAACTAGATCAACATCTTCTTTAGGTTTTGGAGCCTCCTTTTGATTATCTCTACTAATCTCAATAGACTTCTGACCTGGAATGTAGATTATGTAGGCTTTGATGTCTCACTGTAACCTACAAGAATTCCCTTCTTCCTAGAAGGTTCTAACTTTGTTCTCTTTTCCTTTGGAATATGAACATACACTGGACAACCAAAGATCCTCAAATGACTATCTTCTGGTTTCACCCCTGAGAATGCTTCTTCATGAGTTTTATTCTCCAAGATCCTGTGGGGACTTCTGTTCTGAACATAGACGGTTGTCCTCGATGCCTCAGCCCAGAGAGAGATTTGCAGATATTGATCATGGATCATAGCTTTTACTGCTTCCATAATAGACCTATTCTTCCTATCAACAATACTATTTTGTTGTGGATTATAGGGAACACTAAACTCCCTCTTATTCCCTGCTTCAATACAAAAATATTGAAAGGTGCTAGAGGTGTATTCTCCACCATTATTGGATCTCAAAACCTTGATCCTTTTTCCAGACAGGTTTTCAGCCCGTGCCTTGAATTCTTTGAATCTTTCTAATACTTCTTTAGATTCTTTAGATCTCAAGAAATAAATCCAAGTCTTTCTAGAGTAATCATCAATAAAAATAATGTAATACAAGAAACCACTAGAAGATGCAATAGACATTGGAGCACATAAATTTGAATGAATGAGATCAAGAATACATTTAGATCTACTTTCACTAGAATGAAATGTAACTTTTGTATTCTTGCCTAGAGCGCATCCTTTGCATGTGCCTTCATGTTCCTGGTTGAATTTTGGAAGGCCGGTGACCATCTTCTCCATGATAGGTAATGCTCAAAAGTGAATGTGAGCCAATCTTCGATGCCAAAGATCGCACATGCTGGAAGCGTTATGCACAAGCGCTTGAAGAGGACAAGTGCATAGCTTGTAAAGACATTCATGTCTAACTCCAATCGCTTGAGTAGTTTTGAAGTTGGAGTTCTTTGCCCATATAAGAACTTTGCCTTTAGAAAAGGCAACTTGATAACCCTTGTATTCTAATGCCAAAATTGAGACAAGATTCCTCTTTATCCCTGGAATGAATAGTACATCATTCAACTCCAATGAAATCCTAGAATCCAAGTGAAGAGAGGAGTTTCCAACTCCTTTCATAGAATATCTAGCAGCGTCTCCAATAACGACTTGTTCACTAGAGTTACTCTCCACTAAGTTTGAAAGGTGTCCCCTGAAACTGGTGATGTGCCTAGTGGCACCACTATCAATCAGCCAAGTGTTGGCATCGGTAGATACATTGCTTGACAAAGCTGAATAGAACAGGTAGTCATTAGAGCCCTTCTGCGAAGCAACTTCTTCAACATTTGCAGTGGCAACTTGCTGCTTAGGTATAAGAGGACATTCCTTTGCAAAGTGACCATACTTATCACAATGAAAGCATTGAATCTTGGACATGTCTCGTTTCCTTTTGAAGGCAGGAGCACCATCATTTCCATTTTCTTGATTCCTCTTGAAGAACCCTTTCTTAAAGCCTTTTCCTTTATTCGATGAACGAGAGGCAAGAACATGTATTTCTTCATTCTTTGAACTTTGACCAATGCCCCTAGCCATTAGTCTCGACTCCTCTTGAATGCAGCCAATTCTCAATCAATCAAACTTGGGAAGTTTAGATCTTGCACTGATTCCTTGAATAAATGACTCCCATGAAAGCGGAAGACCATTGAGAGCAAGCATAGTCAAATCTTTGTCATCAATCATGTGACCAATTGTGGAGAGCTGATCTCTTATCTCTGAAATCCTCATGAAGTATGTAATTACAGATTCTCCTTTCGCCATTTTCACATGATGAAGTTGTTGCTTCAGTGCAAGTGCTCGACTGGTGTTGTTGATTTCATACATCTCTTCCAAAGTTGTAAACATCTCTCTTGTTGTATCCAACTTGAAGACAATCGGTGCAACATGATCCTTGATGGAATCAACCAACACTTTCTTTCCCCTAGTATCTTTCTTCCTCCAATGCAACTTCTCTTCTTCCTCCTCAGGTTCGGGAATTTTTGTTTTCAAAAACTCAACCAAATCATTCTCTTCCAATGTGAGCATGATCCTGAACCTCCATGATGTGTAGTTCGAAATTCCTTCGAGTCTATCCTCGATTTTCAAACCGTTCACCATCTTGAAAAATTTAGGAGATAGACTGAAAAAGATTAGAGTGAGTGCTGCAACTAAATTTGATCATGATCTTTTTCAAACCTACTCTGATACCATGTTAGTGTTTCTTAGATCAGATTAATCAATTGAAAGCACTTAAAATATTGCAACACATAAGACAATAAACACAACAAGATACCCTGGGAAAACCCTCCTCTTGAGTGAGAAAAACCCAGCAAATGATTCTCTTATATAAAGTAGAACAAGAGCAGAAATCTTC
Source organism: Sequoiadendron giganteum (assembly GCA_007115665.2). Classification (NCBI taxonomy): domain Eukaryota; kingdom Viridiplantae; phylum Streptophyta; class Pinopsida; order Cupressales; family Cupressaceae; genus Sequoiadendron; species Sequoiadendron giganteum. The sequence continues at coordinate 605,343,924 of CM021100.1, read as the reverse complement.
TTACAACTTAGGCCCAACAATGGCCAATAATTGATACAATGAAATCACACCTCTCCTAGATGCAAGATATACAAATGAATGAGATCTTCCTTGAATTTGAACTGCTGCTATGAAGGTGAATTTACTTGATGAACTTGATTGATTATAATGACAATACAAGACCTTGTATATATACAACTTAGGCGCCTCTTGAACTTAGGTTGGCCCTCTATAAAGAAACATAATAAATGATAATTACAAGTAAGGTCGGCCCAAGCAACAAGCAATGCATGCGAACCATTAGGGTCGACCCTTTATGTTTGACAATTATTATTAACATAAATTAAATAGCCGAATGGCTACCATTTAATTTATGCTTCCTTCTTGAGGCATGTGCAATGAAGTGCAGCCCTAAGCTGCTATAACATCAACATTGGGTACATTGGTCATTTGCTTGATTACTTCATGATGGTGTTATATTGCATTTGGAGTTAGCATGGATTGATCATGGAGGTTCTCATGGATACTTGGAGACCTGGGTGAGGCTAGATTTCTCTTTTGATTAGAAACACATTGTTGAGATGATTACTCTTTAAGAGGTTTTCAATAGGAAGACCGAGTTGCCTACACCTAGATATGGACGTGAGTCCATTATGCACCTAGAGGAGATTGTTCTTGGAGAGATTCATTGTGACTTGGTGCATCTTGGTGGAGTATTCTCATTCCCCACTCTTGGTCTACTTGGCGGTTTATCACTTGAGGTGTATTGCCCATTATTTCTCAAGTGTGTTATGTTTTATCTTTCATAGATATGGATCTTGAGCTATGGATAGTTGGTTAGTTCTGAAAGATTCATTTTGAGAGATGGTTTATTGGGCTGATTTCTTGATATGAGAAATGGATATTAGTTTGAGAATCTTGCATCCATTTGGTTATATGCTACATATGTGTATTGGATATATGGGATGGGATTGAATCGTTGGGTGTTGTTAAGGCTTTTTCTTTTGGGGGTTGTAGAGGAGATCATAATTGGCACAACTTAGCACTTTGAGGTGTTGTGGGACATTATGATTTACAGGTTCTCTCTTTGTTTTATGGCTACTTCCTAAATGTTCTTATTCATATGATATGGTTGGACTTGGGAGAGTTATGTTGGCATGTTGTGAGATATTTTTGCAACATATGTGTTGCATGTGGATCATTGTGACTATTCCTAATATTACAGTGCTACACCTTGGTTGAGTGTTGATTGGTATACTTAGTATGCTATGATCTATTTTTAGTTTTGACATTACCCATGCAGTGGGAGTTCCTGGATATGTATGTTCCTCACTTGACAGGTGTTGTACATGGAGCTTGTGATTGCAGTTTATGGGTTGGATATGTTGATGGCATGGGTTATACTGATGTTTTGTGTACCTTTGAGGTATGGTTGACTAGATGGATTAGCATTTACAATGGGTTCTTTTTCGGTCACATGGGTTTATCAGTTGGATGCGAGTGATCAGTCTTTTGATTGTTGTTCTAGTTGATGTTTTATCTTGTTCTTTCTTGGAGGAATCTTTGGCTTCAGATTTGTGTTCCGATTATGGGGTTGAAGTTGGTTGATGCTTCTGAATAGCTTGTGAGCACATTGGAGTTGTGGCAGTATCATTTAGCTTTTTTTATCACTTGAGTTTTATGATTTTGTTCTTTGGACTAGTGCATATACACCGTGGCTTGTTCTTTTTCTTCCATGGGTGACAGATTGGGAGATGACGAGAATTGTTGCCTGATATGGTGGATATCTTGGATGTTGTTGTAGGTGTCTTGTTTGAGCATGAGAGCATTCTGGAGATTTATGTGGTTTCATGGATGGCTGGTTTTAGTTTTGATGATGTTCTTTCATCAGTCGACTCCTAGCAGTAAAAATATTGTTTGTTTTATTGGCTCTTGCAAGGTGTTCGACAAGTGGGAGAATGTTGGGAATTAAGGTGTCTCAACCTTGGAATTTTTTCTAACATTGATTTATTATTTATTTTCCTATATTGTATTTTTCATGCTCATCTAATGTTGTCATTTTGTGTGAGTTGGCATGGTGAGTTGTCATCACATTGGGAGGTGACATGGAAGGTGACATGGATGTCTTTCTCCCCACATGGGAATATAGGCATTCCATTTTGTGTATAGATTCTCTACCATGCGTTGGCACTTTGAGCATTGTGTAAGTCATCATTGTATGACATATTCATATAATGGGATCTATGACATGTAAGAGCTGAAAATAGAGATTATATGAAAAAGTTGTAAGAGTGTGTAAGAGCATCTTCTATATTTAGCCTGTTATGATGGATTCTCTTATAGTTGTAAGAGGTTGTCATATATGACAGATTCTATGACATTGTAAGGTGTGCAAGTGAATTTTTCATACCTATTTTGGGCAACTTTGGGGTGCCCAAGTATGGAGGTTCATTGGGGGTTTAAGAAATGCATGCACATTTGTCACAAAGGTCAAATATGTCCTTGGGATGTGTACCACATGGATTTGGACAATTTTTTCATAACCCTTTATTGTAGCTTGCTCATGAAGCTACCTCTATGCTTGTATATCTCTATAAATAAGGTGCTTGAAGGAGTTTTTAGAATGAGTTGATTCATTGGAGGGTTATGCTGTCAGATTTCCTCCAGAAGAGCAAGATGTAATCTCCATGTTAAGGCTGTGAGCCTAAAAGTGTATTGTAACATTGTTACAAATTAATACATTGGTTTGACGCTTTGGAGTGTGGGTTTTTTTTACCTAAAAATGTTTTCCCCACGTATATTGGTGTTTCTTCTCTTTTTTCTATCTTTCTTCTATTCTTCTTCTTTCATTTTTGAAGTGTTGATTTACATGTCGTTATGCTGCTGCAATTTTCTTAGATCCATAAACTACATTATCTTTCCTAGAAGGGTTAATGCAATGGGAAAATTATCTATGTTTTTTTCCGCTATAAGGCATAGTAGTATGTGCTTGTATTTGAGGATAGTAAGTGTTCATACTATTCCTGGAAAGTTTTCTGGGATATCTATTTTTCCCTTCAACTTTCACTAGAGGTCTGAATTCTTGTTATGCCCGCAAGGGGAATACTTCCCCAAACAAAGCCACTATTGGAACCTTCAAATTTTGGAAAAAATTGAGGTGCCAATGAGGAAAAAATTAGTTACAACACTCAAAAATGTACTTTTAAAATTTGTCCCAATGGCCTACATTGAAAAATCATAAATTAAAGCCTATTCAGTTTGATGCCAAATCAATTTAGAAGCATGTTCATCTACCATATGTTAGTGTGTTTGTTTGATTTTAGCCTCCTATGATCATATTTGACAGGGTTTTGAAGCACCAAGTTGGAAGGTTCAGGAAGGTTTTGCTATCTGCACATTATTATATCTGCTCAAGAGGTCAACTTTGAAGGCTAATATCTATGAGTTGGATGATTTTCATGACAAACCAATTAGTATTTTAGATTTTCCCCATTTTAATCTGCTCCCATGTCAATTCTCAAATCCTCAACATCTCATTTGGTATTTTTCAAAATCAAAAGAAAGTAGAGTTTTCATAGTTTTGATGACTGTATTTCCAAAAAGTCTTAAAGAGGGGTCAAATTTGACCTTTAATATTTTGTGAAAGAAAGTGAATTGGTGAAAAACCCTTTTGCGTAGATGTTTATTAAACCTAAATAAATTAATTCCACAAGTGGTAGCCTCCTAGGAAGAGATTTGATATTTTTCAAAATGGTGATTTGGGGAGTTCCGATTGGTTTTTGACAGGTGCAAATTCCATAAACAACTAAGCAACTTTGAGAATTAATATCTTGCAACCCTAATTACTTCATGTAAATATGTTTGATAACCATGCTGCCATATCATAAGTCAACATATCTTTTCATTCTCATGGATCTATGAGAGTGTTTGATCAATTTCCCAAGGTGATTCTACAAGCCATCTAACTTATTTTGGTCACAGTGAGATACAATGTTATCTCTTATGAATTAAAAATTGCCAATTGAGATCCAGAGTATCTTAAAGTTAGCAAGAATTGTCTTAGATGCAGTTCAAAATGCAAGAGAGGCATGCACATGGTTGGGATACATTTATCTCTACATTCGCATGTCATGAGACCCAGTCCTATATGGTCTATCTATTGATGATTTATAGAAAGATGATACCTTAGAAGAGAGAAGGGCATATTTGATACATTCAACTGTGACTATCTTGGATAAAAATAATTTGGTGAAATATGATGGGAAAAGTGGATATTTTTGGGTTACTGATCTAAGATAGATAGCCAGTTATTACATCACTCATGGGATAAATGACTACTTATAATAAGCACATAAAATTGACAATGAGTGATATTGAGTTATGCTCATTGTTTTCGCTAAATGATGAGTTTAAATATGTGATAGTAAGAAAATAAGAGAAGATGGAGCTTGAAAAGCTCTTAGATGGTGTTCATATTCCAATCCAGGCTTGGATGCATTAGAACAAGAAAAGGGCATTAGTTATGATACTATTGCAAGGTTAGCCATGGAAATTCATAGATTATGAGAAAAAGGGAATAGAATGCAAAAGCTTTAAGATCTGGCTACTACTATGCTTGAACTCTGAAATTTAATGGACACCCCTATTGAAGTGCAACAAATGTTCCAAATTTTACTTGTAATATTGTAGCCTCAGAACATGAAAAGGGAAATTAATTGGAAAGGAACACAAGATTAAAAGATGTAGAACATGGATTTTCAAAACCGAGTCCAGAGGAAAGCTTTGTTGTTAGTAATGGAGGAATTCAAGATGATAAACCATGTCAAGAAGCGAAATTCATTGTGCGTTATGAAGAGTCCTCTTCTACCGATGAGTCCTTTGACATTAATGATCTAGGCCCAACTCCACAGTCACCAAAACCTATTGGCATTTTTCTTCCTCTGATTTCACCTTTACCTTAGTCTTCAAGAGATATTCCTTTACTAGATAATACAATTCTTGACCTTTTATCCATGTATGCCTTTTTAAGATCATTTAGTTATCTCTTATTTTTAAAGTCCATTCTCCTTAGATGATTTTGTGGGAGCATTGAATTTCAAGACAAAAAATTCACTTCTAGACAATGTACATGTTTCTCTTCTATGGGCTTTGAGATGACACCTGAAAATTCTTTCAAAAAAAGGAAATGACACAACAGAAAAATGTTTGAGATAATTGAATTGGGATTTATTTGATGTAGTAACATGGCCAGTTTATTTGGTAGAATATCTTCTAATACAAGGCACCAATGGAAGGCTTGGCCAAAAGATTGCTAATCTAAAAAATTGGGATGATTTTGATGGGGAAATTAACCTGTCTTTCACTCCAAGTGAATTGTTTGGCGGAAATACATGGCCTTCAAAAGGTAAGAGGATTTCTTATATCAAAGGCAATTTGTAGAAAACTCCCTATGAGGACACAAATTCTATTTTAGAGAATTCAATCATCTAGAACAAACATAGATTCTCCAATAATGGACAAGCTGAGTTTACAACTCTTGAAGTGAATGATGCAAACAATTTTAACAGTGATAAATGTCATCTTTAAGGAATGAATAGAAATCTTCTTTGTTGTGGTGGTTTCCCTTCTGCATATCACTCTCATTGTGTTAGTGTTTCAAGAGCTTGTCTGCTTGAAGATGCATGGTATTGTCTAGAATGTGTGGTAAAGAAAACTAATGTCCTGGAATTCAAAGTATTGGATACATTGAATGGAGCTGAGATATTTGACATTGATCCATATGAGTGTGTATTCTTTGGAACTTTTGGCTATCTTATAGTTTCAGATTCCATTTCAAGTTCGACCGATGTGTATAGTGTATTGCAAAGCAAAGTTCTATCAGAGGGATAAGTGAATATCGATAGGAACAAAGTTTTAGTCCCTTCGAAATCCCGAAAATAGGGAGGAATCATACTTAAGGAATGATTTTAGGGAGAGAAATAAATATTGGTAGAACAAAATAATAAGTCCCTTTGAGATACCAATGCAATCATAAAATGTGGTAAAGTAAATTCACAAGCATAAGATTTAATATAATTGGGTGCTGGGGTAAAATGTTAAAATAAATGCACAAAGGAAAGATTTATTAAATAAGAATCACAACATGATATTATTTTGTGTGGTAGTAATATAAAATGAAATTGAAAAATATTTTCTCCAAGATGAGAAATGTTTTCACCAGGGGAATTAAGAGGATATAAAAATCATGGAGTGGGTAATTGTTTTTACCCAAAGAGTATTTTTCAAATTTGGGTGAAAATGCAATTGTTGGCTAAAGAAGCTTAAATAATCAAAATTAATTTTCATAGGCATGTAAAGACAATGAAGGTTAAAATTAAATATTTTTTCAAGATAATCAATGTAATGAAAAGTTGTACTAGATAGACATGTGAAGGGTCATAACCCTAAGAATACAAAGTATATATGTAAGATAAAACCAAACAGAAAGAAAATCAGTTAGATTAGTTACATTAGATAGTAGATAGATCATCATCTAACCATTATAGAATAGAACACATGAAAGATACTTTTGATATATTGTAAACACTTTTGAAGTAATTAATGGAGAAGTAAATTTCACTTGGTGGCTGAAATTACGGTGTTCAAGTGTTTGTTTTTTTTTTAGATAAAAGGAATTAAAGCCTATATATAGATATATTATAATGAAAAAGATTACATCTGTCTTTAAAATATAATCAAAAATTTCCAAAAAAGATCAAAATTGGCAATTGATTTAAGCTATACTTCCTACAAACTATCCATGATTTCATACTAGCAAACATATACAATCTATACTCCTTTTATCATCCATACACATATATCAACCATAAACTTTTGAAAACAAGAAAAAAAAATTAAGTTGTTACTCCTCCATTCAGTCTCCTTCATGTACTGAATTCTCATCTTGACCTTCAGCCAACCCTTGAAAGTGATTTCCATTAACAAATAAATTGAAACCAATAAGTGGCTCCTTGCCTTCAAAATTTGCTTGATCAATGGAAGCCCTCAGTTTAGGAGGAAAAAATGCATCAGGGGAAGAACCTAACACATTTCTATTTGGAATCAACTCATTTCCCTCACTACCTGGTGGAGACATTAGAGTGTTTGGAATCTGCTTCCTTTCCATAGTGGTCGGTGCAGGAAAACTACCACCCTCATCATCAACAACAAAAATTGAATTACGAACGGGATGAAGAATATGCTCACAGAGGAAAGATATAGCATAATACTTCTCCTTAATATCAAAACTCATTGTGACACACACACGCTTAACATTTTTCCTCAACACCTTCAAAAGGAGATTATCATTTCTGTACTGCAAAGCTAACTTATTGCTTCATATATCTCCTCAAATACCATGTGAATATTGACATAATCCCTAGGAAATAAACCTCCCAAATACCCTTCACTAGAGAAAACATTTTACCCTTGCACAACTTGCAACAAAGAGTTGGCATCAAGCATTTGGGGTTTGACAAACTTACTGAGAATTGACTCCAATTCTAAAAAAGACTAAAGAAGATGTATGACGTTTAACAAGAACACAAAGAGAACTTGGGAAGGAAACTTGTAAGTTCAAAACCAAAGATTGAACACATAGACTCTTCCACCCTAGGGCAATCTACCTGAAACATCGACACCAAATCTTCATGTGTGAGATGCTCTTCAAATAGATGATCGAAAGGCTTTACTGGACAACATACCCTGAAGTTCCATGGCCGAGACATCATTTTGGCTAAATTGGACACAACAAACTTTCAGACCTTATTTCTCGACAACTTTCAAAACTTTTGGATGAAAAAATAACTTGAAAGCCGCAATTTAAAGCCGAGATGAATTTGCAAGAAAGGATCATGACAAGCAGAGGCCACCAAGTTGATAAGCACCCGAAAATCATGTTGGCTCATGCAAAATCTCCTCTAGCATAGAGAAAATTAATGTGGAATGCCTTGAAAATATTATAAGGTACCTGCAAAATAGAAAGCACATTAGAAAAAAAAGGAGTGACAACCAAGTATCTCTTTGGAGTAAGTCATGGCAAGCAAAAAACCCATCCTCCATCCGATTTTTCTGATGTAACATTGAGGCTTTAAATGATAATCATCATTACAACTTAATCTTGGCAGCTGAGAGAATGTTTACACGATATGGAGAAAATCCCACCGTAAATAACATCATTGTTTAAAATTGATGAGACATGACAAGCAAAGCCAACGTAATTCCCACCGTAAAATGCAATTATTATTTAAAGAAATCCCCATCCATTTAGAACACTAGATTCAACCATGTAGATTTACCCACCATGGCCTGTATTCCATGGGTAGTTACTGCCATGTCAAATTGTCACCAACATAATTAGAAATCTTTTAAATAAATAATTGTGGGCCATCAGACTAAAGAAAGCTGATATACTATCATTTAATCCACATAATCAACTTCCAATTCATATCAAGCTTAGACTTTACTATATAAGCACATATGAACCAAAAAATTACTAAGCTGAAAAAGATTTTTCTGACAAGATTATTTCTTGAAGGTAGGGAAACCTCAGTAAATCTTCGTCATGTTTTATGATTATATGCTCTCAATGATCACAAGCCATAATAGAAAAACCATCTGCTAATTTATTTCCTTCTCGGTAGGTATGCAATATGTAGATGTATTCAAAGGTTGACAACAAAATCCAAGCTTTCTAGAAAACATATCTTATTTTCCAATTACATATACTCTTTGATTTGCATGCATTTATTATCATTCAAGTGTTTGTTGATATTAATATATAGAAGTTATCTTGTTGTCTCTAGAGTGGTTTTCCCTTGTTATTCAAATTGAATGTATCAAGCATAGGTTTAATTTTTCAAGACACATTTTCTACCTTTGTGTGATTCATGTTGATTTGTTTCTACAAGAAAGAAATAAACTCCTTTTAAGTGATTCCTTTTAATTGGTTTCTTTCAAGAATTAAAATCCTTTTAATAAGTCATCTTAATTGGTTTGCTTCAAGCAAGAATTAAAATCCTTTCAAATAATCATAGTAACCTGGGGAGATATCATTAGGATTAGTAAGAAGAGCATAGTAACTAACAATCTTGCACATTTATAAAGGATATAAAAATTTGAAAGTGCAAAACAATTCGAGTTAAGCTAGAAGGATGATAAACATATCATATACATCTTGACTCCATTACCCAATAGAAGGAATTGGTACACCTTAATTATTAAACAATGCTTCACAAAACCCTATTTATACACTTTAATTTCAAGCATTAGAAGCAAGAGTGGCTATTATTTTGTGTCTATTTCACATTTACATGCCAGTGTGGAGTAGATAATAAAAGTTAGCAAGTTTACACAATCTTTGAGGTTCATAATATGCTTAATTATCAAGGTACACCTACCTAGGTCTAGCAAAGCCTGAAGTGCGGGGAGTTCTAAACCATATTGGTTGACCCTGTTTGTTGGCCAAAACATTGTTAAAATTGACCATAGAGCCTGACATACTCTTAGGGTTTGCAATTTTCAATTTTAGGAACCAAGAGATTGGCGACTCTGTTGGGGATAAACTCAAAAAGAAGTTTGGTTCCAACTTATCCAGTTAAATAGTCAATAAATTTTTGAGGTTGATCATCAACAAGAGATTTGTAATTATGTAAATTGTAGCTCCCCATCTAAGTCACACAACCAACAGATTAACGACTCTACTGTGGAGTAATTATGAATCTTGGTTGAAGACCATTCATTATAGAGTTAGTGAAGTTTTGAATTGTGTAAACTACATTCTCTATCCAAAATACACAAATGGATAAAAGAACCTAGATAGATAAAATGTGTTCCTCTTTGAAAGAGGTGGAAACTCTGTTAAATAGAATATGATGAAAAATGCAAAAAACATCCTGGAACAACTATATTTCTAATCAAAAACAAGGATTAAAGGGTGCCACAAATTTCTTATTAAAGTATGTATTTTAATTCTTATTTCCCAATACAAATTATGGTACCCATGATGTGCCTACTTCAACAAGAAAAATAACTAAGCTAAGGGAAGAGGTTGAACGAAAATTAGAAGAAGTGGAAAGGTTTGGGTTGACAAGGGAAAAGGAAATATTGACTCAAAAGATGCTACAATTAAGAGCCAAGATTGCTTCAAATACATCATGATATCTACCAGTCTATATAAGCAGGATGCATATGTAAATACAAGTGGTCATTGGACCCCACAAGTGCCTCGTGATACAATTAAGAATATTAGCAATAGAAGTGGTGCACATCATACACAACAAGAAATTTTTACACTACAAGCCTCAAATCAAGTAGGTGCCTATCTTATCTCTCCTGATCAAAGATTAGTGAACTACCAAAATTATCAATATAATCAGTATACCAGGCAATATAAATACCAAGCTCCTCATCAAAATGTGAAAATAAATATCATCCCTCTTGGAGTTGTAAATCAAAATCTATAGTAAGAAGTACATCAACCATAGTTATACTCTCAAAGGAGGTTATTTTGTCTTGAAGTATACAAACCACTTGATTTCAGAAATATTCAAGGTTACCCACATACCATCCCTTTGGATGTAAAAAAGTTGTTGAACTTCTGAAATACTAAGAGGGGGGTGAATCAGTATTCTATAAAACCATAATAAAAACCATCTTATCATTATCACAATTCTAACTGAATCAACAAGAAGGAACATAAAAAAAATCAAGTCAACCATACACATGAACACCAAAAATTTTACATGGAAAACCTAGAAAGGGAAAACCACGGTGAGGGTTAACTCACAATATATTATATCTGGATACAAAATATTACAGGTCTTACTACTAAGACTCACTTTCCTTGAAAAGGCTCACTACTTGAGTACAAAAGATGGCTAACCGCCAAGATACAAAGATAGTGGCTCATTGCCAAAAGTTTGAACTAATGAAATACACCTTCAATGTGCAAGGTACAATTCCAATGAAGCTCAGAATATGAAGTGTTGTCTCATATAGTGATCTCTCAACAAGTCTGCATTGATCCACAACTAATAAAGAATTTAGGCTCGAAAATTTCTTCCACACACACTACTCTTCACTCTCCTCTTCTCTCATTCCTCAAAACATTGTATATATACAAGTATATCTTATTCATCAATTAGGTCAGCCTAATTAAATGAAAACATTTATAATTTAAACATTTAATCAATGTAGTGCATTATACCAAGTCGACTAACATCCATAAAACATATCTAGTCTCCATAATGCATTGCATACGCTAAGCCGGCCAAGACTAGAATGTAATTATCCAAACCAACAAATAAGCCTCAAAGAAAACACCTTCTAGATTTGAGAACACATTAATTTCCCATCATACCACCTACATAGAGACTATCAAAAAAACTGTAGCATAAAATTTTTCACCTTAATAAAATGTGGAGTCTCCCGCATAGTATGCCAAGCACATAACAATAGTAGAATACATAGTTGAACTTTGTTAGAGATAATTTTTTCTCACAACCAAAAACATCTCAAGATCCAAGATATAGTTGTCTGAATGAGTCATGATAACATGGTTAAGAGACAAGATTCATATCAAATCTTGTGGTGAATTTTGGACTCAAATACCAACACACTAATTCATCATAAGGAGTATTACCGGTAGAGAACAACTTCCGGTAAACCATTAGACTTCCCATATAGTTATCACCATGTTGACATCAATGAAAATATAGGGATAGCCAACAAAAACCATCCATACTTCATGCTCATGTTGCAAGGCTCCATAATCCCAACAATCTCCCCCTTTAGCATTGATGACAACATACATGACAAAAACATTTTCCAATATATTGCAACTAAATATTTTGAATACTCCCCCTATCAAAATTGTTCTTCACAATTTTGTTTTCTCTGATAACCTCTATCTCTTCATCTCTCTATCTCTCTGTCTCTCTATCTCTCCCCCTTTGACATCAATGACAAAGGATGGGGACCGGTATGTGTGTATATATACATTAAAATGTAACCAAAAATATATGAACATTAAATTGAGTTAACTTGAATAAGATCCTCTGAGACTCTCCAAGATGACCTTCCATGATGCTTTTCCTTCCTTCCATGAACCTTTTGCACTTATAAGAGTCTTGTGTAATAACTCAAGCTTAGTTAAGGACTCTATACCATCTACTAAAGTATTGGGACTGGGATTGATCTTTGATAATTCGCCATTACAACCAAGAGCACTAGAAACATAAGTGTGCCTAAGTTTAATCATGTCTTTGAGTGCCACAAACTTCTTGATAAATATGTCCTTTGATCCTACAAAGAAAATAATTTGTCCTGAAGCTGCATGATGTAGGACCATCTCTGATTATCTCTATATTCTGCTAACCTGTATGTATCTTCTTGAGTGTTCATTCAAGATTCATTTATCCTTATCTCATTACTTATATCTAGTGTACTGCCAGACCAATCTAGGCAAAAAGAAAGCAGTTCATGTGCCTCTTCTTCACAAACCTGTACACTCTCCAAATCTTTCATCACTTGACTATGTGCATTTGCACATTTTTCCTTGATATCTTGCAAATTTCCTTCATCAAACCTAATTATAGAATGCACCAAGTCTAGAGATTTAGACCTTCAACAAATCAATCATGCCATGGAGATTCTCTATAATAGAAATAGATGAATCAAAACTAGCACTGGGAATAACCTTCTACAATTCTTCCAAAGATCTTTGAATATTTATTCTTTCATGCTCATTTTGAGCTCTCTAACAATCACTTCCTTCTTCAACTTCTTTCTTAACAACACTCTTCCTTTTCTTCCTTGTTCTGGTTGCGCTATCAGAAGTACCTTCTATACTGAGATTTTTAGGGCTTTCTAAAAGAATTTTAGCATAATTATCAACTTCAGCCTCTAACACTTCATAATCTAATTCTGATATCTAAACCAACCTTGATTCAACTGCTTCCATGTGACAAAAATTTGTGGACACAAGAAAATTGATGCTTTCAGAGTACCTTTCAACAACACTTACTGGAATTATAAGCCTTCTGCTCATCCTCATTTGAAATGTTCCAAAGAATTCAGCAAGGGCAGTCCCTTGTGCATCCAAGCTTGCAAGATTTATCATGAAGTTCTTGATTTTATGGGAAATAGGCTCTATATTTGACCATTCTATCCTTCCTATTACTGGTAGTTCTCTCAAAAAAGTAGAAAAGTAAATAAACAACCAAATTACCATATCAGAATATATTATTCTTATTCTTCTTGATTTCCTTTAAATTCTTCAAAATACGTATACGAAGTAATTCTTACAAGTCATAAGCCATATCTCTTTTAACCATATCAACAACAATATGTATAGCAGTAGTAGAAAATTTAAGGTTATTTCTAGGAATATAAACTTTGTGACAAATGACCATAGCAACATAATTTATTACCAGATCCACAAATGATCTCAAATCAATCTTTCCCTTCAAGATTCATACCAATAACCTAAATTATCTATTTCTCATCCATAGTCTTCCATTTGGGAACTGGTCAAGAGGAACACAAACTAGTTACATATCTAATTGATTCTTTGGTAATCAAATGCTTCTCACCAATCCACAAAGATTAATCATGAATTTTTATCAAGAATATTTGAATACACTTCTTCTCAAATTCAAATAAAGGGACTTTCCTCCAAAAATCTAACTTTTTCTCAACTAACACTCTGTAGGCATCAATGCTCTCTTCCAATTCATTCTTCCATAGCATGCTCAACTGAACTGATGAATTTTCTTCTATCTTATTATAAACAAATGCATAGATATCTTCTGTGGAAAACACTCTCAGAGGGATGCAAGAGAACACACCAATAGACTTTGCTGACACATTCTTCAAATATCTCTTCAAATTAACTTGCACTCTATCTACACTATTCACAACCTTTGAATTATCCATAGCAATAAAAGTGAAAGATTGTGCAAATAGGAATAGCTGTAACACCCCACCATGCAACCCTAGAGGAAGTTGCAATTAACTACTCAAACGAACTAATTTTTTTTTATTAAGTACAAATAATATGCAAGCTCACTACACATTGCAACAACCTCTAAGGTTACGAGACTAAGATTACTTATTAACCCAAAAACAAAATTAACATGAAATGAAACCACAACATTTAATTACTAGGAAATCAGGACACATACATTCCATACAAGATAAAGTATAGCATAAAAGTAAAAGATACCATAAGATCCCAAAGTACATTAAGGTTACAACTCTCATTCCCCGAATGAGGTAAATCCAATAAACATTATTACATATTACAACTTCCACCTCGATAACAGATGAGGGGTGATAAAATACAAGATTAATTGAAATGAAAGTAAGCGTAAAGATAACTGGATCCCACGAGCTCTCCAACTAGAAACCTCGTCAACACGAACAAGAAGAAAGCCCAACGGAGTAAGGTGCACACCACCCAACCAAGTGGAACCCAAAGGCCCACCCCCGTGCTAAGAGATAGTAACAAGGGTTCCTAGATGAGACCAACTACCTCTAGACATAGGCTAGAACATAACAGAACCAAACTGACACAACCGAACCCATGCACCACAAACGTATAACTCAAGTACATCACAAGTACAATTCTAACATGGATACATTGCTTCCAGAAATAACAAAATAGGTATGATAAGAAAACCATACACAAAACAATCAAGTACCAAATACAAGTACACCATAAAATTACTGACATGGATTACACTGCTTGGTTATCACTTGAATAAACTACCCCTGAAGGTTACCCAGTCTACCTCTCACGACTCTAGCCCCTAACATAAGTCATTCTTCTACTTGAAAACAAACCAGACATAATCGATCACAACGGAAACCCAAATGCGTACAACAAGAAATCACGACTACTCCAACTCTAGGAGGAATCATAAAGAATAACTCACTCCAACTCTGGAGGTAACAACAGTAACAATGCCACTCCTTACAAGGAGCCACAGATCACATAATCGACTCTGGTGCAGGAGCACCTAGGAAGCACCTAGGCAAATTCTTAGGAAATAGGAAAGTTTTGTTTTTTTTTTGCTTTTCTTATGTTAAGGTCATGTGGACCATTGGTTTATGAGTTGGAAGATCAGTCAAGAGCTATCAGTAGAGTTGATGTTATGAGTTTTGACACTCAAGCTTAGTGGTTAGTGTTGTTTTGCAATTTTGGATTAGTTTGTTTTACAATGTTGGCAAAGAGGGTTTGTAATAACTTAACTGGCCATGGAACAGTTGAGGCTCGAGCCTAAATGAATTGGAAGATGTACTTAAGGTGTGCCTCAACCAATGTGCAGGGTTGGAAGGCATAGAGAATGTTTGTGAGTTTGAAAATTTGATATAATGCTAATGAAGGACAGTGAGAATATTGAAAAGTCCTTTTGAGGTTGTGTATGGGATGCACCCAAGAGGTATTTGTGAGCTTAGAGATTTAGGAACCATGGAACATAGAAGTGGACATGCTGAAGATTTCAGTCAGACCATGAAAGAGATACAGGAGCAGGTGAAGAAAATAGTCAACGAAGCTACACAAAACTTGAAGGAGAAGGTGGATCAGTCAAGGAAGGATGTACAATTTGCAGTGGGTGATTATGTCATGGTTCACCTCAACAAGTCCAGGTTGCAGAAGGGAGTCTCAACCAAGCTCCAGATGAAGAGAGTAGGACCATGCAAGATCTTGGCCAAGTATGAGAAAAATGCATACGAGGTTGAACTACCTACTGACTTAGGAATCTCGCCAATTTTCAATGTTGCTGACTTGATCAAATATAAGGGATCAGTCAAGGAAATAGATCAGGATAGTCAAGAGATCTTCAAGGACATCAGTAACATACCCCTACCTACTCAAGACAAGTACTTAAGGTGTGCCTCAACCAATGTGCAGGGTTGGAAGGCATAGAGAATGTTTGTGAGTTTGAAAATTTGATATAATGCTAATGAAGGACAGTGAGAATATTGATTGAAATTCTGTGTTTTCTTGTAATCTGGTGATCAGGAGTGATCAAGGCCTATGGAATGTTATAGATAGTGTTAATTTCTTTGCTTTTTTTTTGTGTGGTAGCATATAGGGTGTGAGTTCAATCGACAGGTGAATTGATAGTTGTTTGTTTTATTTTCCTGTCATTTACTGACCTGACTGGTAAACTGACAATAATGGGGTCTTAGCTTCCTTTCCTAGTGTACCTGGTGTATGGCTATTTGGGGAATGGAGGTAAACTCCCTGTGTGTACATAGTGTAGGCTTAGGAGGGTCCAAGAAGGCAGGAGAGATGAACAAAAATTGTTCCTAGGCGGGCTTGGCAATGCCTGGCTAGGACAGTCAGGAAACAGTGCAAAGCACTTAGGTTGCAGGGGTGTCAGTTCCCTGGAAAACCAAGGTGTGTGGTGGATGTAGGAGACCTTGCAGAGGATTGGAAAGAAGAGTGGAGACTTGAAAAACCATAAGGAGGAGGCAATAGCTGACTGTCCTCGGAGCAGGTCAGGAAATAGCCAAAAACAAGCCTAAAGTGGCTCAACTCAAGGACAAAGTAGGGTACGGATAGTACAGTCATCAAACCCAAAAAATCATCAAGGTGTGGGCATTGGAAGAAAAAATACCAAGAAAAGAACTAAGGTCATTTGGAGAATTTTGGAGAGGTTTCCATTTTTCTCGGGCTAGGAGACCTAATTGGGGGCTCAAGGCTTGTAGCCTTTTTAAACCCTAGAAGAGGGTTTGGTGAGAGCGATGGAGAAAGGAAGCTTGGTGGAAGATCAAGAACCCTAGAGGGATGGTCTTGAAGCCAAGGGAGTTATCACACACCCCTGCATCAGATTTGTGAAGGTTGGTTAGATAGCTAGCCCTTAGGAAGGTTGAGGGTTAAAGAGGAAATGGCAAAGAGAGCACCAAAATTGACTTGGTTAGGGAAATGGAGATGGTAGTAGGATTGGTCAGGATAACCAGGGGTGCCTAACAAGCATTAGGGCCTATAGTTTAAGGTGGTGGAGAGTGACACCACAGGGTTCTTGAGGACTAGGACCCAGGGCATGGAACAGTGAGTGTTCCAACCAACCCTTCCCTATCACACTCCTTCCACCGGAGGCACAAAACATCCTCATTTGTGGAAATAGGGTAATAACATTAACATAACCTCATGCACAAACCCAGGGAGTTATCAAATGGTTGACATCGCAAAGCGACAACCCCCCCCATCCTCTGGAAGACTTACATATTAAAGACCCAAATAACCCATTTTCCCAAACAAGGCATAGAGGAAAATCATCACGAAAGCAATTGCAAGGAAATAATTTAATTTGGATATACTAAATCCATATCGCTTTTAAAATTCAATTCACAGTATGGAAAGCAATTTCCCTAACAAATTAATTAAGCAAAATAATTCAATGTCTTTCTAATTACCGAGACGAGAAAACTTTCTTTAATAAACAATTCAGATCCACGATTACTTTTTCAAACAACATATATCTACTACCTTTAATAACATTCCGTAGTCCATTGACTCAATTAAACTAATTTTAATATTATCTCTTCCAGATACATGATCAAATTCAAACCAAGTATTTAATCCTTAACTGTTCGAAAATATTAATAAAATAGCGCAGTTACTTCCTTAATTCAAAACATATCATTTAAAAATAATTATTTCTCTTTTGCAAAATAAAACATTTGAAATCATTTAATCTCTCTATTAAACACTTTACTTATAAATTCAATCTTTGTTCTTTCAAATATATTATTGAAGAATAAAATTGATAGTTTGGCTATGATCACAATAATTTAAATTCCTCAATTACCTTTGAAACATGGCATTTTTAATTCGACTGATTTAAAGTATATATTTGAATATTTACCTCAACATTTAAATATTTAAATCATTATTTGAAACACTTACATCTTCTCATTTACCTTAAAAAAACCCTTAATAAAATCAACCATTAAATATATATATATATATATATATATATATATATATATATATATATATATATATATATATAATTAATTAAATATACATATACTCAATAACTATATTATAAAATTTTCCAATACCCATTATGATATTATTATATATTTAGCTTGCATATTCTAATATAATATTAAATATTTTATTATTATAAAATATAATATTAAATATTATTTTTGAATACTTTAAGATTATAAATTATAATAAATAGAATATAATATATATATATATATATTATTTTAAAAACACGAAATCCAAACAAGTCAAATAGACAAAATTTTTAGGGCGCGGGTTTTTTTGGGAACCGCACGCTAGTTTTATTGGTGGGTCAGTTGTGTTTACACACAGTCGAACCCCACTGTGTGGGGCGACTGTGTGTAAATACAGTTGACTCCCCCAAAGGGGACGACGGTTGTGTCTACACACAATCGTCCCTTCCAAGGGCGACGACAACAGTGGAGGGGGGGTATGGGGGTCGCGCTCGGTGCGGCTCCCCCACACGCCTCCCACATGGGGGCGCAGTGGGGTGAGCCCCCAGCGGCTCCCCCAAACCCTTCTTCTATTTTTTTTATTTTTTTAAGTTTTATTTTAAGAGATTCCACCCACTGCGGATTTCAAAAAAAGCCGACTCAAACACAAACACAAAAAATGAAATTTATCAAATTAATTGAGCAAACAAATTTTGAAAATGATCATTTTCAACAAAGTATGCAATTGTTCTTAGAAGAACAACATTTCCAAATAGAGGTTTTCAAAGTTTAAAAAACCAGATTCAAGATGGGTTTTTCATGCCAATCCCAACAAAGATTACATATTTTCAAATAACAAATAGGAGTTGTGAATCTTTTCAAGAAAAGAAATTAATTTAATAAAAAAGAAAACCTGGTTTCCATAAGTTTGAGAAGATCCAAAAGGGTGCAATAATCCTTCTTCAGATTCCAATTCCTCCAAACAAATCCAAAACCCACAAAAACCAGGCATTTCTTTCTTCATTTTTTCCAATTTTCATCCTCTCCTCATTTTTCCCAAAAATCCAAATAAAATCCAAAAAAATGAAAAATATCCATTCAACCACCATAATTAATTTTCAGAAACAAAACCAGAAAATATCTCCAATTTTCAATTTTCACATTTAAAATTTTCAAAAATGAAATTAAAACCCTTTTTCATTTTTCAAACTTAATTGAAATTCAAAATATCTATTAATTTAAAATGAATAACTTAATTCAATTCAACAACATTAATTTAATTAATTAATAAAATAAATCTAATCCAAGATTAAATTATTTATTAATTAAATTAAATTAATTAATAAATTAAATAACACCTCTAACCTTATAACCAGATTCATTTAATCAACCACTTAAAGCATAAGCCATTTATTTAACCTTTCTAACTTGCAATTAATGAGATCAAGGCAAAAGAACAATATAAAAATAACTGAACCAAACTACAACCGATGACACACTCAAGACTAGGGTGATGACTTGACGCGGAAAACCTAGAGCTACTATCTCCCAATCAAATGTCGTTGGCAATGGACACGCTCAACCTTGTGAAATCAGGTTGAGTCGATGTCTTGTACCTGTTAACCTGCGAACAAGAGTATATCGCACATGTATATCTACATCATATAAAACACACCGTGAAGAGGAAATCGCAGAATCGCAGGGCGCTCGCAAGCGAGTGATGCAATCTTGTCCCCTTCACCAATACAATATTACCAACTGACGAATCTAACATCAATAATATTATCCAAACATAAAACATCATTAATTCAAATATTCACAATGCTAATCTAAAGCATGTCATAGTGATACATCAGAATAAATCACCATCACATCAAAAGAGCAAAACGGAGGGGTCTTACAATACCTCTATAAATGCCAACAAGGAATGTATAGATATCCTACTTCCAGAGCTCACTTTGAATCCACTTGATTTCTTTTAAAAACCTCGAAACTATGAAATGCCCTCTAAACTTCCTTTGCACACTTCTCTAAAAATACATAAGCCTCTTGAATTATCTAAATGT
Organism: Sequoiadendron giganteum; assembly: GCA_007115665.2. Classification (NCBI taxonomy): domain Eukaryota; kingdom Viridiplantae; phylum Streptophyta; class Pinopsida; order Cupressales; family Cupressaceae; genus Sequoiadendron; species Sequoiadendron giganteum. The sequence goes on along the minus strand of CM021100.1, from coordinate 605,323,879 downwards.
ATTCCTTTCATTCTGAATGATTTTTCAATAAATGCTTCAACTTGTAGGTAGATTACCTTGAAAATTGTGTATGCCTCCATTCTTTCAAATTTGGTAGACTTCATCCTTCACACATGCAACTAAGAAAATTCATTAATTTCCTTAACACATTAAACATAAATTTGGCATGATGTGACACAAGTATCTATGAGGAGGTTTAATAGATTTTTTGATAATTGCTCTCCCTAAGCCATTACTTGACTTAAAAATTGACGAGAGTATCTACACTGGAGTTCAACACAGATAACACTGATGATTTTGAATCTTGCTCGGAGTGTCCTTCCTTTCTCCAAATCTTTTTCATTTCCTTTCTTGCTTCTTTTGGATTGATGATTTGATCATTCTTCTTCATAAAATAAATATTTTTCCTTCTTCTACAATTATTAACAAGGTGTTTCAGATTGTTGTACTTACAACAGACAACATTCTTCTTTCCATCTTTTATTTTATTCAGCTTATCTTCACACATACTAACTTTATAACCAATCTTCTTTCACTTAAGACATTTGCTAGAGAATAATAAAGAATCAAGTATTTTACTTTTGCAATCCTTTGCCTTATGACCAGTTTTTTTGCTGAAATAACAAAAACCATTGAAAGATAAATGTACCTTTTAGAATCAAATTGTTTGACATGAGTTTTTCTAGAGTTCTTTCTTAGATTCTTGATTCATCCATCTTTGCACAAAGTCTTCTTTACTTTAGAAATTTGACCTTTCTCAAACCCTAAACCACTCTTATCCATCATCGGTTTCTAAGAGGTAATTAACTTATCAAGCATTGTTGAGCTTATCTTAAATTTGTCTTCAAAACTTCTTGCCTTTTCCAGATCAAATCTCAAGATTTTTTCTTCTTCCTCAAGCTTCATGCATTCATTCACCTTCCTTTAAATTTCAATTTCCTGACATTATTTAGTTCTCTTCTCCTCATCCAATTGTTGCAACAACTCAAAGAAAATTTCATCTGCCTTAGCCAATAGATCACATGCTTCAACACTTTTACTTTGCATCTTTTCAATATACTGATTCACTTTTATCAACTTTTCCTTTAGATCTTCTATTTCTTTTGAATATCTAGTAGAGATCACTTCTAGAGGAAAAAAATTCTTACACTCAAATTTCGGGACCTTCCTCAAGTTGTTAGGCTTCATCTGAGGAACCAAGCTCTGATACCAATTGTTGAACATCTAGAATACTGAGAGGGGGGTAAATCATTATTCCATAAAACCATAATAAAATCCATCTTATCATTATCACAATTCTGACTGAATTAGAAAGAAGGAACATAAAAACAAATCAATTCAACCATAGACATGAACACCAAGATTTTTACGTGGAAAACTCAGAAAGGGAAAAACTACGGTAAGGGTTAGCTCACAATATATTATATAAGAATAAAAAATATTATAGGGCTCACTATTAGGACTCACTATCCTTGAAAAGACTCACTTCCTGAGTATAAAAGATGGCTAACCACCAAGATACAAAGATAGTGGCTCACTGCCAAAAGGTTGAATTGATGAAATACACCTTCAATGTGCAAGGCATAGTTCCAATAAAGCTCAGAATATGAAGTTTTGTCTCACACAATAATTGCTCAACAAATCTACACTGATCCACAACTGATAAAGCATTTAGGCTCATACCTTTCTTCCACACACACTACTCTGAACACTCTCCTCTTCTCTCATTCCTCAAAACATCTTATATATATACAACTATATCTTATTCATCAATTAGGTCAACCTAATTAGATGAAAACAAAATAATCAAAACTTTCTTTTTTGATACCATGTATAATTTAAATATTTAATCCATGTACTGCATTATACCAAGTCGGCTAACATCTATAAAACATAGCTAGTCTCCATAATGCATTGCATATGTTAAGTCAAACAAGACTAGAACACAATTCTACAAACAAACAAATAAACCTCAAAGAAAAAAAATTTTGAATCTGAGAACACATTAATTTCCCATCATACCACCAACATAGAGACTATCAACAAAACCACAACATAAAAATGTTCACTTTAATAAAATGTGGAGTCTCTCACATAGTATGCCAAGCACAAATCAATAGTAGAATACAAAGTTTAACTTTTTAGAGATAAATTTCTACTCGCAACCAAAAACGTCTCAAGATTCAGGATATAGCTATCTAAATGAGTCGTGATAACATGGTTAAGAGACTAGATTCATATCAGATCTTGCAGTGAATTCTGAACTTAAATACCAACACATTGATCCATCACAAAAGAGTATTATCAGAAGAGAACAACTTCTGGTAAACCAAGTAGACTTCCCATATAGTTATCACCATGTTGACATCAATGACAACATACGGACAACCAACACAAACCATCCATAGTTCATGCTCATGTTGAAAGGATCCATAATACCAACAAAAGTATGTGCCAAAATATAATGGATATGATCAATCAGAATCAACAGGCGCGCACTTCCAACAATTCATTAATTTAATGGTAAATTGTCAAATTAGTGAAGAGGATATTATCATGAAAATTTTTGTGAGAGCATTAGAAAATATTGCTAAAATTTGGTTTTCCAGCTCACCTATGCATTGCATAACTTCATGGAATGAACTTGCAAGTGAATTCAAGCATGAATTTGAGGAGAAAAATGATGAGTATTTATATATTCAAGAAAGAAGTCAAAGTCTCTTAGATGCATTTTTTGGCCTAAGGAGACATGAAGGAGAATCTGGATGTGCTCTGCTCAATAGAATGATGGATATGTATACACAAATACCTTTTAATTTTAGGCTTGATGAATCTGTATGCACTGAGTTGTTCATGAGAATATATGACCCTGATTCAGTTCATTTGCCTGAGTCATTGAAGCCAGCTACTATTGGACAGGTGTATGAATGGATTTATGGTATGAGGATGCTATCAATTTTGAATCTAATGGTGATATCATTGATTAATATGGAAAAGTTGATCAAACAATACATCTAATAGAGGAAACATGTGCAAGTGAAATTTTCAACAATAATATTCCAGATTAGAGTAAAGATGAAATTGTGGAAGACCAATTCTTCACCTTGGAGAAGGATTGCAGTATTAGAGATGTTTTTGAGGACACAATACTTGAGGAGTGCATAAAAAATGAAGTAAATGAAGAATAAATTCAATTTAGTAGTGAACAAACAACACACCCATTTACATCTAAGTGCCACGATGACGTGATTGGTAAGGAAAAAGTATGCACGTCTGAAAATAATTTTAAGATTTTTTTAAACCCCTTATATGATGCAATAATAGAATAAAATCAAATGATATCTCACCAAAGCGTGTCAAAAAGTGATTTTCATGTGTATTCAAATCCATTCTATAATGAGGATGAAGTAATTTTATATGAATAGGATGTTGTACCAAATGGTGAAGGAAATAACTATGCTGATTAAATTATAACTGCTATATCATTATGCAATGATCGTGAGTATTGTTGTTATGATGAAAGAAGAAAATAATACATTAGAAATGAGGTGAATGAAGAGGCATGTTCGCTCAGTAGTGGACAAATTTCAAATTTGATGACTATTGAATATCAAAGATATACACATAAGAATGACTCTAAAATTTCATCCCCAACAAATATTTGCTTTGATAGTGAAGTTACTTTGTGTGATAATAAAGATGAGTACAACTCATGTGATCCCAAGCATAGTTTTCACAATGATAAAGGAACTCTTAGGGTTGATCAAGAGCCTATGTTTATCTTTGTTCAAGAAGGGAAATGTAAATCAAAATTAGAGATCTTTAAGAATGACATTGACTTGCAGATTATGGATAATATATGTTCAACATTAGTTGGTTCAAATGTGCATAGTGATAATTGTATGGATCAGAAGGTGATGCCACTACCAATTAGTGATAAGGAAGATATTGAAAATTCTTTAGATTAAGATGTCTCAGAATATGATATAGAATATTTCTCAGATTCATGTGAGAAGCACTCAGATGATGGAATGAATAACATAGATGATTATGATTGTTTTGCTTCCTATGCACCTAGAAGTTGCTTTCTTAGAGTGCAACAATGGCCCTATGATGATTTAATATTTTATATGCAAACTAATGGTCTTAGCTATATGATGAATTATGAGTGTTTTGAGTTTTCAACTCAACTAGAAGATCATTTTATGATGCATGATAGTGACCAGAATCATGAAGTATGTTGCATTGAAAGTAAATGTTCCTTATATTATAAATGTGGCATGAGTTTATCAGATGATGGTGAAAACACTAGTATAAAAACGACAATATATGATTAAAAAAACTATTAAAAACTACATATAAATGACCAAACATGATCACGTGACCATTAAAAGTTTATTGCTAGTCATTTATAATGCAACCAAATTTATGAATAAACCATTTTTATTCACTTATTGGTTTTGTTTGATTGATCAATTTGGTAGTATATTTATTAGTTGATTTAGTAGTTGATTATTGTAATCTGGTCACTTATTTAGTCACTTTTTATTCACTGATATATTGAGTCATTCATTTAGTCATTGATTGTTGTTAACTAGTCACTTATTTATTTATTTTTTTCACTAATTTTTATCCATTGGTAGTGTATTTAGTCATTGAATTTAATCATGTTTTTCATCAATTTGGTAGTATATTTAGTCATTTTATTCATTGATTTCTCTAGTCATATTAATATTTATATTTGTTCATTGTTCACTATTTTTTGTCAATTGGTAGATATTTAGTCGAATTAAATATTAATTGACATCAATTAGTAGTATATTTAGTCATTTTAATGATTGATATTTGAGGATTTAAACATAAAATACATAAATACACAGTAAGGTTTCCAAATGACATAGTATTGGTAGAAGTAACCAAAAAAGCCATCATTGAGTGTTTTGGCTTAAACAAGCAGGCTCTGAACAAGATAAACCTACAAAAGAGCGAGGAGGATTATGCTAGGTGAAAAAAGACTTATAGTAGTGATGAGGTACTCCTATATATGAAAAGAGGCATTGGTAACAAAACATTCCCCATCTCTACTACCACTACTGAACCATTTAATGTGACAAATTTTCAATATTACTTTGTGAATACATATTTAGCTCTTTTCCAAGTGTTGGGGATAGATGCTCAAGATAAAATTCCAATAGTCCTAATGATGATGGCCATGAGAATTCAAAACCCTGAAACTAATATTGAATATGAATTTGCTTCATACCTTGAGAAGGCGTTAGATGATGAATTCTCCCAAGTTATAGAGGATAGAGCACCGATTACATTTAGACACTATTCCCTATTGTGTCATCTGATATTGTATCAAAATGGGAACCATTAGAATAAAATAATGGACTTGTCTACTGTAGATGAGCAAGGGAATCCCACACCTGTCCAGAAATGGTGCTATATTTGGGACAGTCGGTGCAAGAATTCAAGCTTTATTGTATTCTATGAAGACTTTGTACACAAAATCCTTTGAGTTCTTGGGTATGCAATACCAAGATTGTCAACCAAAATGTTTCAACTAGTGAGACCTTTGGCTTTAAGACCAGAGCAGGGTCATACACATAATTTTGGAGATTGGTTCTTCCTATCGGGAGTTACAATAATAAGAGTTTATGGATGCCTTGTTGCTCCACACATACTGCCAAAATTTGTGCCCCTCATATTAGCATTTCTTGAATTTATGTGGCAAATGATGTGGATGGATAAAGATGTAATGCACAAGAAGAAGAAAGACACTTTACTGCCAAACCAAACTGAGTGTGAAGATTGGACTGCAGGCTCAGACACACTAGAGGAGTTATAGTATTATTTGAAGACAAGATATGCATTGAAATATAGAAAAGAAAGAGCCTTTGACCCTGAAAAATCATATGAACAATATAAGGCACAATCTTCTTACCAAAATGACAGTGCCACACCAAGTGGATTTTGAAGAAGATGTCATAAGGAACCACATTACTTATAATGATGTATTTAGTAGAAGGAAAAAATGGGAATATATGAAGAAGCTTGAAGAAAGGACGAAGCAAAGGTCCAAGGATTTCCTATGATACTTTGTTGAGGAAAATGACCCCATCAAGAGTATAGAATTGATAATTGGTAGATTTGAAGACTTGTACAGAAAGAAGGAAGCATATCTCGAAGAACATGATAGTGGTGCAATTGCAGAGCATACCCCAAGTGAAACCTTTGAGCCTCCCATGGAGCAATTACCTCCCAAAAGATAGAAGACAACAAGCATTGAAAGTTAGTACCTTATGAGGATACTAAAGAGGTGGGTGATATTGAGGAAGTGGCTATAGTACTACAATCATTGAAAGGTGATATTGAAGTTGATCAACCCATTCTTGAGACTAGTGCCCATAAACATGAGGAAAGGATGGGTGATGTAGAAAAAACAAGTAAATAGGTACATGAAGATGAAAGGGAAATTGCAACCAGGAGATTCATAAAATATGATGAATTCATTATGACTCTTGAGTTTAAGGATTTCTGGATGAAGATGAAGATAAAATAATTTCAAGAGAGGATGGAATCAGCTGAAGCAAGAATTGAAGAATTAGAGAAAAATTAAATGGTAGCATAAACTTTCTAGGAATTAAGAGTTGACAACATTGACATTAGCCCCCAGAAGGCTAGAGAAATGGTCTTGAAGAGTAATATGCTCATTTTCCCTAGCTTGGAATTAAAGAAAATGTTTCTACTTGATCAAGTGTGGGCTTAGGAAGATCCAATACTAGTTTCAAAATTTGACTCTGATGAAGGTGTGAGTGGAACTGGGTATAACCCAAAGTTTGAAACCCTGGCCATATGGATCAAACAAAAAAATACACAGAAGCCAAAATTATTGGATGTAATTCAAGGGATTAAAGGAACAAAAATGGTAAGGACAATACAAGATACCACCCCTTTGGAGGCAGCCACAATGACCATGTATTTGGCCATGTTCACTCGAGCAACTATTAAGGGATTAGAAGATAGATTGAAGGAGTATGAAAAGGAACAAAGGTTCCTAAATGGTGAAGTCAATAAACTATTCATGGAGAATGTCGAATTGAAAGAACAATTAAGAGGAGCATGACCCTCACAAAGCAAGGAGATGGTGTTATACAGGCCTCCTATTTCTCCAATGGATATTGTGAATAAAATTTCTACATGAACAGGTAAAAAATCTAGCGAAGGAAGTGGATAATGTAAAGAAGGCCAACAATCAAATGTAGGATGAAGTGAAAAGATGAATTTATGAAGTTATGGAAAATATTCTTGAGCACATGATAAAATCAGTTAGGGACAAACTGGAGAATATGCATGATAGTTATAAAACACTTTAGCATGCAATGGATCAAATAAAGACACATATGCTTGTATAAGATCCTTTGTTCAAAAGGTGGCAGCCTATTCACCACACTTTGGTTAAGTTATGCAAAGTTCTATAAAGAAGTCTTGATGCACCCACAACATTAAAGCCAACTGAAAAAAATGTGAAGATGATTATTGATGAATTTCAATATGTACAAGGGTTTGATAAAAATATTGTAACACAGATGGATTTATTCCATACCTAGAAACAATGGTATATACCTGAAATCATGAGAGATGGTGATTAGTTGAAGGACTTGGATAAATGGAAGAAAGAATTTAGTCAGGTTTTTTATAAGTGTGTAACTGATATATAGAAGGATGATCATACCAGTATTACCAAGCTAAATCAGATCATGGATGGGTTGATTGTTCTTGATGTGGGATACCTAAATTTTGTCAATGATACAAAGGCATTACTAGATAGTCGAAGGAAAACTCATCTTGCAAACATGCAAAAGATGCAAGAATTTAAGTGGCCATCAAATTTTATAGTGTATCAGTGGGAGGAAAAGTATTTGGTTTCAGAATAATAGGACATTGAGGCAAGAGAATTTGAATGTTCATCATGCAGAGGAAGACTTTGCTAGATCAATGATCACGAGTCTTGTACGTTTAATAATGGAACCATATGTCAAAATGTCTGAAGTCTTGTTATTTCCTTAATTATGCTAATTAAATATTTGTTGGTTTTAGAAGAATATGACACTAAGGCGAGAGAATTTGGATGTTCATCATGTAGAGGAAGACTTTTCTAGATCAATGATCACGAGTCTTCTACATTGAATAATCTTAAGTCTTGTTATTTCCTTAATTATGCTAATTAAATAGTTGTATGCTAATTAAATAGTTGTTAGTAAAAGAAGTATTTATGAAAGATCGTTTCTTTTTGTAAAAGGCTTGTAGCTTGTTGCTTCCAATATAAATAGGAAACCAAGGCCTAGTTTTAAATTATCATCATCATATATCATTTCCATTTTTATCAAACATTCCTTATTTTCTATGAAACAATGTATATATTTGTGTACTTGTAAATATTCTTTTACTCTTATGTCTAAAAAAAATAGAGTTTGAATAAAAAATGCTTCACCCTTTTTTGTCGGTGAGTATGTGAATTATTGTTTAAGGAAAAATGTTACAGTGTTTACATTTTCAGTTTACTAGTTTCAAAGCTTCATTTTCTATGTATATAAAATTGTATGTGCTCTTCATCTTGAATGACATAAAATAGTAATATCATTAGAATTAGGGTTTTCAATTTCAGCACCATCATTGACCAAACTTTTCATATATTTTTCACTTTTAAGTACAAACATCAAAATTAAATTTTTATTTCTTGTCCTAGTTAATCTCAATTCCTTTCAACACAATGTAGTAGGTTGCATGTTAAATTTCAAACATTTTCTTTGCATTTTTTTGTATATATTATTTTCTCAGTGCATCATTATGTAACAACAATTTCACTTCTGAGATATACAGTAAAAATAAATGAAAGAACATGTTTGCTTTGTCAAGGGAAATGTATGGTGAATACACTATGTCTTTCAAATAAGTGTGCAAGCGAAATAAGACATAACTGATTGAATCTGATTTTCTACTTTACAAGTTTTTTTATGTGCTTTTTACTTTTTGCATGTTGATTACCCTAAGAAAGAGACTACTTATCCTTTATTAAATGAAGCCTTTACATTTCTTGTCTATAAAACGAATTTACTGCTTGACATCGGGTTCGTGAACTTCATACAAATTAAGATTGGTGTAAAAGGCCATCCCCACAAATTTTGTTTGGTATAGAATTATAATGGAAAATAAAAAGGCTTGCTAAGAGAATAAAATAGGTTTTCAATTGTCCAAGTACAACATAATATTACTGAAGCATTTCAAAGTTTAGGCCATAAGAATTATCCTTTTTCAAACATGAATTGCAAATAATTTTGAAAATTTAGAAGTCTTGGTCATTAGCATTATTGTCTGCTACAATGTCATCCATTGTATCATTACCAATGTTCATATTTTATTTCAAGTATTTAATATTATCATCATCCTCATCTTGACCTGCATCATCTTCATCATCATTAAAATTTGACTGTAGACCATCTATATTGTTACTAGATGTATTTGGATCACCATTTTCTATACCATCCATATTGTTGTCTTCCATAACATCATCTAACTCTGGATTGTTGTCTTCTTGTGCCTGAACATAACCATCTTAATCATCATGGATTTCAATTTATTTGATGTTCTCTAATCCCTCTCTCTGATTTTGTCAGCCATCATTGTTTTTCTCAGTATCCACTAATGCATCATCAAATACATGCCTTAATCTTGGATCATAATGTATGACAAATATCCATTTCGGGTCCAAAATATTTTCATAGAAAAATACCTGCAAATGAACAACATACATATATTAGACATTATATGAATTGTATGAACATATATACATCAATTCAATAATGGAAAATTATTTTATAGAGTACCTTTTTTATACAATAATTTCTATAAACACAATTTTGACAACATAGTTTATAAAACATCAGTCCATACTCATTAATTATTCTTTGATTTTCTACCCTTAAGAACATCCTTAGGGAGTCCTTTTTCTTCCCTCTTCTTTCATGCAAGAGTGAATTTTAAGAAGGGTTAATCAATCAATAACTCATCCCCAATGGTAAGGTCCATAATAGCCTCAACCATTATCAATCTATCAACCTCTCTTTCCATATCTCCATCTTTATCATTTATAACCTCAACAAATTGACAATCTGATCTTACAGTAGGGTCCCTTCCCTTACTACTATTTATAAATCCTGCAATATTTTTGTGTGTGTATGCACATCCATCTATATACATAAGATGACCTATATTCATTTTTTTCCCACTTTCCAATTGGAGACGATGTGTATACATATTCGAATTTAGACCATATGCTGACATGTTAGGCTTATATTATGCTAGCCTTCTCCATTCACCTCTATAATATGATGGACCATAATATGACATTAATCTCCTAGTGGTTTGTTTTGAATTGTTTCAATGTTTGGATCCCACATGTACATTTTGGACAATAAAGAGGCCTAGATTCACTCCATGAATATTGGAGGGTTGTATCATGTAGTTGTATCCCCAAAATTGAAACACCTCATACACTCTAGGTAGTTGTTGATCACTAGGCCAAGCGCAATATAGTCGACAATCAAATGTCTCTATGTAAATTGATCTCAAACTCAGGGGCAAGTCATCATCTCCATCACATTCATTCTCATAGGGTATATAGTCCACCTTCCCCTTGTCTTTAAGAAAATTATGCATCTTCACACCGGTTCTTGTTCTATTACTTGTTTTCGTCAATTCCTCATCTTTTGAGCTAGTATATTGGCACATATTTTGTTAGATGTATCATCTGATAAATGATCGTTGCCCTCTAGGCTAGAAATCGGTGATCCAGGAAAATTTAAACTAAGAACTTTATCCTGCAAGTATCCATTAAGAAAAAATAGTTATTTAAAAATATAAAACAATGTTTAAACGAAGTATACATGTTATTTATATAAATTGGAAAATTCCTCACCATAATTCCTATTGGATTTGAATCTATTGTAAGAGGCATACTATTGACTGGAATCTCATCATATATGTAATATCTTTATACAATCGCTTGTTTTAATTGTTTCTTTCCACGACATACAAAACATCCACAAAAAACAATGTTCTCAAAGTATTCATCCCATGTACTATATTCCTGACCTACCTCTTCTTCAGTGCAATCATTTGTTGTGTCTATAGTATCCATTGTCATATCCTCTTCCACCCACTGTTGTCTATGTGATTTAACAGTTTTAGGTCCACATCCATGTACATATTGTGTTCTTTTGCTAGTTGAGAGCTTAGGCTCTACATTTGCTCCAATCTCCATCTAAAATAATCAACAAAATGCATTAATTTATGTCAAGATTGGATAATACATTATAAATTTCAATAATATTATGAAAAAATATGGATGTATCACAAAATTCCATCAGATCATTTTTTCCCAAGTTAAGTCAAAATTTGAGTACCTAATGTCTCGCTTCATTCGTTGTGCTCTTATTTGATATGACACAATCTATTGACATGGCCTCGTCTCACCCCTATAATACACAACATAGTAAATAATGTTTAGTACACCAATTATATCATTTCAACAAATATGCTATCCAACACAAAACCTCACTTTAGTCATATATTTGACATATTGATATCATGTTTTGGCTATCCTAATTTTCAAACTTTTCCCTTGATCATAGAATCACATTTAATCACCATTCCTGTGCATTTTCAACCAATAAGTTTGACCTTAGAGGCCTCATACAAAAAAAATACTTTATCTCCTCTATGTTGTAGCATTTGTAAATTCATAAACACCTTCCTCCTTTGGTTGAGCTTGCTTTCTCTTCTTACCTCTATTGTATCTGCAGATTCCGTTGTCTCATCTATTTCCACCAACTTTCCTCTCAGCGATTTAGTATTTCTACATTGTCCACGTCCTCTCTCCATGGCCTCCTCTGTGAATAAAAATTATGCCATAGCAGCTTTCACTGCACTACCACCGAGAAGGAAAAAGCAACTTGTAGGACAACGGTAAAAATCGCTCTACCACACCGAGCTGATGAAGGAGCCACAGGACAGTGGTGGTCATCGCACTACCACACACCAATGGTAGAAGACTTGCAGGACTGCAATAGTCACCGCAACACCGTGAGGAATAGAAGGAGGAAGAATTGTGTGTCGCCATAGAAGCTTTCACCACACTACAGCTGAGAAGGATGAAGCACCTTGCAAAACCACGGTAAAAACTGCTCTACCACACTGAGCTGATGAAGGAGCCATGAGATAGTGGTGGTCATAAAAATAAGGAAGGAGTTGGAATTATTTCCAACACTATGGATCTTGTGATACACAACAATGAAAATAGTCATTATACAACAATGATAGGCGCTAAATTAGGCGCACTTGACACCACCTTATACGTCCCAAACAAATTATATTAACGACCAAGAGTTGGCGCTAAAGTTGGTGTTAACTAATTCTGAATAAAGCATCGGCTAATGAATCAAAATAATTTTTTTAAAACTTTCCCGCATGAAGGAAGAAATTAGACAACAAAAAAGAGAAAAATGTTGCGTGAAGGAAGAGAGTAGGGCACTACCAGCAACTGATGAGAAATTTGATTTAGTTTGTGACACCATAAGTAAGGTTACAATTTTTTTTCTTGGTTGGATTCGTGATTGTTTACTGCTCTTTGTATTGCATTTGAGTTCATGATTGTTTACTGGTTCGTGGCCTAACTAGTCCAAGAAACCTCTAAATTTTCCCATCATTATAAATTGTAAAACCTTTGAGAAACCAACAAAAAAATTTATCCTATCCATTTGAGCTTTGGCTCAAAATATTATAGTATGAAGTGAGGATGTCTCTGTATTCTTTCCCTAACTTGGGTATCAAGGAAATAGTGAATTGCTTGGCAAATTTAGGAATTGGGTTAGTCACTCCTGAAAATAAATGCAGAAACCACTTGGTTTTTCCCAACCACACCATAGTCATCGATGCATTGAAAAATTCGTGCAAGATTGCATTATGACAGAGATTTCATGATAACGTTATCAACACTAAGCAAACCGAGCGAACATATTTCCCACAAAATAAAAATTTCATACCACAAACTCAACGAAAACTTTCATACCTGACAGTGTGTAGTTTGTTTACCTTGACAAACTAGATGAAAATAATTTTCCCTAGGTCACCTCAAAATGTCAAGCAATGGAAGGAAGCGAGCATTGTCAACAAACTCTGGCCACAATGAAGTAATTCATTGTCAATTTATAGATTTGTAAATGTTTTAGTTGTTGCTTTGAATTTTAGTTTTTAGTTTTTAATTTCTAAATTTAAAAGAAGAAATATAATTTAAATATATATTTAGGGACATGAGACTGACAAAGATAAAAATGAATTGGCTTCCATATTGGGGGTAGAGGTAGTGAAAAAATTGGTTAATGTGGACTAGACAACACTTGCTAGATACATAGAAAAAACAATTTGGTAATACCCCTCAAACATTGCAAACAAATCAATTGTGTCAAAGGGAATCAATTGATTCCCCAACCAGTCCTAGATCGAGCAAAAGATCAAGGAGGAAATCAGTGATAGTAAACTTTAAAAATGTGGAATAGGGAGCAGAGACTTCCACTCCTGGGGCATAGACTTCTTCCACCACACCATGTTTTCAATCTTGCATTGGTAGCTACAATACGAAGATAGAATATAGGGTGGTTTCAGGGGAAGTACGAATGATGGATGCTGGGAAAATATTTGTGAATAGGTTGAAGGAATCATTCCTTCAACGGTTCAAAGACCATCTACATTTATCATTCTCAAAGATACCCATGCACCTGAAAAAAATTAGTTATCCATGACGTAGAGAATGAATTTGGCATAGGCTGGTCTGTAAAGAAGGTAAAGCTATGAATGTATCAAAAATACAAGAGATTTCGGTGCAACCAAACAAAGAAGATAAAAAAAATCCCTCTTGAGCTAAGGTGGAAAAAAAGGCCAATTGATGTAAGTGTGAAAGTATGGAAAGAGCTTGTAAAAGCATATGAGAAGTCTGGTGCACAGAGGAAGTACGGTGAGGAGAGTACACAGGTATTTGAATTTTCTCATAATATTATATCAAATTTATTAAACAATATTTAAATTTTATTTGTGCATAGTTCAATTGAATTAATATATGTTTCAGGACAAAGCCTCCAAGGCTAGGCTTGAGAAACTTTGTGTCACGCATTGTAGTGGCCAGACAGGTTTACAGGCCTTGATCTGTACATTTGTAAGTATATTTAATATGTTAAATGATATTTTTTTTAATTTCCTTGGAAAAATTAAATGATTGCATATTAATTAGTTTAACTAATCCATGTGCCATGTTTTGACAGGAGGAGAAATATGGTCGCCATCCAAAGCAATTTGAAAACAATATGTTACAAAAAACAAATGGAATGATTTTGTAATATGGATGGAGAATGAGGTATCAATAGTTGAGTTTCAATAACTTAGTTGGATATTTTTGTGTTAATATGTTAATTTTCATCTCTTGTGTTGAGTTGTTTATTGATGCATATGATGAGTAAATAGAGCTCAAATCTTATCATGACAAGATGATTGTTTATGTGCGTGAATAAATAGTAGAAGGATGTAGATGAACTCAATTCATCTAAATTTATGCCTCTTGGCAGACATTCCTCTTGAATCTCTAATATCAGGTGCCCGAGACTTCCCTACAACTTTTACCTTTCATTGCCACCTTTCCACTTCATAATTAGACTCATCTTCTTTTTCCTTATCTGCATTTTTGGCTTTGGCTTCTAATTCATCCCATGTTTTACCTTCCTCCTCTTCATAATCTTCTTCTTCTTCATCCTCCTCTGACCCCACAAGAGATTCATCCTCTGAACCTTCCTCATCTGATTTTGATTCCTCTTCTACATTAGAGGGTTCATATCCTTGATCCGAATCTTCTGAATTATTAGAATCAGAATCACTAGCTTCCATATTCAAAAATTCTCAACCAACATCTTCAATAAATTTATCTGGATCATTAGTAATAGCCTTCAAAATTGACCGCCAATTCAAGTTCATTCCGCTTTCATAATACTTTATATCCATGGAGTTCAACCATTCGTTGATGCCATCAAGCAAAGATTGAGGAATGGTGTACATGTGGATTACAACCCACTTGAAGTATTTGAAAACAATAGCCATATCAAATGCCTTTTTACCAAGTCCCACTATCTCAAGGTTAACAATCTCAATCTCACTCATAGCGATTACCAAGAAAGGTAATTCCACCAACTCTACCAAACAATTTACCGTAGGAACAATAAAAGCAGAGGCTTTGCAAGGAACTCCATGAAAACCAAGCTCTCTAAATGGTACATCAAAATCTAGTTCAAAACATTTTATATGAGGTTGCTCCCATAGCTCTCTTACTAGCTTGAAAAATCCTTGAAACTCTCCATTGATATTATTTTTATCGTCCCTCTCTTGTTGTTCTTCCTCAATTTCATCAGGATCATACATTGACCTTCTTGCCCCTCCTAAATTTTGGACCACATCCATTACCTCCACATAAAACTAGACATCCTTGGTCTTCTTGGTTCCCACGCCATGATATGGTTATGCAAATGAAAATGAAGAAAAGCAATCATTTCCTTCTCTGATGGTTGGAAGAATGCATAATTAATTTTTAGATACATAATATCAACTCTCTCTTCTTCTCTCATGGTTGAATATCGAAATTCATTATGGTGGGCCTCTAGAGTTCCAATCATCTTTCTTCTTCCTCCATAAAATGTTGGCCTAATCCACAAGTTTTCTAGCCTAATTGCCTTTGTTTTTCAAAGTTGAAGTTTCTCCTGAGTCACTAGTGTAGCTCTCTCTACCTTTTTAGACTCTTTCATTTCTATAGGAAATTAGTGCCTAATTGATTAACAATATCAATCTCACTAATAGTGATTACTAAGAAAGGTAATTCCACCAACTCTACCAAAAATTTTACCGTAGGAATAATAAAAGTAGAGGCTTCGAAAGGAACTCCATGAAACCGAGCTCTCTAAATGGTACATCACACTCTAGTTCAAAATATTTTAGATGAGGCTGCTCCCATAGCTCTCTTACTTGCTTGAAAAATCCTTGAAACTCTACATTGATTTTATTTTTTCTTGTCCCTCTCTTGTTGTTCTTCCTCAATTTCATCAAGATCATACATTTACCTTCTTTCCCCTCCTAAAGTTTAGACCACATCTATTACCTCCACATAAAATTGGACATCCGTGGTCTTCTTGGTTCCCATGCCATGGTATGGTTATGCAAATGAAAATAAAGAAAAGTATTCATCTTCCTTCCTCTTCCATGAAAACCAAGCTCTCTAAATGGTATATAAAACTCTAGTTCAAAATATTTTAGATGAGGCTGCTCCCATAACTCTCTTACTCACTTTACAAATCCTTGAAACTCTACATTGATTTATTTATTTTTGTCCCTCTCTTGCTATTCTTCCTCAATTTCATCAAGATCATACATTGACCTTCTTGCCCCTCCTAAAGTTTGGATCACATCCATTACCTCCACATTAAATTGGACATCCTTGGTCTTCTTGGTTCCCATGCCATGGTATGGTTATGCAAATGAAAATGAAGCAAATTAATCATCTTTCCTCCTCTTCCATGAAAACCAAGCTCTCTAAATGCTATATCAAACTCTAGTTCAAAATATTTTAGATGAGGTTGCTCCCATAACTCTCTTACTCACTTGGCAAATTCTTGAAATTTTGCATTGATTTTATTTTTCTTGTCCCTCTTGTTGTTCTTCCTCAATTTCATCAGGATCATACATTGACCTTCTTGCCCCTCCTAAAGTTTGGACCACATCCATTACCTCCACATAAAATTGGTCACCCTTGGTCTTCTTGGTTCCCATGCCATGGTATGGTTATGCAAATGAAAATGAAGCAAAGTAATCATCTTTCTTCCTCTTCCATGAAAACCAAGCTCTCTAAATGCTATATCATACTCTAGTACAAAATATTTTAGATGAGGCTACTCCCATAGCTCTCTTACTCACTTGACAAATCCTTGAAACTCTACATTAATTTTATTTTTCTTGTCCCTTTCTTGTTGTTCTTCCTCAATTTCATTAGGATCATACATTTACCTTCTTGCCCCTCCTAAATTTTGGACCATATCCATTACCTCAACATAAAACCAGAAGCAAAAGTGGAAGCAAAATCAAAAGAAAAATTGGAAGCGAACCTAGAAGCAAAATCAGAAGCAAAACTAGAAGCAAAAATGGGAGTAGACATAGAAGCAAAACCGGAAGCCAAATTGGGCACCAATTTTGACACTACTTCTAGCATTATTTATGGTGTTATTTTAGTTGCTATTTTCGGTGCTATTTTCTAGCGCTATTTTAGGCGCTAATAGGGGCGTTGTGATTTCCCGATGCTAAGTCCGGTGAAACGTTTGATGAAACTGTTGGTGCCAAGAAGGCCATGCTTGTTTGCGTCGAGTTTAGTGCCAACCAAAATCGCCTGATTCGTGAACTAAAATACACTAAAATCCGACGTTATTTTAGGCGCTATTTTCTTGTTCTACTGTAGTGCATATTTCTTTGTCTTTGAGAAATATACACTGCAAGGGATTTCACCTCATCTTTATCTGTCTCAAAGAAACATACGCTACAAGGGATTTCACCTCATATTTCTCTGTCTCAAAGAAATATACACTACAAGGGCTTTCACCTTATATTTCTCTATCTTAGAGAAATATACATTACAAGGGCTTTCACCTCATATTTCTCCATCTCAAAGAAATATACACTACAAGGGCTTTCACCTCATATTTCTGTCTTAGAGAAATATACACTACAAGGGCTTTTACCTCATATTTCTCTATCTTAGAGAAATATACAATCCAAGGGATTTCACCTCATATTTCTCCATCTCAAAGAAATATACATTGCAATAGATATTAATGATGTTGTGACTCTCTCTCAGTGAGAGCGTCATTTTCCATGTCCATTGTAGCCTATGTTGGTTTGTCAAACTCCCTCTGAATGTCATTTCCACCTCCATGATGGTTTTACTGCAAATTTACTTGAGTCTTCCTTGGTTTATTCTAAAGTCACGTCTTTCTACACTACTTCACCCACATTGAGTAGCCCCAAGCTTTGTTGTGTTTCTTCTACATACCCATTACACTGCCTCTTGGCACGCCTCACGCCCAATTTTTCCTATAACACTAAACCAAAAACTCTGTCCAACATCCTTGTGCTCACTCCTCTTGGATGAAACCTTTACAAACACCCTAGTCGATGCCTTATGTCATCAACTTAACTCTGCCAAAAATCCTAGTTCAACATTGTCCCCATAGACTTCCCACTCATCCTGACCTTGTCCAATTCAATTGGTAAGGATTTTCCCTTGTGACTCGGCCTCCTCTTGGTATCTAACACCTTAGGGCCTATCCACCACCTGATTTAATCATTGGATATGTCCTTGACAACATCCTTCTCCCCAAACTCAATATCTAACTCAAGTCCCGAATATCCGATGAGGACTTCTGTTATGAACATATACTAGAGTTCTGGAAGCTTGTTCCCATAGGAAATTTTGCAAACTCTGATCATGGATCATAGCCTTCACTGCCTCTACTATAGACCTATTCTTTCTTTTGGTAACTCCATTTTGTTGAGTGTTGTAAGGAACACATAACTCCCTGTAATGCCCCGCCAAGTAACCTTAAAGGAAGTTGCAATTAACATCATAAGTGAACTAATTTTATTTTTTATAAAGTGCATTTAACATACACATTCACTTACTAATTAACAACAACCTCTAAGGCTACAAGGTTAGGATTACTTAAACCCACACATACATATTACATATAACCATAGCCTTATGAACTTTATGAAATAACCATCATACATCATAAGAATACTACATAACATAATAAAATAAACATCCAAGATACAATCTCATAAAAATTAACTTAATCCAATAGTTACATCACTCATTCCCAGAATGAGGCAATAGTACATAAGGTTACAATTACAGAATTCCACCTCATAAACATAAGAGGGATACAATAACTTATACAAATTGAAATATTACAATGCAAGAAATTACAACAAGAACCACGAGCTGTCCATCTGGATGTCTCACCACCAAGTACAGAAGATCAATGGGGACCCAACAGTTTTGGTGCATGTTCCACCCAACCAAGTGGTACTCGAAGGCCCACCCCCCATGCTAGGAGATAGTAACAAGGTAACATGGACAAAGATCTACAACCACTAACCAAAGGCAGACTCATACTAACTCATACTGATATTACCAAACACATGAACTAACCAAGTACAACTCAATCACCATACAAGTACAAATCAAGTACAACTCCAACATCATTGTCATAGGTCACATTGCTTCTAGACATAAAATAAATCAAGTATGTTCAGAGAACCATACACATAAAACAAAACCAATTGTTGTCCTAGATAGAGTGTCATCGCATAGTGGTCATGAGATCTCCTCTGGGCATTCTTCATAGGCTCCAGTAATCCTAGTAGCCTCAACCGAATCTCGACCCTCATACTCACTCATGCGGCATCAAATACCTCTCGTACTGACAAGATAAATGACTATGCCATTCCAGGCCTTCTCACTCATCCCAAGTCTAAATGAGCCCTTGTGTCTATGAGTGAGGATTAAATTATCTTGATTAGTGTGAACTGCATCCTAATCATCTAAGTACATTAATTTAATTATCACTTGATTAACTCACTTCTGAAAGTTACCCGGTTTACCTCTTTGGGCTCCGGCCCCTAACAAAAGCCACTCTTCTATTCGACAACACACACCCAAACAATCCACCAAGGGAAACACAAGTGCATACCAACTAGGCATCATAATCCACTCCAAAAAAATGAGGAAACAAAAGATAGAACTCACTCCAAACATCTTGGAGGCAACAAACACATAGTCCACTCCTTTCACGGAGGTACAAAATATCCCCGTTCGTGAAAATCAAGTAAAACTGAAAAGACGCCATGCACTACCCAAGGGAAACAACTAGATGCAATAAAGATTCAACAACCCTTATCCTCTAAGTTCTTCTAGAAGACTTATAATTTAGGACTAACACTAAATCCCAAAAACCCACAATGCAACTTGACGACATAGCCACAAAAGCATTCAAGTCATTAATCAAATATAATATTTGGATTTCCTAAATCCATATTCATTCAATAGGTAACATTAACAAGGTCAAAGACACACTTACATGGTTAACTCAATTAATCATATTCCCATATTTCTATTTCCATTTAAACAATTTAAACTTACATTCCTTTACGAATTACAGAGAAACCAGAACATTTAAGGCAATCACGAGAACATTACTATTTTTGGATATACTAAATCCATATCTCTTTCACATTTCATTCACAATAAATTAATTGCTCTAATTGGAATATAATAAATTAAAATAACTATTTGCCTCATCAATATAAACAACTTCTTAATTTACTTTTAAATCGACACAAATCCATGCAAGTAAACTCTTTCCATTTCCCAACCCAAATCTTACATCTCATTCATTTTTCTATTTAGAATATGAAATCACTTTAATATAATAAAATATTGTTTCTCTATCCATTTTCCTATATACACTAATCAGTCCATTTTAAATATCTATCCAAAAATATATTGCATGCATCTTATTAAAATAAAATATGATAATGAATTTACATATTATAAGTACACCAAATATATTAATAAATTTAATTATATATATTCTTTAATATTCCAATCACAACGATTAAATTGCTCTGTGGAAATAAATAAAACATAATAAATATTGCCCTTTCAAAATTAATTGAAATAACTAAATAAGTGTCTTTAATTTATAATAAAGGATAGACTAGTTCAAATAATTTAAGTCGAATCCATTGTTTTCTTTTAAAAATAACATAAATCTTCTACAATAATTCTTTTCAATTTCCTAACCCAAACCTTATATTTTTTCTAGTTCAACAACACACTATATTAATTTCATCTAATAGTTTCCCTTTCCAAACTCTTATTGCATACATCCATTTATACAATAACAAAAAGATTACATTATATTAGTAAAATATACTAATATTCCATTACTAATTTTCCAATTGTTTATATTATTAAAATATTTAAAGTAAATTAAAATATTAAATATATATTTAAATGTGTATAAATGCTCATACCCTATATTCATTAAATAAATATTTAATCACATGTATACATTTAAATATATCTTCTGTCTTTTCAAAATATCAAATTATTTTATTCAAAAATAAAATAGAACATTTTAACCCAATTCTATAACTCTTTATTAAAAGTACACATGTAATATATATCTCTCACTATTCTCTTCAATTATATTACAAAATAATTATTCTCATAAATAAATATGTTTAATTCTTCAATAAAATATACCTTCTTATATCTTCCAATTATCCAATTAAAATATTTAATTCCTTACTAAATTTCCACATATATTTATCAATTTATAAATATATTTTAAATCTTTTAATCAACTATATATTTATATAAATATACAATATATATGTATCAAATATATCTTTTTAAACATAATAGATCTTTTTTTTTTAATAATTCCCTGTGTTAGATGGGCGCCATTGATCTCGAATGCGGGTAAAATAAAATAAAGTAAAAAAATAACAAAAATTAAAATTAAAATAAAAACATATGCTTAAGGAGGGGTCGGTTGTGGCCAAACCCCCGCCCCACCTTACCTGCCCGCAGCCTCCCCAAAGGAGGTGGCGCTTCCTTCAAAGATAGCGCTCCCTCCATACAATGGAGGGCACTGCCTTTGGAGGCAACCGCACCCTCCTTACAAAGGGTCAGCGCTGGGTTCAAAACCCCTGCCCAGAACAATGGCGGAAACAAAGAAAACTGCAATCTTTATTTTATTTATTTTTTTATTTAAAAAAAAAACCCTTTACCAATTTCGGGATTTCGTCTACCATACGAACGGCGATTCAAGATTTAAAAATATTTTTTTAAAATTCAAAAAGAATATATATATGTATTATATATATATATATATATATGTATTATATATATATATATATATATGTATTATATATATATAATATGTATATATAAAAAACAAAATGAATTTCAACAATAAATAATAGGGGAAAATTTGTGAAAAATATTCACCTGTAAGAGAAATTGTAAAACTCTTTTTCCAAAAAAACAAAATTTCATAGAGCTCTTAAGAATTAATTCTTTTAGACTATTTTCTCAAATTCCTAAACAATTAGAAGAAAAATCAAATGGATCTAAATTAAAAACATAAGTTTCAAAAAAACTCAAAGTTCTCCACCTAATTTCTATAGAGGGTTTTCAAAATAAATTTGATTTTCTATAGAGGGTTTCATTTTCTAAAAACATTCTAAATGTATTGTTCAATCTCTATGTTTGATTCTACTAACAAAATAATCAATTTCCTCATATAATTTAAATTCAACTGAGGTTTTCACAATTTTCACTCAAGAATTTTCACAAAGCAAAAGCTGTAAATTTATTTAATTCTTTTCTTCTAATAACAGATTTATTTTCTAAAACAAATTTAATAAACAAATCTTTAATCACTACTATTTTAAAAGTAACCAAGAACAATAAAACACAAAGAAGAAAACCTGGTTAAGAAAGCTACAGGAGAAAAATGAATTTCTGATGCAAACCTCCTCCAAAAATCTCCCGAATTTTCTTCAATCATCCAACGAATCCAATCCAAAACCCAACAAAAGCAAACAATCTTTCCTTCAATCAATTCTACAATCAAACTTTCTTCAAACCCTTCTTTGTGCAAAAAATGTTTCCAAAATTTCTTCTCTGCTATAAAAATGTATTTTCTTTTTAACTTTTTCTGCCCTAAAATTAAAACATGCATTCCTTATAAATCAAAAATACCTAATGCAACCCCAATTCACATTACATGCAAATTAGATATTAATTTCAATTTCAATTTCAATTTTCGAAACCCACTTTCAATGCAATTTCAAATAATAAATTAATTTCCAAAGTTGCAACTAATTTCCCAAATAAACATTTAATTACAATTTCTAATTTAATTCCCACAAGTTGAAATTAAATTCCAAAGTTAATTTTAATTCTTTTATTTCCTTTTATTCTCTTGCATCACGTTTAATTAATTAATTTAATTATTTAATAACTAAATTCAACCCCCTTGGATTAAATTTAATTAACTAAATAAATTTAATATAATTAATTAATTTAAATATAAACTTTTAATCGACAAAATATAATATTAATTAAATAACCATCAACATGATTTAAATGCAATTATTTTAAATATCTATTTCCAATTCAAGAATCCTTCGGAATTAAATAACATTAAAGCAAGACAGACAATGACTCGACAGACATGACTGACGACACACTAAGGCTAGGGTGTAAACTTGACACATGTTACCTAGCTACTGTCTCCCATTCAACTTAACCGTTGGATCGACACACTCAAACCTATGAAATCAGGTGGAGTCGATGTCATGTACCTGCAATCCTGAAACAAAGTAAACAACATCATACAATATATCCAGCACATAATACACACCGTGAAGAAGAAATTACGAATTCGCAGGGCGCTCGCAAGCGAGTGATGCGAACCCGTCCTCTTCACCAATACACTCATTGAAACTGACACTTCCATCATAATTCCAATAATCTCATAATTACATCTCATGCTAACTCTACAACATCATTAATCCATTATGCATGTGAAACAATAATCAGATAACCACATCCCACAATAATAGTTGTCGCTCAATAGTAGCGATCAAAACATCATAACAAAATGTATCCAGTATCAGAGTAACTACAACCAAACATCGCATAAAGCAAACCAAACAAGAAGCAAAACAAAGGGGTATTACACTCCCTCTTTATCCCTACCTCAATACAAAAATTATGAAAAATCCTCTGGAAGTGATCTCCCCTCCATTGTTTGATCTTAGAACTTTAATCGTCTTCCTGAAAATGTTCTCAAATCATGGTTGTTATGGTTGCTTTGTATAAATAATGGAATCTTTCCAATTCCACTTAAATCTATTATGTCTACCTAATTTGACACACTTGTCAGAGAACTGCAAGAAGTCACTTAAATCTAATCTGGTGTGTTGGTCATAGACCTACAATCTATCTTTTGATGGCTCTATAATAGTATGCTGGATCCCAACCATAGATGATGATCTTTATGTCTCCAATGACACTTGCAATAGACCACATAACAATATGAAATCAATGTTTATATAAACAATCTATGTTCCATATCAAGCTACCATTTTTCCACAATTAAACTTTCAAACTAATAATATAACTGCCTTTCTGAGCCACTAGATATGCCTATCTTTTAACACAATTTAATTTTCCTTTTAATTTGTCTTTAAATGGATGACACAATATACACAATACATGTTCATGGTGTGCCCTAATAATAGGTAATGAAAATGCCAAAATATTGAATCTATTCGTCAATGCAAATACAAACCCTTGATATACTTTATTGACATATAAACAACAATAAAAAAAATGGTGTAAACCCCCATTTAGACAAAATTAACCAAACTAAGAACTGGCCATGATATGCTTTAGAGATAGGGTTTTAAAAGCAAAAAAATAAATATATAAGCCCATGTACTGGTAGAAATACCTGTTCAAAATATTCAACCAAAAATATGTTGGAGTTAAAGCACTGAAGCAAATGAATCATAGAGACAAAAATAGACACAAGATATGCCGAGTGGAAAACCCTTCTGGGGTAGAAAAACCTCTCCTGAACCTGGTGCCTTTTTCAGGCTTTCATTTCAATAATTATTTTGACAATGCCTCAATGGTTTATTTTTGAGCACCGACTCAAGGAGCACCAACCCCTCTATTTAGAGACACCAATCGCAAGGAGCACAAACCCCTTTTGTGTTTTTCAAAATAACATAAAATAATACAGAGGATCTCTCTATTTCTCTTATTTCTGTCAAGTGCCTCTTGATAGACAATACATACAATTTTCAAGAGTCAAGATTGACTGTTCAAAATTTCATACATTATCTAATCTTGATACAACTTGAGGAAAATAAATTAGTTACAGTGAAAATACAACTCCTCATCAAAACTACATTACATTGATATATCCTTTCTTCCTTTTCTCACTGTTTGATTTTCAAACTTTCTCCATACAAAAACCTACAAAACTGACTACACACTGTGTTTTCCAAATTTTCAGCATCAAAAAACAGAATGGACTTTCACATGTCTTAATAGTAATGCCCTTGTTTCAAATTTTGTTTTTTTGTCATGATAGAGCCCTAATCTCTCTATTTTTGTCTTTTTACAGAAAACATCATTACATTTAGGAAGTATTACCACTGTTTCTTGTTTTCCACTCTCAAGGAATTGCACGAGGTTAATTTTCAGGTTACAATACTACTGTCAAGCAACAGTTCCAGATGTTGCAAAGATCATGAGTGAAGGATTTGTACAAAGTTTTTTTTAGGTTGTAGACACTATTGTCAAACAACAGTTTTAGAATATACCGAGTCCCACATAAATAGATTGTTTCTTTTTGACAAGAAATGAACAAAAGTTCCAACAAAAAAGTGTAACTGAAACTTTTCTCCACAAGCGGCCTGCACATGCAGTGCTTACCCAAACAGTATTAAAGTAATACATATTTCATAAGAAAAGTAGACAATGAAGCTACTGTGAAAATGAAGTAACTGAAACCCCAAACAACATGTAACTGAAAACAAGTAATCATGCACTAAATAGCAGTTACCCACGATTCCAGGTAAGGAACATAAGAGACTCTTAGCTTTCAAGATGACCCACAAACTTAACGAAATGATTCATGAAACTGATATGATAACCTTTACAAAAATTTGTCAAGAATTGGAGTAAATGTTTCAAATTTTTCATGAAAAGGAATAGACGTTTTTCATTTTTCTTTTTGCATAAAAAAAAACTTAACTCGAAATCACCTTGCTTGTGAAGTAACGGATCTAAATAGCAAACTGAAAGAATAATACCTGAGAAAACTAGAAATGCATTTCCCATGAGTGATTTACCAGGTCTACAAAGTGATAGGCAAGCTCGAGCTCTTTCCCCATTCGAGCTTCGAGTTGATGGCAAGAAACTAATAGGAGAAATGACCATTGTCATGGTCTTCCTAAC
This sequence comes from Sequoiadendron giganteum, assembly GCA_007115665.2. NCBI lineage: Eukaryota > Viridiplantae > Streptophyta > Pinopsida > Cupressales > Cupressaceae > Sequoiadendron > Sequoiadendron giganteum. Next base: position 605,297,628 of record CM021100.1, on the reverse strand, counting down.
TTCCAATGCATTCTCAAAGGTCTGAAAACCCAACAACTAGAATAGTGAAACGACTGAGATAAAAAACAACTCAATGATGGCAGCTAGTAGGGTTCCAAACCCTCAAACAATGAAGCAACAATTTGCCCTATTTTCCACATGAATACCTTTACCAAGAATGATAAAATTTTGGAGTCTGAGAGGACAAAAATGATAATGAAAAAACTCATAATGCTAATTGAAATCCACGGCCAAAGCAATCCAAAGTCATGCCGACCAACTCATTGCCTGAATAAAAGACATAGCATGTGTAATGCCGATTCAAATAATGACAAGCATTATTTCATGTGAAGGGTCGAATACATAAGTCTTTATGTTCCCATGTAGCCAAGGAAAAGTCACTTCCAATGTGACAAGTAAAAACTTAATGAAAGCCAAATACATGTTGTCAGCCTTGAAGCCTAGAGATTTATCCACCTTAAGGCTCAATTCATATGCAAATAATTGATAATTCATTTACCTTTGACCAAAGCCAGTTTTCCACCTTATAAAAATCCAATGCCTTAGTGTGCCAAAGATAATGGCCAATGCCAAGAGATATCAATTAAAACCAAAAACGATAGCCACCTCATTATGACCAAAGCACTATAAAAATTCCAATGGTATCCAAAAATCCATAAACACAATAATGATTAATCCCTTATAATATGCCAGAAACTGAATACTGAGAGCTTCAAAAACATTAACAGTCTATTCCTCATACCCATGCCATTGACTGAAAATGGAGGAATATATCTTTGATGAATATCAAGACATCTTTCAGTGTCAAGATGCTTGTAACTGATCAAGCCAAAATTAATCCAACTGTAGAAGAACTGTAACCAGAATGCCAAATACATGTAATTAAGTGCATCACTAAAATATAAAGGTTAGACTAGAAACATATCACCTGATCAATGGAGCAAAGAACCTATAACCAAAATACCTCAACCGAGATCTGCACATGGACCCAAGATATTAGAGCCACCAAGATAATATAAACAATGAAGTAAATGTGCCAAATAGACAAGCAGAACAATTGAGAAAGTAACCACCAAGATGCCAAAGTAACATAAATTGTCGTCAAGGACAAAATAGCAAAAGAGGGATTCAACATAATCATGAGTAGATAAGGTAATAAATGATTCTATTGTCATAGATCACAAATATGGCTAAAAATATTGGTTGGAGAGTTGTTAACAATAGTTTAGATTCTAGCCATTAGAATGAAGCTCTAGATGCATTCTACTTGAGATGTTTGAAAACTAAAGTGATCTAGGGATTTACATATGACATCACAATTCCTAAGATTTAAGGCTTTTGACATATTACGATTTGCAAGCACACCTAGAGTTTTGGTCACAACCAAAGAGAAAATAGTTTTGACTATGATGTATAAGCCTTACATTTTAAAGACATCTGATAAAACCTTCCCATGGTGTTCAATTTAATTTCCACTTAAGTTCTTAGGAAGCATAAGATGGTAGAGATTAATTTATCAGAGGGGTTTATGGAAGTGATAGGTTTCTTCCTTGACTCTAGACAAATCTTTCTTAATAATTAATAACATTGAAAAATAGTTTATAGGAAACAAGTTAGGCCAAGTAGACTTGTCTGATGGGAATTAGAACTACATCTTTGAGTTCTCTTTGGAATTTTAGTGCAATAAGATATATGTCATGGAAGTCTATCACAAGCTACACAATATTTTAAAGGATCTTGGACCAGGTGAAACTCATGCATAATATGTCTTTGAAACTAAGGTACCAAAGTATTTCAAGCCATCTAAAACCATTGTTGAAACCTAAGTTTCCAGTTCTAATTCATGTTATCTTAACCATTTCTAGACACAAAAAAAACACAAATGCAAGCACCAAACAAACTAGACTAGGGTTCAAAAGAACAGGGTTACCACTTTGAGAACTTTAACTTTTCTTGAAAGAAATTAATGAATCTTCAACACAACTACCACTTGAACTGTTAGCCACAAAAACACTATTTCCACCAAGCTTCTCCAAAATTCTTCCAAGACCTAACTTAGCCTTCAACAAACTGCCTTTAAAATCTCTTGATTGTGCCCTTCACTTAGGTCTACAAGAAAATCGGTCTAATTTCCTCACAAGTCCTCCAAGACTCCATGCTCTCAAATTTCCTCCACATTAGACATAGTGACTGCACAAAATCTGCTCCAAATAGTGATGTGAATTGCCTCTTATAGGTCACTTTTATGCTAGCATGATTCACCTCAAGAAATGTCTTCACAAATTCACTCTATTCTGATATGATTTTACTTACAAGATGCATTTACCAAAAAGGTCTTGTGCTAGTCCGATTCACCTCATAAAATGCCTTATAAATCTTCTCTAAAATTAGACTGATTTCTCATTGTGTTTCTTTCTAATCCTTCACATATATTTTTTCTTTAAATTTGATCAGTTTTCCTTTAACCTTATCTCTAATACCATATTAAAATTTAGGATCAAATTTGCACAATAAGTAGAAATGATAACATAGAATGAAGAACACATAGAACTTATCCTAAGAAAACCCTTCTACTCAAGGGAGAAAAACCCAGTAGAACTTCTATAATAATATATCAAATACACTAATACATAAATAACACTTTAAGGATCATGCCTAGATAGGCAGAGTACAATTAAGTAGCCCAACACTTGAAGTAGTGTGAATTTATGATAAAAATCAATAAATGGTGAACCTCCTTCTGCAATGTGAACTTTCTTCTAATCACAAATATAAATGAATTGTTGATAATGATTGAAGGAGGAGAGTCTTTCTCCTATATATACAAGTCTAGGCGTCATCCTCCTCTTGAGTTAACCCAACACAAAGAATAATTATTTATAATTTATTTTGTCTTGACTTTTGGCCGACTTGGATAATACCTCTCGTAGCTATAAACATTAACAATATTGACATCAAAGCAAGAGAAGAAGGTCATTTTCAAGTGAAGTACATTTACATGGTTGTCATCAAGAGTACAATCAAATCCATTGGTGACAATGAAAAGGTTTTGATAGTAATCCTGATGAGTATCACAGTGTCCTTTACTTCACATCAGAATGGTAGACTATACTAAGGCAGTGGTATGAAAATTTATTGAAGACAATAAACTACCATGAAGAGGGAAATCAATAACTAATGATCATTTGAGCACTATGATAGACAATTTTGGAGGCCAAAATCAAGCCACATGAACAGTCTTAAATAAGCTCAAAAGACAAATTTTGACAATGGAAAGTAGAAAGCATAGTATTCAGAGGATGGAGTAGGACTCAAAGTTGGGTAGATAGTATAAGTTTGTGAGAGTTCCTTCAAGAGTGTAATGGTGATGAGGTATTGAAGGCCAAAGTTGTTGAAAATGTACACAGATTTACTAAATAGACTCTCAAGTGCTTTGTTTCCCATTCTCATGGTCAAGGAAGTACTAACACAGTAACACATGACTCATCATGGGAATTATAGAGAGGTTGAAGACACTATTAAAAAAAATCAGAGGTATGAAAAAATAGTGAAGTAGCAACAAATTGTGAAAGAGAAGATTGAGATAGTCATATGAAGGATAACCATCACGCAAAGGTTTTAATCAAGATACAGTCATCCTTTGATAAGTTGAAAGAAAGTCATGAATATAAGTGGACAATTTGCAAGATACTCATATACATTGTAAATGATAGTGAATAAGGTTTTAAATTATTACTCAAAGATTAGCTAGTAACCTAATCCTAATATCTAAACTACATTGCATAAAATTTTATTTAAAAATGAAAGTACCATGTAGTTGAATACAAAAAAATAATCTTACACATTTACACATCAAGCACAACCTATGAACTAGATTCTATTTTTGCTAAAAAAAGAAAAAATCAAAATAGTGAATATTAAACTACACACTAGAATCTAATTTTGTGGAAAATGAGAAATTTGGTGAGAAAAATTACCTATAATGCATCCTAGATACTTAGTTGGTGTACTAAAAAGTAGGATTGCAAACCCAAAATTATTCTCACTCTACAAATTCAATAGAAAAATACTGAATGTTATCCTAGATACTTAGCTCTTAAACAATCAATAATATAATATGAGCATGATTATGAATAGTTTTACCTGGTCCCACTCTTGATCTCCATGTTTGAGAGCCTACTCTTTAAGGCCCTATGAATCTACTTAGATCCATTGCTACTAGAAGAGATATTAATGTGTAAACAATTAGCCACATTTAGACAAACTGGTTGTTGATTTCTTCTGAGAAGTTTAGAGACTGCAAAAAGAAGATACCCGATGGGGATCATGTGGGATTCCTAGAGAAATCATTGCAATATGGCCTCAGGAAACCATGAAAAACTCTGGATTAACTTCACAATAAATCCAAATAGCATGGCCTTGAGGCTCCTCTTCATTAAGTTGATGGTATGAAGAACCAAATCCATATCCTCTTTGAGATGAGCTCACTGATCATATTTCAAGAAAATCAATTTGAAATATTGCTCAATAAACTTGGTTTGATTGGAAAGAAGTCACCAAAACCACATAACTTTCAAATCCATGAAAACCAAAAAATCAGATGAATTGAATGAAAACATAAACATTCATTGCAACAACTTCAAGCGAACAAGGTTCTGATCGAGTCACTTCTTGGTTGTTCCTATTTGCCCTAAAATCAAAGGATCTAGCTATGGACAAGTTGAGAAGAACCTTCCCTTGCACATACTCTCCATTCATATCGTTCACAAAGTAGAAGGGTGGGTAGAAGGTACTAATGCTTTCATCCTTGTTAATTGGCTAATCTTTAAGAATATAGTTTTCTAATTGGCATCTGAATTTGATTGCATACATCTAATCTTTTATTATTTAGTAATGAGTAGACAAAGGCTCCTATACAATGAGTGCACTTTTATACAATTGACCTACAAAACCCATTTTTGTAGTCCTTATTACTTATTGGTGTTCATACTTGTAAGTACATGATATCCAAGCTTTCATTTTTTGAAAAGTTGGCTCCATTTTGAAAATTACTATTATACCAACATATATTTACTAGCATAAACAATTTCTCATGCATGCATATGAGAAAAAGTGATCCAATGAGGATACTCTTTCCAAAAACAATATTTTACAATTTTTTAAAATTATTTGACTAAAATAATCATGCATTCCATATATCGGAGAAGCTTTTGTTATTCTTTGTTTCAGAATTTGGAAATTTGTTGTTAGTCATTTAAGATACCAAAATTTATCATCTATTTAAATTCCCCTTCATTGTTTAATACACACTCTACTCTATGCATAGGGACCAATCTCTCTTCAAATATCTGCTCAACCTTGCGTCATGACTAGTCCTTTGGTATTTGTTTCAATTCTTTCCTTATCCTAAATAGACACAAACAATTGTGCAAAAAGGTGGATTAAGAAGGGCCTGTAAAATGGATTTTAGGAGTACATAAATAAGCAAAATTTGCTAAAATTTTGAAAAATTGATTGATTATATCCTTAAAACACCTTGTTGTCAAGTTGATTGAAACTAATCTAATTTTATGTAGGCTTCTTGGAAACTCAAGGAAAATCATTTCCAACTATATAATTTGAATTTTTTTTTTGATAATTTTTTCATCTATATGTTTGATATGTTGAAGGATTGAGTAAACTAAAAATTTTAGGCATAATTTTAGTCCTTACTAGATTACTTCTATAGATGTGATATTGATTGAATTGTGCCTTGCATGGAATTTTAGGATCCTTAATAAATATTTTACTAATTGTTAAGTATTGTATTTCTTAGAAAAATAAGAGGTAGGATACAAATTTTGTTGACATGCACTGCTTGAACAGAATTGATAAATAGTACAAACTTTTATTTTCTTTACAAGCGACTAGTAATGCGTCTGAAATTGTTCATTGATGTTCTTGGCATAACAAAGATTCATTTCAGATTTGTAACATTGTTAATTTTTAACATACTTGTGAATAATATAGTGCTTCATTTGAATAACATTTAAATAGTGCATCATGGATAATATTGAATCAACTACTTATTTCCTTCCCTTTGTAGATTGCATTAAAATGGAGTAACACCTAGCATAGGGAAAATTAGTGAAAAGTGACTTATAATATTTGTCAGAAAGAAAAGTATTTGGTATCCATGTAGCACAAGGAAAATTCCAGGTTAGCAATATCAAGCATAAACAATCAAAACCCTAGCTAAAAATGAAGCACAAAGGAATGAAAAGCCTAAACCAAAGAACAATCTCACCAAAGAGTCTTCATGTACTCCATGATTAGCCCTCATTGCACTCCTCTATCTTCTTGTAGTATAATACTTGCCCGTATATTTTACCTAAGTATGAAAATATGGCCTAAAGATAATGTCAAAGAAAAATATTGAAGATTTGTATAATGTCTAAAACTTCTAAGATTTTCCAATGATCCAGAAATGATAACGATAAATCCTTTTTATAGGCAAAACCAATTTTGAATGAGAGGTCGAGATTGAAAGACAATTAATCGATGGTCATGATTACAAGATAAGGAATGGAATAGGGTTAGGGTTAAATTAGAAAAGATGAATTATTGAGATTAAATTAAAAGTAATATAATCAATGGTGGAGGGTAGTCGAGACAAAGAGGGATAAGGATGGGATGTAGAAGATAAGATCGTCACAGAAAAAGCAGTGAGTTAGAGAGAAAATCAAATCTTTTTCCTTTTAAATGACCAATGACTAATTAGATAATAAAGATATTATCTAATTATGGAAGATTGTGATAAGGAGGAAAAAACATCATTTTGAATTAAATAATGATTTTTTAATTAAAAATCAAGATATGAAAATCTAATTAAATAAATAAAGATTTACTTAATTAAAAAGAGGAAAAAGATAATTAAATAATTAAAATAATTATTTAATTATAGTGGAAAGTGGTGTAGAAATTAAATAAATTGACATTTATTTAATTAATCAAAGAAGAACAAAGATAAGAATGAATCAATTAAATAATTAAAATTATTTAATGAACAAAGGACATATGGCTTTAGGAAATAATTGAATACTTAAAATTATTTAATTATGAAGAATGAAGATGAAAGAATTGTGAAGAAGTAAGAGTCACAGGCCTAGGACAATTTTTAGTGTCTACATTTTTCCCCTCTTTGATACAATGCTATTTATCACATTTTGTCAAATAAATTTGAGTCAAACGTGCCCCGGTGGAAGCAAGGTAGCCTCATGCCCCCTTAGAGGAATTTTACAAAATTTTCAAAAGCATTCAAAAAAATTGAAAATTATTCTGAAAAGTTAAAATGATGAGTAGAAAAGCAATAGTGATTAAAGAAATTATTTTTGGGACCCTCAGAGTTGACGTAATGCAATTTGAAGGCCCAGGCAAAGCACAACCAACACAAACCCTAGAAAAACCCTAATTTTGGGGGGGTATAAATAGGAATTTGGAAAATCAAAGCTCATTTTGTAATTTACACCTTTGGAGATTAGAGATCTAAGTGGAGATGGAGTGAGTTCTTTGCAACGAGCATAGGGTGTACAGAGTTCACAGTTTCAAATGGCGTAGGAGATCCAGTAAGGCTCTTTGAACCCACTTTGTCAATTTTTGATTTCACGTATTTCTAGGTAGGTTTAAATTTTGACATTCAATGGCATCATTCCATAATAGCCGCAAGTGTTATCGTGTTCACCACAATTGGCTTCGAAATGACATAATTGCTTCAAACATGACTAGGCTAGGATAGGTTTCTAAATTTTGCAGTGCAATTGTTAGCATTCGATGCATCTGCAGATTGTTGAAACACATCTACATGTGTGAAATGCATCTAACTGTGGTTGTGCACAACCACTTAGGGCTTAGCCACAACTTCTTAGGAATGATGCAAATGTAATGGTAGATCGCAAATGATTTGGGGGTTCGACACAATTGACCTCCCATGACGCATCTGCTAGGGAGTGAAGCAATTGAGAGCTTTGTGACACAATTGAATGGTTTCACAATTGCCTTAGATTAGGATTGACTTGATTTTATGACATGTGCAAAAGAGCTTGAGGTAGGTTATTTAGCTGACATAGTTTTTGTCATGTTGATCATAGGTTCATATAGATTTGATTTATACACGAGAGTCCCAACCACCAAAGACTTATTGGTTGAGGGACCAGTTGAGCATCGTCGAAAGGTGTAGGTTATGACATCTTGGCTTGTATCACATCACATTCATGCCTTTCATTAGGGTAAATAGGGGGATGTTGATGGCACTTTCCAAGTGATGGAATTCAAAGACATGTTCATTTCATCTGCCTACAGGAGAGGCGACCATCACTTTGGAGGATGTGTATAGAATCCTTCAATTATCGATTTGAGGGGATAGAGTTAGATATGATCTAGGCTAAGGATATCAGGCCTTGACCACCTTTTATGTGTATGATGGTGTGGCATATCTAGGCATCGATTGCTATGAGATCAGATGGGAGACACTAGCTGCCATATATGAGCAATTACACTGTATATTGTGCACTATGATAGCTGGGGTAGTTATTCCAGAACACAGGGGACATGGATTTCCCATTGGATGGGGGGAGATGCTCATTGGTATGATGGCTAGTGATATAGTATATGCATGAGGGCCCTAGTTATTGGTGATGGTCTATTTTCAACTACATGACATAGTATATCAGCAGGGATAGACCATAAGCTGTGGAGTTACATTATTGATGGTCTGGGAATGGGAGCACATTGTTGTGTTTCGTCTACCAGTTGGTCACCAGTTGGAGACCATTGTACCTTTTGTATATATGTATACAGGATCATTCACATAGACACATGTTGAAGACATCATGTATAGTGACATGGACTTGATACTTTAGTCAATTTCATATGGAGGTCGTATATGGACTGTCATACGTGGCTAGATGAGGGTGAGAATTTACCATGGGGTCAAAGAGAGATACTTGATTGGATGGACCATCCAATTTGTACACATTATAGAGATGTACCTACCAAACCATGTGTTGTGATGGTTCAAAGAGTAGCAGGGAGAGCCATAGGGAATCATAGTATATGCTCAATCATCCAGAGAGGTGATGTCATGGGGTCTTATGATATTAGAAACCACAAAAGAGCAACAAAGAGATGGGTTGTAGGCACAATAGTGGGAATGGAGAGGGGGAACAATAGATGTAGGGACCACTCCTGAGTATGATGCATGGTGGCAGGTTCATAGACCGAGGCCCTTGATAGATCTCGATCAACCAATGCCAGTGGTCATACGAGGATGGGGTCCTCGAGGCAGGAGGGGCATAGAGAGGGGGAGAGGAGATGGTGGCAGAGGAGGTGGTGGCCAAGGTGATGATGGTGGAGACAGAGAAGATGGCAATGATGGTGGTAGGGGACATAGAGGAGGGGATTGTAGGAGGCATCGACATAGGTTGAAGAGGAGGAGTGGATCACTCTTGCCCATTCGTGGGGAGGGAGAGGAGGAGGCCAAGTAGGAGGAGAGTTGGAAGGAAGAGGCCATGACAAATGTAGATGTAGAGATAGAGCATTCTAAGGGAGACTAGCTAGATGTACTAGCAGGTGTAGCTGCTATGGAGGTGGAGATAGCAAGGCATGAGGAGCAACCCAAGGAGGATGATATGGGTGAGGAGGAGCGGATCCTCCATGAGAGGATTTTGCATGGGGAGGAGGGATATGAGGATGTGCTTATCAGAGGCGATATAGGAGACCAATATTAGGAGATGGAGAGGTTATAGGCCCGAGTTCAAGCACTAGAGGCTAAGGTTCAATCTCTGTTGGCAAAGAGAGATGGGGTCCAAATATAGAGGGATACATCAGTTATCTGAGCACAACAGGTAGATAAGAGGAGTCTGGATTTTATAGCCACCTGCAGTGGGTCCATAACAAATATGGTTAGAGAGGTTGTTTGGATTGGGTGCAAAGAGCAGTACTATAGACAACTATATGAGGATGCAATTCCACCAGAGTGATTGGCTCCCAGTGCATTAGAGGTTGTTAGTAGTGGGTAGTATCACAATAGACGGTCTCATAGCAAATCAATCTGAGGAGAGAGCAATAGTAGCATGGGTTCAGGAGACCATGGTAGCATTAACTAGATCCATTTTGACTTATGTATTTTGACATGTATGTTTTGTATCCATCGATCTTGTGAGCTCTTATTTTTGGGAGATACATTATGAGATTGTACTGTGACACACTTTTTGAGATACATATCTCATTTATGGCGGTGATTATATGATATCTAGTTCTTTATATGCAATTCTCTATATGATATGCAGTGTTGTATATGTATTTATTATGGATGATGTTGTATGCTTTATGATATTTATGCAACCTATAATGATGTCTTAATTCTATATGATGATGTATACATTTACTTTTATGGTGTTATATATGTCATGTATGGATATTATGCTAATGATTATGAAATGCAATGTGATTTTATGTGTTTGCAATGTAATGGGAATATATTTAATGTGGCACTATGCTATGCAATTTATGATGGTTGTGAAATGGGATGATAATGAATATATGTTATTCAATGGTTTCCTAAATGCAATAGATATGTATATTTTTGTATTTTCAAATGCATCATATATGTATGATCTAATATGTATGTATGTATGTATGAAAATGCTTAAATGATGCTTCTTATATGAATGTATATGAAATGATCATTTTTTATGTGTCATAGGATGTCGTCATAATTCCAGGAAGAAGAAGTGTGCATGCGAAAGACATGGATGTTAATTTGAAATACATGGATGTTAAGAGAATCTTAAAATCTTCATTATTTTTCCAAATACATAATAGGTCTTGCATGAATCATCATTGGGTGTTAAAATGACACAAATGGAGAAAAAAACACCTTGATATGAGGTAGACCAAGGTGTGCAAGGTCACCCATTGCAAAATAGACAGTCACAGACAAGGAAATGACTTAGCTCATACTAAGGGAAAAGTTCCCCCAATCGTTTTTCCAAGACAATCCACAAATAGTAGTAAAAAAAGAGAGTCTTGAAACATCATCGCTCCTCTAAATCCTTCATGGGAAATCCTCAAGGAAACTAGTAACTTGACTTAAAGACAAATACAATAGAAAAATATAAGACAATACAATCCATACTGTCAATAGTCGGTAAGAGTGTTTGCCAAAATTTTATTGTTCGATATTTAAATGACGGTTTGCTTGTGTGACAAAGCCTGGTTTTAGGAAAGACGCATATCATATAAGATGTCTAGTTTGGTTTCAATCATGCGATCACCTATATAAGTCAAATGATGATGTTTGACTAAATTATGATGTCTGATTTCAAGGACACATCCTATATAAGACATTCAATTGTTTGGATGATTTGACCATTTTGACAATTTGTTTGATTGCACTGAATGACATTATTAGCTAGTTTGTCTTGTTGATACATGATTTGCCTTGATGTTTCAATGACCACTTGTGTGTTTGATGCCAATTTCTGACTTATCTAACTAACACGACAAACCCTAAAGGACTGACATAATGTGGCCTCGGGGGCTCATCGATAGATGGCCTTGCCTACATAACAATGTGTAGAGACATCATAGTTCGACATGACCATTAACTTGTTTGATGGACATAGAACTGAGTCATGATTTTATTCTGACAAACCTAAAAGGACTAACCTAATGCCTTGGGGTTGCATCAAGAGATGGCCTTCCCTACGTCCAGTCATAGAGGTAATTTAGTTTGACATGATGATGACTGAATGACACAACTGAATTTGACTCTATTTTGGGGATTTTGAACATTTATCTGGATGTTTTTGGGTTTTGACATGTTTTGACATGTTCTGATTTTGTCTTTTTTGAGGTTTTTATGATGATTTTTTAAATATTTTTTAGGATATTTGATGATGTTTATGGATTTTTCAAGACATTTTACAATGTTGAAATAGCAAGTGCAAGATCCAAATGGTGTAGGTCGAGTATTTGCCCCCAATCAGGTATAAGACCAATTGATTAGGAATAAGATGGGATGGGGAGTGTACTTGATGTCAATCATTCCAAGTTATGGCAAGGACAACTATTTATTGTCGGTGATGATAAAGATGGTAAATGATAAGGTGCATGGATAAGCAGGATAAGTGGTACAAAAGGGAATTTAGATCGGAATAATGGTAGACAAAAGGAGAAAAGTTGACTACACATGCAACCTGTTTGCTAGGTTTTCACCATGGTACCTATTCAAAGTGCCGCCGAAGTGGTTTTCATTATTGGATGAATTATTTCTCTTTACTATTTTATTGATTTTTTTTGGTATTACCAAGACACCTGTTTGCCAGGTTTTCATCAAGGTAACAATTTATTTTTATTTTTCTATATTTTTTTGTACTTTTTCCATGATTAAGACAAGGCTCTTGGTGTTGGGGATACGGAGTTGGTTATGTCATCAAGATAGGAATCTAAGATAGCAGTGCCTTAGTGATTTCAATTCAAAATCACAACAAAGACACAACCAACTATGCCATAAAGCGAAAGAAGGCACAGTTGATCCCCCATTGACCCTACTGAGGAAAGTGAATGCTAAACATATAACAGATTCAACACAAACAAATATAACCATGAAAGACAAACATGATGACACATAGATATACGTGGGGAAAAAAAATTCACGTAAAAATCCCCACCTCCAAAACATTCAGTTCACTTGTATTATTCAGTAACAAAAATAGCTACAATAAAAACACAAAGCTATGCTCTTCAGGATAATACATCTTGTCCATCTGGAGAAAGAATGTAGGCAACACAAAATAGAATCATCACATAGTTACAATGTCCTCATGATATAAAGTGTAGATTCCCTTCAGCTCCTCTCAAATGACTGTCATAGCTAGCCTCATGGCCATCCCAGCCTCTTGGCCTCATAGGTTCACATCATACCAGATCTAAGAGTCTAAGTGTTCACGGTTGAACCACTCGAACACTCTCAGCCTCTCTCTGATATTGCTCATCGATCTATCCCGAACTGCACACAAGATTATTTATATTCTTACACCGTGTGCTTACCTATTCAACCCATCCCTACCAACAATGGTCATCAGGATAATAAATTATCCACCTGCAGGCAATCCATTTCTGATAACATGCACTGCTTAATCCGCAAGCATCAAGCCACACAACATTAAAGCCAGTCTCAGACATGTCCGTCAAACTTGCTATAATAATGCAACTCAATTCGCACATTAGAAAAATAACCATTCAACCAATGAGATCTCAAAGAACTTGCCACGTGTTTCCAATCCATTCATCTATCGTTGTTGACTATTGGTAAAATTGGTCCAACTTGGTCAACCAAGTTTTGAGCTCATCTGAGCTCCTACCACATTACCACCAAGCTCAACAAAACCTTCCACGGTATGGCAGTGAGCTCACCCGAGCTCACCCCGCCATCTATCGCACTATCGCACTACTGCTGCCCTAACCATCTTGCCTCGCGGTATGGCGGTAAGCCATCCGAGCTCCTTCGAGCTCTGGCCCATAGACTGCCACCATGCTATCGCACTGACACCGAGTCCAACTCGGTCAAATCTGCCCCGAGCTCATTTGAGCTCCTACCGCACTACCGTAGTAGTGTTGGACCCACCTCACGGTATGGTAGTAAACCTATTTGAGCTCGCCTTCAGACTCCACCATGCTACTACTAGGCTTGGCTTTGTCCATCACAGTATGGTGGTAACCACCAACCAAACCATTAGCGGTCATACCGCACTACCGCTGAGACCGTCAGGTCTCAGCATGGTAGAGTGGTAACCGCTCTAACAGACCGCCAGTGGTCTTACCATAGCTACTGTGGTCACATCAAGCACCGACCATGGTAGGGCGGTAACCACTAGCACTGACCGCTAGTGGTCTTACTGCAGCCACCGCGGTGAGCATTCTCACCGCTCACGGTATGGCGATAACCGCTTGAGACCACCACTGGCGGTCTCACCGTGGCCACCGTGGTGAGAGGACCCACTGCCCGCGGTATGGCAGTAACAGTCAACCAAACTACTGCCACTTCACCACACCACCACCAGTCTAGAACAAGACCGCCGCGGTAGGGCGGTAAAGGCCTGAAACAAAGAGAAATCGCCTAAGTCTTCAAATGGTTTGACCACAAAGTTGAGGCAGATTTCCCAACAATCTCCCATTTGCTGAATACTTTCAAGCAACCTCCAAAATCTTGAACAAGGACCAAAACCATGCTTCCACACCCCGACCAAGACACCTGCACCGAAATTCAAAAAAATTCCACCATCTCTGGCAACTACTCCAAACATCCAGAACAGGGAAGAAGAGCACGCTAAGGTGTATATGCACCAGTCTCAGGAATGTAAGAAATTGATCCTTTAAGTGGCAAAGGCACCAAAATAGCAACAAAGCACAACGCGAACACCAGAATGAGAAACGTTCTCCAGAACAAGAAACCATCAGCTAGAACAACAACCATGACTAACTGCCCTCATCCAACTGATCAAAGCATGTGACTGAAAAACCAGCACCCATGGCTCATGCTGAAACATCCAACCACCCATACCTCAAAGGTATGAAAAACTAGCAGTAGACTCATGCCATCATAAAACCACCCATATCAGCAGCAAACAAGCACCCTGTGTCAACCAGTCAAAAGACAAAACACGCCCTGGTACTCCCACTGCAAGGATACTGTCTAGATGAGTGCAAACAAAGCACCGTCATAAGTGATCCAGGCATACCAAGTCCACGAAAACCTACATATAAAAGAAGTAACCATGTAGATACAAGGGACACCCACTCTGATCTGCACAACCTGCAACCACCGCTGCAAGAAATGATTCTCTCAATAACCTTTCATCGTTCTTCCAAGGTCCTCCAAATCTGACTGAAGAAAGAAACACAGGAACCTTCGTGTCATCACCCAAGTGACAACACATGACCACAAACTATGACCAACTTGGCTCCACACAAGCATCTCACATCTTAAGTCAAAAGAACATTCAAGAAGAACAAGACCATATTAGAGAGAAACACCAAATCAAAACATGCCCTTCTACAAACCTTTCTATATGTCAATTGTGACAAGAATGATCTTCCTCACATCCCAAAGGGAAAGCCTTAACAACATCCAACAAAATGTAAGCATCTCAAAGAAGATCAGACCCACCCATATAACCATCTCCTATTAGTCCTCAAGAGAACAAGGAGATACACTATGTTGTCCACCTTCCATTATGAATCCTCCAGAATTTAAAACAACTCAAGATTTACACCAATGAAAGATAAAACATAACACAAGTGAAAATTATAATGGGAAAATACCTTTCACAGGAACACTGCGGAGCAAACCAAGGAGAAAAGAAAACATGCTCATCCAAGATATACAAGTCACTGTGACTTACCCAAGAGCATTCTCCTTCAAGTTCTCTATTGAATTCACATTCAACCAAGGTGTTGACCACTCAGACTTTTAGCTGTAACAACAACATTCTCAAAATAATTCTAGCCTCACCTTATTCTCCATGCATCCATGAGCACCATCACCTGTCATCTCATGCTACCTCCAAAATGCATCACTACAAGAAACATGAAGTCCTCCAGCATATGACCAATGTACTCAAAACAAAGAGAAACCCTAGACCATTGTCAAAGCTCCAAACCTAGGACAGGAACTTATCATGACACCATGATCTACACATCCCCATAGGAGATACCATCCTTCAAGTGAACTATCCATGGTCTCAAGAGCCAATGCAACATGCCAAAACTCTAATACAAGAGTATACCATGACATAAATCAAACAAACTCTAAACCAACATCACCTATCAAGCACCACCAGGATCTCAGACAAAGACTACCAAGGTCCTTCATGGCTCCAAGATGTTGCACATCTTCAAATAGTGACCATGCAAATGTGAAAGAACTCTTCTACAACAACGAGATCTAAGAATCTCTCCAGGAGCATTTGCAACACCAAAGAAGATCATCCACCACCAAGTGATGAATCTATAGTCACTACTAAAGCTCCCACTGAACTGTGACACCGAGCTTTCCAAGCACCATGATTGAGCACCCCATCACTGTCAAAAGCTTACACTAACCAGTGCAACAAGCTCTCCATGACATCATCACTAACTATTCAAGTACTGAAACACCATTCCTCCTCTCATCTCAAAATAGCCACGCCAATGCACAAGTGACCACAAACAAGGTTAGCTAACAGATATGTGCCACATAGTTACAACCTCGTGGATATAGACAGTCTACTTCCAAGTTGTCCCATAGCAAACATGTAGGTAAGGACAGCCCACAACATTGCACAACTCATGGATGTAACCAAATGAAAACCTGCAAATCTATCATTGCACTGGAAACTACAAAACTGAGATCATCAAAGAGAATAGCCAAAGCAAACAAGCATGACTCAAACACTAGATCAGCAACAGATCTAATTTGCCAGGCATGTCCACAACTCAAGCACCAAATTTTAGGAAACCAACAAGCAACACCACAAGAATGTTGAAAGTACACACATACGAACACTCTCATGTAGAGAATACATCACACCTCCTCAAACCATGTTGAACTGCATCTATATCATCCAGTCACACCCTAGAAGCCAAGATCTAGAAAATAGCAGACAACAACTCCACACAATGCAATTTTTTCTTGACCATGCAAAACTTGCAAAACCATAATATTTCCAAAACATCCATGCACCTCTATATTCACTGCTCATCTAGATGACTCAGGAGTCTGCACACAACCATCACAGTTAACCAGAATAATGAAAATAAACATGAATATGCGTCATAGAATTTTTAGGAAAATCTACACAAAACCTTCAAACCGAACAACATGAATACAAACCATGCGAGTGCAAGAAAAAATCACACGAGAACAACAGGTCCATTTCAGACCAGTTCCAATGCCATCACTCATGCACTATCAAACGGGTGATCCAGGCTATCCAGAAGTTGCAGACCACCAAGGTCACTTCATAGCCCCCATGCAATCAAAGCAGTAGAGAAAATGCCTTCAGTGC
Source organism: Sequoiadendron giganteum (assembly GCA_007115665.2). NCBI lineage: Eukaryota > Viridiplantae > Streptophyta > Pinopsida > Cupressales > Cupressaceae > Sequoiadendron > Sequoiadendron giganteum. The sequence goes on along the minus strand of CM021100.1, from coordinate 605,280,541 downwards.
TAAGTCAGAACACCCAACACAAGCACACCATTTCCATGGCCGAAACAGCAACACAAGCAAGTCCATACCACCAGGAATCCTCTCACACAGACACCCAGTATGAACACCATGCTTCGTTGCAAATCTGAAATGAAAACACCTCATGCCCTTTGAATCAAGAACTTTGCTGCGAGCCAGGAGCCACGGACCATGTTTCCACAACATGACCAACTCCAGTCATCTCCAGCATCTTTCAAATATGTGTGTTGAATAAATGAAGCATACACTGCCACCCATCGAAGGATCAATCACCAACTGATTTCTCCAAACTTCCTCAAGCTTGCCAGGCTAAGAACTCTTCACAGGAGAAAACCTAGAACTTCAGCAACCAGGAGAAGACTTTGATACCACTAGTTGGTATCATCAAGCCTCGACCTCTTTCAAACATGCTTTGATACCACTTGTTGGTATCATGAGCAACAAGCTACTAGCTCTGATACCACTTAAATGACATATATGCCATTGTTCCCTTCATTCAAGATCCATATAATTAACATACACAAGTCAATGTCACTCAACCATGATTCATGAACAAGCACACTAGGCACACTATAGGATTTTGATGCAAATTTGCAATAAAACTCATACAACCCAATGCTATGTGTTGATGACGATTTCACTAGCAGCAACAGGGAAAATAAAAATCTTCATAGACAAACCACAAAGAAGCCTATCCTTCTTGAAAGATATGGAACAAAGCAATCTCAAAGGGGAAATCTACCTAAACAAAACAAAAATATTGACTCAATTCAATCCCAAGTCTCTAGTAGTCAGGTCATGATCGTACTCAGTTCACTTTAGGGTATGATGTGAGTTTGTTGTTAATCTCAAAGGGAATATGTTCATTTATTTTGATTTTATCAAAGATCATAAGGTTTTTACAAAAGATTTCCAATCCATTCATAAAAATAGCATCATGAAATCAAAAGATTTAAGATAATATTTCATGAGCATCGATTATTTCATTTTCTATCACTTAAGTAGATTTAGCTTAAAACATTCAACAATTTTATATAAAACAAAATATTTTCAATAATTTTCCATCCATTCATCTATTTTTTTGAACATTTTCAAAGAATTTAAGCATCTATTCTAAAATAAATCATAAAAAATATTGAAATTAAAATTTATCTCGGCTATTCTCCACACATGCCCCAAAGAATTGATTAAATCAAAGAAATTGCTTTATACTTCACCAGATTGCTTCATAACTACATACAAAATAGTGCGAGCTTTTAAAGAGAGGGTTTTAGTATGCACACCGAGTAGTTTTTGTATGCACCTTTACACAACACAACACATAGGTTTGTCTAGCTAAACTAACAAAACCAGCTACAAAAGATTCATGAGATAGGTAGCTACCAAATTGGCTTTGATATTAATCAATTTCTATGTGCATACAAGTTTTTAGACCAGAATGATTCAGAAAACAAGAAAAAAGAACAAAACTTAGAGAAGTTTTGGCTCTTTCAACATCCACAAATTTTGAACTTAAATGAAAATAAAGCAACAAATGGCCTGTTATAGAAACAAGACCCAAAGAGTTTAAACTTAAAGTCTTTCAGAGAATCAAAAATAACGAATCAAAAGGTAGCACATGGCATACGCCAACTATCATTTGGAATATTCCAAATGAAGTCAAAGGTTTAATTTTGTTAGCAACAACACTCTTCACTCTGTACTCTGGTACACAATAATCCACATAAACCAAGGCTATCGACATTCTTCTAAATACCGGACAAAATATATCCATCGGGACCAAGAATAGCTAGAAAAATTATAAAACAATTATTAGCATAACACCTCTAGCATTCGGTATCTTTTATCATTCAAGACTTGGTCTCAAACTCCTTTCTTTATCTTTCTTCCCTTGATACTCTTGGAAAGCACCCAATATTTGGTGCATATGATCTTTTGAAATTCCTTGTATAGCTTTCCAAGTGAGTTTAAGCCTAGTGTATTATTCCGATACCTGAAGTATTATATCATTCCTTTGTGCTCTGTCTATTTCATACTTATCTATAGTTTTCCTACACTATATGATCTCATCAATAACTTCCCAAGTTAATAATTGAACAAGGTCTTTGTTTATTCTTTCGATCCATTCCTTGAAAGATTTAGCTTCCTTACCCTCCTGTCATAATGTTTGAGGATCACAACTTTGACATGCTAACAATTCAATAAAGTCTCGATACTTATCAAGCAATCTTTTACTTTCAACGGTGACCTTTTCAAATCCTTCAACTATCAACATGTCACCTTCCCACTTCAATTGTTTCTTCCATTTTTCTGCTAATATAACTTCTTGTTCTAGCATTACATTTCCTTTTATTAAACCTTGGACATCTACTTGTATGAGAACTTCAATATTTTGCTTCTCAACATTAATTTGTTCCTGACAAACCCTGCATTCACTTTCAAAGCTTTTGGATTTTTCAGATCAACGGTATGCTTCCTTGTAGTTCCTTATTGCATCTATGATGAATTCTTCCCCCTTTTTTACCCAAAACTCAATCCATTCTTCAAATACATTCATTTTATGGTGAACCGCTGCAATTGCATCCACTTGCTCTTGTGACATTAATTGGATGTTGGGGAAATTCTATTTTTGATTGACTAGATAGGGTTAGAGATTTAATAAATTTTTCTAAGGTAGCAACCCGTTCTTTCAATTCTCTTTTCTTATTTATGTACTTTTGTACTCTATCAATAGTGGCATCCAAATTCATTTTTATCTCATCCAACTCTTGCTTCCAGGATGGGTGTCCAAGATTAATACTTGCTATCTTATACTCTTTAGGTGTTATTTCATGTTTTTCTTTGTTAGCTATTAGAGTAGCTATATGTATGGTTCTGTCACCATCTCCATTCCTTTGTATGACATGTTTTTCTTTAGCTTTGTGCCTAGGCTTTGGAGTATCTATTTCCTATACAAAATTGTTAAGGTCCAGAGGTAATATTTCTACTTCCATTGGGGAAGCTAATTCCCTGATCAATCAATCAGGTGCATCATTATCTAGCTCTACCTTTGTAGCATTCTTTTGTTTCTGATGTTCATTGGGTTCAAGAATTTCTTTTATTAATTCTTCAACTTTATCTGTTATTTCCTCTGAAATGGGAACTTCTTCAACAATTTATGGCATAGAGTCGGGATTGCTAAGATTTGGCACTGTCTCCTCTATTTGGATACTTACATTCTCCTATCTATCCAAATGTTCAACATTAGTTTCCTAGGTACTACCTTCCTAATTCTCTGCTACACCAGGGTTCTCTTCATTTTTAACTTCTTCACCTTGAATCTGTGTAGTTTCTTTTTCAACTTTAGTTTCAGTCAAGTCTTCTTCTAATTTTTCGAAGACTTGTGATTGTTCATTATCATTTAGCACATTCCCAAGTGAAATTTGAGAATCAAAAGTATCTCCAACAACTCTTTCATCAATATGATCCTATCCTATAGTCTCTTGTGCTTCCATATCAAGAATATCAAGATTCCCCACTTCTGAGGCAAGCGTTCCTTGTATAAATTCTTCTTCAATATTTATAGGGGCAGACCTTGTATCAAGAATTTCTACCACTATTTGTACCATGGGCTTATCTTTGGACTTCTTTTCTTTCACTTTCTCCCACATGGCACCCCATTTATCCATTTGATCTTTAATTTTGGCCTCATCTGTCTAAGAAATTTCATCCAAGGCCACAAGAGTTCCTCCCAATGCTTGATTCACATTAGCTATGTTAATAGATGGAGGAGAACTAAATATGCTATAGCTCTCTGAGATGCAAACCTTGTTTGTGTACCGATATTTTTTGTTATTCTTGTTTCTTCTTCAATAACTATCTTATTTCTTTGTTTTGTTGTAGAGGATGATGCACCTTTAGCTCTTACTTTTGATTTATCTTTATTTGATTTTGCATCCCTCTATTTGTCAGATGGTTTCATTGGAACCTCTGGTTTTGAAACCTTAGGGGTTTTCTCTTCAATTCTTATATCAGGAGCCACTTTCCTAGTTCTCCTTTTCTTTTTAGAAGGTTCCCCACTCTCAAATGTAGTTTCATTTCCTTGTTTTCTCTTCTTATCTTCTAAGAACGTGGGTTCAATTTCTCTTTCTCTCAAAGCTTTGCAAAAATCATTTATCCAATGTTGAGTATGTAACAAAACTGGTGCAAAGAACTCATCAATTGACATCATTTCTTCACCCTCATAATTTGGGTCTGGAATAGGTTCATAATACACCTTATTTTCATTATAGGCTTTATTCAACACTTCTCCATCATCTTTTTCCAACTAATCTATAATGTCATGAAGCATTATAATCTGAGAAAATTCTAAAGACAATATTTCTTATTTTCTCAACCTTACTCTATGCTCATCTTCACAATTAAGCCAATAATCTTCTAAGTGTTGTACACGAGCACAATAACCAACAATATCCTTGGAAATATTCCCTTCAAGATCATAGTATATTCTTTGAAGTGGAAAAAACTCAAAATTACATGTTTTCAATTCTTCCTCACACAAGTCAGACAACCTTATTGTATTTCATTTGTAATTCCCTAATATTATAGGAAATCTAAAAGAGGCCTTCATGTGAGCTTTGTTATAAAGGGACTAAGATAATTTCAACTATCACCAATTCTAATAAACAATTTTATCTATTGGGTACCTGGGCAACATAAGTGGATTTCCATCAAATCCTTTCATCCCGATGTAGGAATATGTGGGGAACTAAATATACCAACCTCCCATTGGTCTAATAACACTTTGTGCCTCCAAGGACAACCTTTTGTCTTTATCATCTTCCATTGTTCTAACTAGCTTCATGGAGAAGACATTATTAACTCTCATGTAATTCTCTTTATACCCATGGATAGTGATATGAGGTAAATGAGCATATATCAAATTTTTTCCAACCTCCCTACCCAGAGTACCAACCCTTTTCAACCCTTGTTTTCTTTCCCTCATGGCGCAAGAATAAATCACATATGAAGACAAATAAAAACACCTAGTTTTGGGAAATTCCTTTATCTGTTCACATAATTTGTCACTAATTAAATCTCCCCAATGCATTTGCACCTCCATCAATATGGATATTATTACAAAAATCCAGGGTTCAAATTTGTTGGCATCTCTTAAACTAGACATCCTGCTTAGCAGAGTAATAATTTCTTGAATTTCTTGGTTGAATATAGACCTTTGAAGTACTTTGTCCTGTGGTGTAATCAACTCATGACACCATTGGGTACTCATAATTTCTCTATTGTGAGATTCAACATTTTGATATGTCTTGGCTTTCGCCTTTATATCAATATTATACATCTGAGTAAAAGTAGGAAGCCCAAATGTGTATATAATTCCTTTTGGCATGAGATCAACATAAATTTTTCCTTCTTTATCAACCACTCTTTTGTCAAAGTTATAATAATTCATACATTATGTGACCAATTTAGGGGCCTCCATTGTTGGTGGAAACCCTGCCGTTGAGAATAACCCACTTTCAATAACATTTCTGATACATTGAGAAGCATTTTCTTGCCGTACTTGAGTGTGTATTTTAACATTAGAAGACCAGCCCATATGAGTGTTTTTCACAACCATATTGATTGGTATGGCTTGTGAATTGCAATATTTGAACTCATCTTCTACTCTTGCGTCAGAAGTACTCATTTTTGTTGGTATTTTCTAAATTTTCAAATGTGTGCCTTGTGTGTGAATTAGGGTTAAATCTAACTAGAAATTTCTTACAATTTATAAAAAATTTATTCACTTTTTGGTTAAATTCAAAAAATTGAAGAATAATCATCATTTCAATTTCAAACATTTTTAAAGGAAAAACATCTTTCGAGATTTTCAAACATGAAAAATGGCTAACATAAAATCAAATATTTAAAACATACTTAGTTCTAGTTGATAAATTTTTGAAATGAAACTCCAAAACCCTTGGTAGTTGTGTTCTTGGTTTCTCGAAATTTACCTTTCCTTGCACGTTAGTATTATTTTGTTCTTTCAATTTCCTTTACAAATTTGTAGCATGACGCGAAGTAGGATGTTACAAAAGCAACTATATAATTAAGGTAATGCCAAGTACATGAGTAGTTCACCACCTTCATTAATTACCTATTACAATGCATTGATTTCTCGAATAAAGGTGCAATCATTACAAATTAGTGTTCAAATTACGAACACCTAGGTTTTTGCGTAGGCTCACTTACTAGAGGGAAAATACGGTGTGGTGATTATATGTGACACTCTAGTGTCATTTTAATCACCCGCTAGGTATGGACCATAAAATATTCATGACCAATTCGTGATCACTGAGGTCAACACTTTTTGGTATCAACTCTTGGGGAGAAATACTAGGATCTGAGAACTTACTTCCAAGCTTCAAAGAGAACACAAACTAGAATGAAAGAAAAGACCAAAAACTGAGCTTAAGAAAGATCAAAACACTTCAAAATAGACCCTTCGGTTTTTGAGTTACAAATAAAAATTATCAGACCCCAATAAAAATATATAATCGGGATTGACACTTTCTGGCCAGTGACTTACCAGGCAAGATTAAGACTAACTGAAAATACAATCAATTTGATACAATCGTAGGACTCCAAGATTCCAGTTTTTGATAATATATCAAACTTGGTAAAAAGACTAAAAACTGGGCTTAAGAAATATTGAAAGAGAGTCATAACCAACCAAACCATAGAACCACACCAAAACAAGCGAAAGAAAAAGGGAACAAGAAGAAAAGAAAGGAAAAAAAGGGGTCCACATTTTGCTAGAGGGAAAAATGGGGCGTGTTGTGAAACCACACAACAATATATATGTCATCAGACCCTTTATATAAAATCCATATGATCATCATGCACAAGATTCATTGTTATTAAAGCATAATGCATGAATGAACACATTACAAACAAAATCCAAACATATCAATGGCACATGTGTCATTGTACCATTCACATAAATTTCTTACAATCAATACACAAGAATAAATTAGGCATGAACATTCACACTATGCTATAGACTATAAGAGTTTTATTTAACAACCATTATACAAGAATAAACACATTAGAAACAAACCCATACAATTAAATGATATATATCAGTAGACTCAATTCACATAAAAGTCATAAAATCATCATGCATAAGATGCAATGATGTGTAAAAATGAATTATATGCACACCATGGGAGTTTGTTGCACAAACTCCAAACAAAACCAATATACTTCAATGAAATATATGCATTAGAACATTCAATCAAATCTCAGACAACTCAAACACATATATTCTATTAGAACCTTCAATCAAATATCATACAACTGCATGAAAAGGTTCATTAGGACCTTCATGAAAATCATACAATCACCATTCATAAGTCAATGCCACTCAATTACAATGTGTGAATGAGCACACCAAACACATCATAGTATTTTTGTGCAACCTTAAAAAAATCATACAAATTAATGACATATTTCACCACTCTTCTTGAAATACCCATACAACCATCCTACACAAGAGGTGATGATGCATCAATAAGCACACTATGTACAACAAAAGAGTTTGATGTAAATTTCAAACAAAAACCATACAATTCAATGACATAAATTTCATTAGGATCTTCAAAAAAACTCATACAACCAAATGACATATATGTCATTAACCCTTCATGAAATATACATGCAATCATCATGCGCAAGAGTCAGTATCAACCAACCATGATGCATAAATAGGCACTCTAGTCACAATAAGATTATGATTCAATCTTTTAAGAAAACCCATACAACTTAATGATATATGTGTCATTAGATCTATTAAATAAAACCCATACAACCCAATGGAAAATATGTTATTAGACCCTTCATTCATAAGACATATTCATCATGCCTAGCAATTAAAGTCATTAAACCATGATGCATAAACATAAACATATTAGGCACACAATGGTATTTAGATTTAAGTTTTAATAAAAATCCAAATAGATCAATAATATATAAATTCATATGTAATCATCATGCACAACAATCAATAGGAACTAGCCACATCATAGGATTTTGATGTAACCTTCCAATAAAATATATACAACTCAATAACTTGTACCCTATGAGAACCTTGAAATAAAACCAAAAAAAGTTGGCATATATCTCATTAGACCCTTCACAAAAATAATCTAACTCATCATGCACATGATTCAATGTCACTCAACCATGATCCATGAACAAGCTCATTAGCCACACCTTAATATTTTGATGCAACCTTAAAAAATCCATAAAACTTAATAATATATGTTTTAGATATATCAAACAAAACCCATGCAACCTAGTGAAATATACCATTAATTCCTTCATGCAAAAGCCATATTCATCATGTGTAGGAGTCAAATTCACTCAACCATGATGTATTGATATGAACACAATAGGTGTCATGAGTGTTTGATGCAACTTTCAAACAAATACATACAAATCAGTAACATATAACTTCATACATACATCATGCGTAAAATTCAATATCACTCAATCATAATGCATGAAAAGGAACTAGCCACATCATAGAAGTTTGATGTAAACCTGAAGAAAAACCCAAATAATTCAATAAAATACATCATTAGAACCTTTAAAAAGAACCTTTGAATTCAATGAAATGTATCTCATTATCCCATTTACATAAAAGTTAGAAACTCATCATGAAAAAGAGAATGTCATTAAACCATGATGCACAAAAAAGCTTACTAGCAACACCATAGAATTTTGATGCAATCTTCAAACAAAATCTTCACAATTAAATGCACCATAGGAGTTTGATGCAATCTTCAAATAAAACCTTCACAACTGAATGCACCATATGATTTTGATGCAATCTTTAAACAAAACCTTCACAATTGAATGACATATATGCTAGTATAACTTTCAAAAAACTCTAAAAATCATTAACATATGCCATTAAAGCCCTTTCCAGAAAACACTCTAACATCATCATGCATGAGACTCATTATCATTGAACCATGATGCATGAACAAACACATTATGTACAATATATAATTTTGATGCAACCCTAAAAAATCCATACAATTCAATTAAATAAAATTAATTAAAAGCTTCAAACAAAATCCATACAAGTAAATGACATGTCATTAGAGTGTTCATGTAAAATTCATATAATCATCATGATAAAAATTAATCACTCAACAATGGTGCATAGACAAAAACTCTATGCACACCATAGGTGTTTGATGCAACAATCAAATAAATCCAACATAACTCAATAACATATACACCATTTGACCCTTCACAAAAAGTTGTATAATCATCATGCATAATAGTGAGTGTCACTAACCATATTGCATGAATAAGCACACCATAGGATCTTGATGTACACTATTCATGATGCACACCACACAAAAGCAATGAAACTAGTAGGATGCATTCTATTAGAATCATCACAGATAGAGTCAATGTTACATAAGGTCATGATGCATAAAAAAGCATACCATATAATTTTGATACAACCTTCAAACAAAACTCATATAAATCAAGGGCATATATGTCAATAGTACTTTCAAACCAAACCCATCATGTAGAAGAATCAATATCACTCAACAATGATACATAAGAAAACATTATAAGAACATCATACAATTTGATGCAAGCTTAAAAAAACCAATATAATGACATTTATATCATTAATACCTTCAAATAAAACCCATCATATAATTGAATGATATATGTAATTAGACCCTCCATGCAAATGTCATAACATCAATGTCACTAAACCATGATTCATAAACAATAAAATTTCAAACAAAATCCATGCAAAATTATTTATAACCTTCCATCAAAAATACATACAACTTAATGACATATATGTCATTGGGACTTACACTCAAAATCTCATAGAATAATTATGCATTGAATAAGCACACTAGGCACACCATATGATTTTGTTGAACAATAGTCACAATGCATACTCAACACAAAAGAAAAAATAATTATAGGATGTTATGCCATATATTTCATTCAACCCTAGTGCATGCCATGTATGCCACATTACATTAAAACCATCTAGCATAAGATTTAGTGTCACTCAACCATGATGCACATAAAAACACAGTAGGCATGACATATGATTTTTATGTACAATGGGAATATAATCAATGTCATTTAATCCTAATATATATGCACACTAAGACCCATCATAAAACTTAATGGCGTACCTCTCATTAGACCCTTGACAAAAATGTAATATAGTTAGTTATACTTGGTCAATTCCATCAACCTTAATGCACAAGAACACCAAACATTCCATAATGGTTAGATGCAAATTAGCTATGAGAATTTATATAAATCCCATAAGACTCAACTGATCATTAAACCGTTTACATGCAATCATCAACCTTACTACATGAGTAAGCACCCTAGGCACATGATATGAGTTTCATGTGGAAACCATACAGCTTAATCTCATATACACCACTATAAACTATAAAAAAATCCATACAACTTAATGATTTCTATTATACCCTTCACACAAAAGCCATATAATCATAATGCACAAGAGTGAATGTCACTAACCATTATATGTTTTTAGTTTTATTGTGTATTGAAGTTGATGACAATAAGATTCATACAAGTTTCATGCACAAAAGTCAATCTCACTCAACCATGATGTATGAATTAGCACACTAGACACACCATAGGAGTTTAATTTGAATTTTAAACAACAATAGAACCAAATGATATTTATGGTTAGAACCTACAAAAAAACCCATACAATTAAATTAATGATGCATATACCATTAGAATCATCATATAAATTCATACAATAATCATGCACAAGATTCAATGTTACTCAACCATGATGCATGGGCACACACTAGATGCACCAAAGGACTTTGATGCAACCTTTAAACAAAACCCATTCAACACAATGACATATATGTTGTTAAAGCATTCTAACAAGTCCACGCAATTAAATTACATGTCATTAAAAAATCTTCTTGCAAAATCCATTCAATCATCATGTAGAAGAGTAAATGTCACTCAACCATGATCAATAAACAAGTGCACTAAGAACACATGGTAAGAATTTTATGTAGCCTTCGAACAAAACCCATACAACTTAATGTCATATATGTCATTAGAAATTCAAATATAACTCATACAACTCAATGGCATATACAACATCAAAACTAAAAATAAAACCCATACAATTAGAACTCACAAACATAAATGTCACTTTCCATAATTTCATATATTTCTATTAAAATAAATTCCATAAAAAATACAACATTCTAATAACATCCATTATATTTTAATAATTTAAATGAGTGAGTTGTCATCTTACCCTTTAGCTCTCTTAATCAATTTTTTTAAACATAAGTGAAAGTAGTCATTGTATTAAATTTTCATTAATCATACATATAAGAAATATATTTATAATTGTTTAAATAGCAATAAATAAATTACTTTAATTAAATTGTAAAATATATATTTGATTTAACTAAATAATTTAATTAAATAAAATTTAAAAATAGAAAAACTAAAAATAAAATAAAAAAGAACAAAGAAAGATCTCTTGAAGGATTTCTATGGCCATCCTTAAGAGTTTGTGGAGGGGTATTTCTAACCCTCCTAAAAAAAATACATCTTTTATTAATTATAATTGTTAAACAATGTTTACAAGTAATTTAGTTTTTCCTTTGAACTTTCTTTCATACTTTCATCACTACAGAAAACTTTTTTCATTTAAGATATGAACATTTTTTAAATTATAGTATTCCTTTGCATTTGTTTTTGTATTATTTATTCCAATCCAACTGAACCTCACATAGCACATTTCACACCTAACATTAATAAACCTTTTAATATCAAAATCATTAAATGATGCATAAATAATGTGTATATTAGCTACCAAAAAATACTTGCTTCAACTTGTCATTTAGTGAACTTTACATTTTATGAAATAAATAAACATATATCTCAAAAAAAATCAAGAATAAAACTTTGGGCATACCATAGCAATTGATGCTACAGCTCATTTTCAAGAAATAAAACTCCTTCAATCCAACTTATTAAAAGTAATAAATTACCTACAAATTAGCAAATACTATGCATATATTAGAATCGTCAATTGTAAAATGAATAAATAGGTGCATAATTAATCAATATGTTATCTTTTGGATTTAATTGTGTGCGATTTATTTTCATCAACGTTTCAGATCACACTCTATGATCCATCATCAAGATGAAGAGTGTTGAGAGATAAAAATGGTAGATTACAGACCAAGCCAAGATATAAAGAGATGGGGTGAGGGAGAGGTTACAAAAGAAACGAATCATTGTTTCATTATTGGCTTGCTATATAATCTATCTAGAATGCTCTAAAAATTAGGCACTCTAATAATCCCCATCTATATGTTGTCAAAAATATTCTTGATATTTGAAACTTTCTTTAAAATGATCTTGTCTCAAAAACATTCTTTGAACCAATAGAAGAATGGATAATCAGAAAACAACATGAAGCTCACTTTTAACAAATGGACAAATATAAGGTTTATTTACTAATTTCTTTTCCTTATGTCTTATTAAGAGGGTTGCTTATTTCTTGAATGGAGTGGTTATAAAATCACAAGGTTTGAACTCTTGTTCAGCTTAGAAAATGCCTCGACAAAATATCAATTTTTCCAAATTCTCCCAGCATTAGGTGTATAAGGATCAAAAATAGCATTTGCCTTCTTTATTGAGAGTTTTATGTTTAAGTTTGATCCCAACTTGGAGTTTGTCAGCAATCCTCACTCATGACTGGAAAGAGCCCTAGGCAATAAATGAGAGCTCCAAATGTACCACTTCCTCAGCTGAAATGATAAGCATTCAGATAAGCTCAAAATTTGGCACCATTTTCGTAGCTAAAATATCTTATATAGCTTACTGTCTTGGTCATAACATAAGCAATAGAATTGAAGCCCCCTAACCTAAGTATGGGATTACCTAAGTGTTGGAATCACAAGCAACTAATGCTAGAATATCTCCTTGCAACAAAGATAATTTTGTGGGTATTATTTATGTTTCAAAGATGGCCTTTATCCCTAGAGACAATAGAATATCTACTCTGCCCGGATTGGTAAATTGTTGAAAAATTTCCTTAGTAACCAATTTTGAAGGTTTCCCAACACTTGGGATATGAAAGGCTAGATCCAAAATACCTTGCTAATTGTCCTATCAAATTCCTATTAAAGCTAAGCCAACATAACAAGAGCTATGTTGCAGTTGGAGTCCCTACCTAAGGAAATATTGGAAATAATTGATAGAGAGGAAAAAATTATGCAGAGCTAAACAATAATGCAAATATTTATGCTTTATTGTTAATATATAGAACTAGACAATAACATAGACTTATATGGGGATGATAAATAATATATTTTTTTTTAAAGATACTGTGCAAAGAAAGAATTTTCCCGTAAAACCAACAACCAAAACAATACATAAAACATGTAGAGCATATATTCTATCAACCACCCTTCATCAACTAGCAAAATACATAACACCTGTAGACTCATAAACAGATCTTGTGTAGAGAATGCAAGAGAACATATAGTCCATCTACCACCCTCCACTAAAGAACAAATAAGCCTTGGTCACATTAAGATTCAAGTCACTCAATTCATGTACTTCGCTCCAAAAGAATGTGGTAATTATTTGCAATGTCCAACTATAAAGAAACACTTATATGCCAATATTTAACTCCATATCCTACAAATATTTTTTCGCATCCCATATGAACCCATTCTCAGGCCCCCGTAGTAATTTGGACTAGGGGTGAGAACATTAAACTTAATATTAACTCTATGTATGTAAGTGTATGGGTGTGTGTATTCTTAAGTGAATGAACTTTTAATAGTTAATAGTGATGTATGCATATGAAGTTTAGTTATGTTTCTCATTTAATTTCTATATAGATATATTTGTCCATATTTCATCTAATCTGGACTAACTAATTTGTGAATGTTGCAAGGAACAATGTTTTGTGTGTAGGTGACAGGGTGCATGGTGGAGTGGAATTTGTGGATCCATAAATTGAAAATGATTTTTATGCCAACCTTGTCGAAACACTGGTTAATTTCGAGACTCATCCAAACCTTAGTCAATCTCACCCATTGCTTGTGGAGTTAAATTTAGTAGTTTGAGTCCACTTGCTAGGTAACTGCTTGTGAATGGTGATCCTAGACCTACACAATCATGAATAAACAACACAAAAGTAGTCATTATACAAGTCTAAATCAACAGTCCCCATAAGATTCATTTGAAACATCAAGAACAAGAAATAAACGGAAGAACACAAATGTAAGCAAGCTAAATCTTATTCAAATGCTCAAACTCTCAATCCCATGGGGGAATTAGTGTTATTTTGATGTGGAAAATAGCCCTTTGCCAAATTTCTTGCAAGCTTTGATGATATTTGATGAAGATTGATGATCTTTGATGAAAATCCTCCATAACTTAGCTATGAAAGATGAAATGTGGATGAAAAATCCTAAGATTGTGGATCCAAATGAGCATGGTAATCTTAAATGGATTGTGGATGATCAAATACAATAGAGGAGGCCTATATTTATAACAAAGAAGGATGGAGGATTGAAGAATATGATGAATGTGGGATTAAAGATGGACCAATATCATTGTGTCACTTGTGAAGATGCTAATGGAAGGAGGTGGAGCACATTTTGGTCAATGCGCATGATAAATGTTATTAGATTTAAATTTGAAATTTAAAATTTGGCTTGTTGGAGGGAGATGAAGGATTAATTAAATGCCACTTGGCTCAAGGCAAAAGGACATGTAAGAGGTTTAAATGCCTTGTTGGATGTACAAACCCTTTTGGAGGGATTTTTCAAACTTGAAAAATATTCCAACATTGATGTCTTTTTGAAGGTAATAGGAGATTTAATAAATCAATTAAAATTATATTCATGAGCAAGTTGCAAAATCTAGAGGATTTGATGGATTAGGATTAGCATTAATCAAAATTTGATTAATTTAGATAGAATTTAGTTGATTTGATAATTTGATTTAGATTTTAGGATTTAAATAAATCAAAATGAGATGAATAATGGTTTTAATTTTATTTAATTAAAGAGGGTGGTGTTAGATTAAATCAAATAAAGATTAATTAATTTAATTTAAAGGAGACGACTTTAGAGATTAATTATATAAAGTGAATTATTTAATTAAAAGAGGGACTATAAGATTAATTAAATAAAATAATTTATTTAATTAATAGGATATGATGACTTAATCAGATAAATTTGATTTATTTAATTAAGAGCTGAAATATAATGAATTTAATCGAATAAAGATTATTCAATTAAATTGATTAGTAAAGGATATTATTCGGGACAAACTGGTGTTAGTGAAATCAGGATTAGGTGCATGTATATTTTACATCTCTACATTTTACCCCTCTTTGAAGCAAGGTACCTATTGCGTTGGTTCAAAGAATAATCTTGTCATGGTCAAATCTCAAAAAAAATCTTATTTTTTTGGATGCCCCAACGGAAAGAAGTATACTGGTACACTGCCCCCTAGAGAGATCAGGCAAAAAGTTTGATTTGAGGGTCAATCTCATGACAAAGAGGTTCAGGATGGATGCATTGGTGATGTTTTGGTCGACCATCATGATACCATGTTAGCACAGAGAGAAGAAAGAAGAAATAAGATGATGAAAGGAGGATCCACTAAGTCTATATTATTAGTGATGATGGTGACAATTTTCTTATCAAGAATTAGGATTTTAAAAGGGTCATTTACCTTATGTTTGATAACACACATAGGCACCATGCATCAAGGTATAAAGAACCATGATGGTGTTGCACCTAGTGTGATGGAATTTGACTCGACAATCAGATAGGAGTACTCATGTTCACACTTGGCATACAAAACCTTATCTAAAATGAAGTTCAGATATTCCAAATATCTCAGACCAAAACATAGAAAGACAATTCTTCCTATGTGGTCAACAAGACACCTAGAACATCATCCCTACACCCAAAAAAAGTATGCATGACTAGGTTATATTACAAGAATATCCAAAAAGCACAATAGATAAAAAGATCATGATCATTGCCCCACTTATTTCTCTCTAAATCCTTTTGTTTTGGAAATCATCAAGAGTTCATTGAAATGCGCACAATAAAATAAGTCAAAAAGACAAAGATAAAGTAAACAAACAAGCTAATGTTCTTCATACCACTAGCCAAGACTAAACTATGGTGATGCATGATGTTGATGTCCATTGTAGGAAGGATGCATCCTAGGACATGATGTTATCAAATGATTTTGGGATTGACTGGATGATGGGCTATTGATACTCCAAGTTGACTAACTTGCTTACTTATTGACCTAGACTTGAGACTTTAACAATTGGGCTTTCACTTTTGAACCTGCTAGACTTGCTTCTGATTGTTTTACCAAAGGTTGAGGTTGATGATGATTTATTATGAGTGAATATTTATTTCAAGTGAAAGCGAGATGGAATGGATGGATTTTTCAAATATTTGGATGTTTTGAATGTTTTGAGGCTTTTTTTTTGGATTTTTGAGATGTTTTACAAATGTTTTGACTTTCAATTTTTTTAATGTTTTTGGGTTTTCTAAGATTTTGACCAAGAGACTAACCTAAAGACCTATCCTACGAGTCTCAGGAGATGATCAACAGATTAACCTTGTCTACGTTATACATGCAAAGACCACATAGTTCAACTGACATGGACTTGATTTATTGATGAGATATGAAAAAATGGATTGTCAATTTATTGTGACAAACTCCTAGAGGACTAACCTAAGGTGTCTCAGGGGATGATCAAAGGTCAACCTTTCCTACGTTGTACACACAAAGACCATGTAGTTCGACCAGATGACTCCACTTTTTATTTTTTGGATTTTTTGACATGTTTTTGGATTTTGATATGTTTTGGATATTTTTTGGGTTTTCGCATGATATTGACGATTTTGATATGAATATGATATCAGTGATCTATTTTTGGATTTTGTTGAAAATCAAGCTAGGTTTGATTGATCAGATTGATGGATTTTGATGATAACATTGTTGAGGATACACAACAATGCAAGGATTTAAGCAACACAAAGATTGGGAAGGATATCCTCAGATGATGATGGATTGATTGGATTTGATTGATTAGGATTTTGAAGCTTGATTTGGAACATAATTGTTTTGATGATTTAATGTGACGTTGAAGTGCAAGTTAGATGCAACTGATATTGATTGTTTGGATTGATGTTCGATGAAAGATAAATCTTGATAAGGAATATCTTCTCATCAAAATATGTCACGGGCTATTGATTTGGATTTTGGCTCACAAATGCTTTGACCCATTTTATTTCACATTTGCCAATGTTTGAATCACCACATAAGTTGGAGGATATAGATCAAGTTTTATTCCCAAAGCAAGATGTAAATATCTTCCCCCAGTGTCTAGAAATGTGTGGATTGCCACGAGTGGATGCTTGGATAGATGGATGGATGGATATGGTAAGCATGCAAAGGATGCCAAGGATTATCTTGTGACAAGATAAGGTGTTCGAATAGAAGATTCTCATTTGGATAATGCTTCAAGGCTCAGATAACGTTGGGTAGGATAGGATCAATGAAAATGACCCATGTCAAGATTTCTACCATAATCAAGTGTAAAGTGTGTACCAAACTTTGTAGATGGATGAAAATGGATTGGATAAATGGCTCGTGGATGAATGGATTTATTATGGATAAAATGGATGAAATGTTGGATTTATTATGGATGGGATGAGATGCTTCCAATTGAACTAGTGCACACAGATGCTCAATTATACACATGACGCTTGTTTTCCAGGTTTTCATCATGGTACCTATCCAAAGTGCCACCATAGTGGTTTTCACTGGAGCATGATTTTTAGTTTTACTATTTTCATGATTTTTTGTAAAATATTTCAAGCTCATGTTGAACCATCTAGCGGTGTCGATGTAGATGCTTCTGTCATAATGTGCCATTGATATCCTGCTTGGAGAAGCTTCTTTTCCAAGATATGTGCACTTGAATGCAACTTTTGAGATTCTTGATCTACTTTGTTGATATCAGAGTTAACTTTGTCCTTGTGTGCACATCGCAATAGAATGCCTTATGAATCCTTATGATGAAGGGTTGCTTCCAATACATGGTCAATGTGAGAATTGGATATCATGTATGGAGGCATGGATGGTGGAGTGTGTTTAGGAATAAAATATGGATTGGTTGATAGATTGGAACTTTTGACTCTCCAAACATGGGAATATGAGCAATAATGGGTGGATACATAAGTGTGCATGGAATTAGGACCAACTGCTTGATATAATTTGTACATCGCTTGAGAAGCCTACTTTTTCCTTTATGGACATCTTTGATGGATACTTTTTCCCTTTTTTATTTTTCCCCATAGTTTCTTTGACTAATGGAGTTTGATAGGGATAATCTTTCTTTGTATTCTTTGGTATTTGTTGACACAAAATTTTGCATGTAGCAGCAATCTTATGGGAAACTTAGCTATTGGGGGGCATTGTGCGCTAGCTAAGTGACCTCCGAAATTTTATTGAAGTTGGCTCTTCGTTCGGTGGGGAGAAAAGGGTTAGAAAGATAGCGAGAATGCAAAAATTACACTACATGTGATGTGCCAAGATCATAGACAAATTTCAACAAAGCACAGTGCAAAATGCAAAGGCTTGAACCACCAAAATGTTGTTAGCTAAGGTATGTTTCTCAAAAGCATCTATCTCATAAAAATACCCTCTAGCTTGCATAATATAACCAAGCATAACTTTATCTAATATAGAGGATTCGAAGGAACATGATCTGTATTCATTAAGCTATAAAAGGTTACATAAAACTATTGACGCAGAATTTTGCATGTAGCAGCAGTCTTATGGAAAACTTAGCTATTGGGGGACATTGTGCGCTAGCTAAGTGACCTTCGAGATTTTATCGAAGCTGGCTCTTCGTTCGATGGGGAGAAAAGGGTTAGAAAGATAGCGAGAATGCAAAAATTACACTACAGGCGATGCGCCAAAATCATAGACGGATTTCAACAGAGCACAGTGCAAAATGCAAAGGCTCGAACCACCAAAATGTTGTTAACTAAGTTATGTTTCTCAAAAGCATCTATCTCATAAAAATACCCTCTAGCTTGCATAATATAACCAAGCATAACTTTATCTAATACAGAGGAGTCGAAGGAACATGATCTGTATTCATTAAGCTATAAAAGTTTACAGAAAACTAAAGAATAGTCATTCATACAAAAAGAAGATAACAAAACAGATCAATAGTTCTAACAAATGCTTGGAAATAAAAAGGCCGAGTTAATTTGGCACAGTCTGAAGTCTTTCGAATTAATTGAAACTATTACAAAAGGATTTCTTCCCAATGATAGGGAGATTTGCAAACTTAATCAACCCCTAAATAAAAGAAACATGGTTGTATTTATTGACCAGTCCACCACCTAAAGATGCATCCAGAGAAGAGAAAACCACGTAGCAGAGACCAACGGCCCAGATCATCTCGAGCCGCCACATCAATCATTGACCAGCCAACAGCATGCCAGCGAGGCCACAATAGAGAACGAAAAACCACGCAGTAGCAGGAGAGAACATGCTGCACCACAGCAAGAAACTCGGCAACAATGAGTACAAAAAGTCCAGCGGCATTTCCAAGGTAACTGGCACAAAAAAAAGTGCCACATGTCGTTCGGACGGAGTCCAGCAGAAAGTTGAAAAGGTGCCCAGCAGAAAGCCTTGAGAGGGAGCCATGTGGAGCGCTCCAAGCAAAAAAAAGTATGAGGCGGGCCCAACTCGGAAAGCAGCCAAAGTGAGCCATGCGGCATGCAGACGAAGACTGCCGAAAAGCAAAGCGAAAGAAAAGTGAAACGCTTTGTGAGGAAGCCATGTGGAATGCTCTGAAGACACTGAGCATTTGAAAAATAAGGCGCAGCCACAAAGGTAAATATAAAACTGCAAAGGCTTTGGCAATTTTTGTTGAATAGTATCCATGTGTATTTGATTTGTCCTTCATGCTTCACTACTTTTTCTTTGATGATGTTCTTTGTGCTTTGATTCAAATCTTTGTTTTGACACTGGTCCCACTTCGTAGATGGGGTGATGGGTGGATGAATATTTGTGACATGGAAGGTTGTAGTATTGGCATTGGTTTCATCATAAGGATTCTTCATGCTTCCTATGTTGATGCTTGCACTAGATAAAATTGCCCCTAGTATTATAGAGGTATCACTAATATGTTTAGATCCCTTAATTGTTGCATAACCAAGACCTTGATGCTCAGGATTGTCAATAATATGTATTGGTTCTAAGACACCCTGTTCATGTAGGCCTAATCCTTTGCCTTGATAATTCATCTGTTGAAACATTTTATTTGCAATATGATATGATTTACCTTGGAAACAAGGTGTTAATCCTTCTCTGATCTATGGTGGATCTTCAAAGGTGATAGTTTCTTCATTGATAAGATAATTTGCCCTTAAAAAGGTGAGTGATCCAATTTTATAAGCGATATGACCCTCCATAAGTGGAATAACTTCCTGATTGATATCTTTGGCTTGATCTTGTGAAGTATCATATTTTAATGCTTCTCCCAGAGGTGTTGATGATTCACTGTCCACGTAAAATTATCCTTCATGATTCATTTTTGATATGCCTTCATAGGATGTTTCTGATTCACAAATTTTGTAGAAGCCTTCTTCATGACCCATTTCTGATATGCATCTATATTTTTCTATATCTTGATCTTGTGTATAAATGTTAAGAGTAGGAGACTCTTGTTACTTGGTAATGATATCAAGAGTATGAGACACTTGTTTCGAATGGAGATCATTTACATGTCCATCCAAACAAAGCATCTCACAGGTAGACGAAGGGATATGTGCTATATGGATATGATCATCATTTGTGACATCTTGTATAGATAGGAGAGTGTCCATTAGATAATTGTAGTATCTTGGAGATACGAATTCTTGATCTTGATTAATGTTAGAATTTATTTTGACATGCTTTGGATCACGTTCTTGACATGGGTCAGTTTCAAAGGATGGATTGCTTATAAAGGGTTCTTGGATATCTTCATTAGTTATGGGAAGTGGCTCAATATCCTCTTGATCTTTGAGTGGACTTGGATCAAATACTGAGTTGAGGATTTCTTCAATATCTACAACCATGAGGTCAAAGGATGTTAATATGTCTTGGAAAGGACCATTGCTAGACTTTGGTAAAAGATATCGATCATGCTTTGGGTTAAAATCTTGAGATATGTCCTCTAACTCATTAGGTGATGTAGAGACACTTTCAATATGATTGTTGGTGGAAGGATCACCAATTATAGGATCAAATAATGTTAACACTCTTTCGAATAGATCATTGTTGGATATTGTTGAGGGGTATTTATCATGATCAAAAAGTGACTCTTGATGTATGTTGAGTTGATCTTTGGATGAAGTAGAAACATCTTCAAGGTTCTCATTGATGGATAGATCTTGATCATCGTTTTCAACAATTGTGGAGGAGATATTATCATAGCTATCGCTATCGGTTGAATCCCGATCATTGTCCCCAATAGTCATTATCTTCTTACCAATAAGGTCTTGAATGAGATTTTTAAGTTGAATAGAATTTGATGTTGTGTGTCCCTTTATTTTGTGAAAATCACAAAGGTGTTTCTCGTTATACCCTGGTGGTTTAAATTGGGGCTCTTGATAATTCTCATATACGGGAACTTTAATGATATTTTCGTGTATCAATTGGTTCCCCAAGTGGTGTGTATTTGTGTTTGTTACCTTGTGAGATTTGTACTTTGAATTGACCTTGTGGTGATTGATTTTGGAGATGCGGTGATTGATCATTGATATGTGGTGACTGATCTTCGATATGTGGAGGTTGGGTTTGTTGTTGATGTTGTTGATCTTGATATCCAACTTCTTGACATTGGAGATATTGTTCTTGATGTGGTTGGGGACACAACCCAATGCTTTTATGGTATGGTTTAGCCAATGGAAGAGTATTGATTTTGGGGTGGATATATCTCTTGGCACAATGGATCAACTATTTTGGTAAGTGTATCAATTTGATCTCGCAAAATTTGATCTTGATTTTGATATTGACACCCTTGATATAGTTGATTAGGTTTTTGTTCAAGTAGATTTCGAATGCATCCTTGTGGTGTTTGTATGGGATCATGATAAAATTGATTTTGGATAATGTTCTGATTTGGGATAAGGTTTAGATTTGGCATTATATGTTGAAATTGAACATTGTTGTGGTTGGGAATCATGTTGCCTTGATTTAGGTAACTTTGATTTTGCATGGTGTTACCTTGACTTGGATCAACACATGGAGTTGTTAACATATTGTTTGGACTTTGAACAAAAAAATTATGATTTTCAAACATATCTATCCCAAACTTTATCAAGTGTGGATTTGAAATTTTCATGTTTGGTAAACTTGTACTCGATATATTCAGATTTGGCATGTATGGATTTGGTGGGATATAATCATGCATTGATTGTTTGGTTTATAGATTTGTAGGTTTGGACTTTGATTGAAATCTACCATAGGGAAATGTGGTCCAAAATTGAGATCGAGCATACTCACATTTGATGTACCATTGAGGTTTGTAGGAGATAATGATCCCATGTATGGATTGTATAAATGTGAGTTTTGATAATCAACTGACATTGTAAGGCTTTGATAGTTTGGTTGATTTAGACCACTCATGATGTATGAATCAAGTTTATATTCCATTTTTTTTTGTGTTTAGGTCTAGTTTGGACCGAGAAGTAAGGATCAATTTTCAAGAATGTGGGAGGTGAACCTCTAACTCCTTAGATTGATCTAAACTTTAGGCACACAAAAAAAAAAAAAACCTAGGATGATAAGGATCAAAGGGTGATGATGAGGTAAATGAAAGATGGATGATGTTAATGATTTAACTCTTAAGAAATCTTAAAGGGGATACTAGACTTTAGGGATTTTTTATTTTTGATTTTTGAATTTGATTTGGTTTGACTTGATTTTGGATTTTGGATTTGGATTTGGATTTGGATAATAAAAAAATAAACCCCAAGATATTGGATGTTATCTATGGTATAAAATTGCTCATAAGATGATAATTTGAATAAGTGTATGGAGAAGGATGCATCTATACACACCTAGCCAAACAAGATGAATTTGATGTCGATTTGAAGGATTTTACCCAAAGTCTAGTATGAATGATTTTTCCAATGGTTCAAAAGTTGTTTGAGAGATGGAGATGATAAATGTTTGGATGGATGAAGTGTTTGATTTTGATCCTAAATGAACCTAAGAAGGACTTGTTTACTATACCAAGATATTGAAGAACATGCTTTTCCCTAAGAGTATTTCAAACCAAAATACCAAGCACATGTGTGGGGTTCAATTGTTCTTAACTTTTCTTAATGAGTTCTTTTTACCACAAACACTCTCTTGATTAGATTTTCAAACTAAATGTCTAATGTCCTAACTTCTTCTCATCCCACAAAGTCCATTTATGTGGAAATCAAGGAAATCAAGGAAAAAGTTTCCTAATGTTGACTTTAGTAAGAGCATATTGTGATGTGAATTTAAATGCTTAGAAGCCTCTAAGGATAGAATCCCTAGGGCAAGCAAGAGCACTTGGATTTCTTAAAGGTCTTTGATCCTCCTAAAAGGTTTGAAATTTGATGATCATGGTTGAATGTTTGTTTTCAATTATTTTAGATCAATCAAAGTGTTTTGATTCCAAAGTGATGCGCATTCCTAGGATAAAATGAGACAATATTTATTGATTTCCCACTTGGATAAATCCAGCTACGCCTACTCTTAGTGGATGATTATATGTTTGACCACACTGGCTCCCCTCCATGACACACACTTCTCGGGTCAGCCAAGCATCAGTAACCATGAAATTCCCATGGCATACTTCTCATCTCTACCAAGAGCCGTAAAA
Organism: Sequoiadendron giganteum; assembly: GCA_007115665.2. Lineage (NCBI taxonomy): Eukaryota > Viridiplantae > Streptophyta > Pinopsida > Cupressales > Cupressaceae > Sequoiadendron > Sequoiadendron giganteum. Next base: position 605,256,483 of record CM021100.1, on the reverse strand, counting down.
ATGTGGGACAGCTTCAGAACGATCATTTTTGCATCAACAAATAGATTTATGGATTTGGGTCTTCTAAACAAAAGGTTTTAATATCGGCATTCCATTCATGGGGGACCATCCATACGACAAGAGACCATTGTTTCCCTTCTTGTTGAAACAATTATCGTGATACTTGAACTTTCCTCAAGTACCCACACTTATATACCGATTGAAAGTCGCTTGGCCTTTAGTGTGTTACCGGTTGGGTCATTCCCTTGGGGTAAGTACTTTTGCCCACCAAGGTAGGCCCTCTAAGGATTTAAAAAAAAACGAGTAAGCACATCCGAAGTTCAATCAATATTTTTTGAGAAACAAAGAGAGAACATTCGCGATATACTCCACTCACACTAGCAATATTTTGTTCAATTTTAGGAACCCAAATTGAAATGTGGAGGTAACCACTTACACAACTTAATATCTCAGAAAAATATTTTGATTCTCAAGATTTTCGTGAGGCATGAGAGAAGTGCATACATCTTTTTAAAGGATATTAACTTGTAAAAGAGATTACAAAACAAAGAGTACACATGTTCATTTTGAACCACAAAGCAATGATATGAATTCTTTTTAAGCACCAACTTTGAAGTGTGATATTTGTTTGTTCATTTGTTAAGTCCAAAAAAAATCTAGTAAGTTTCCTATTTTCTTTTTAATCCCTTTATTTTGTTCTTTTTTAAGCCCAAACGAAATTTATTGAGTTCTAAAAAAGTAAGAAGATGACAAATCCTTGGAAAAGGGATTATAATTTCTCCCCAAAGTGTTTAAAAACACTTGATACAATGAAATAATGATGCCATAAAGAACTCTTGGTCTTTGTTTCCTTCCTTCAGTTTTGATCAAGCCAACCTACAAAAAACTAGTTAATACTACAGAAATAAAGACCAAAAACCAGTTAGAAGTCAAAAACAACCAAAATAAAAAAAACACATGTTGAAATTAATCTAAAAATTGCCTTTTACCCAACTCCAATGGTGGAGTCTATAATTACAGTGCAGTTTGAGGAAGTCGGCGGTGCTATATAGCACAGCTGGGACTAATAGTGATGCTCTACGCAAAAATAGTGAGCGCAAATGCGACGCTATTTCGGCAATTGCAGAGTTTGTAATTTGAAATTCAAATTTTTGGGTGGGAAAGGACTCCGCGACATAGTTTGGAGTTTGAAAGCGTTGCTATATGGCATCATTGGACTGATAGCAACACATTTTGACAACCAACAGTGTAATTTCCCTGTAGATAATAAAACTCAACCAAAAACCATAATTTTTTTAGAAAAACATGTTAATTTTCTTCAGATTCGCCCTCCTTCTAGTGCCAAAATGTGAATGGTGATCCTAGACCTGCACAATCATGAACAAACAACACAAAATTAGTCATTATACAAGTCTAAATCAACATTTCCCATAAGATTTATTTGAAACATGAAGAACAAGAAATAAAAGGAAGAACACAAATGTAAGCAAACTAAATCTTATTCAAATATTCAAACTCTCAATCCCATGGGGGAATTGGTGCTATTTTGATGTGGAAAATAGCTCTTTCCCAATTCCTTGCAAGCTTTGATGATATTTGATGGAGATTGATGATCTTTGATGAAAATCCTCCATAACCTAGCTATGAAAGATGAAATGTGGATGAAAATGGATGAAAATGCCTACGATTGTGGATCCAAATGAGCATGATAATCTTACATGGATTGTGGATGATCAAATGCAATAGAGGAAGCCTCTATTTATAACAAAGATGGATGGAGGATTGAAGAATATGATGAATGTGGGATTAAAGATGGACGAATGGCATTATGCCACTTGTCAAGATGCTAATGGAAGGAGGTGGAGCACATTTTGATCAATGTGCATGATAAATGTTATTAGATTCTAATTTAAAACTTGAAAGTTGGTTTGTTGGAGGGAGATGAAGGATGAGTTAAATTGCACTTGGCTTAAAGCAAAAGGACATGTAAGAGGTTTAAATGCCTTGTTGGATCTACAAACCCTTTTGGAGGGATTCTTCAAACTTGAAGAATATTCCAACATTGATGCCTTTTTTAAGGTATAATAGGAGATTTAATAAATCAATTAAAATGATATTCATGAGCAAGTTGAAAAATCTAGAGGATTCGATGGATTAGGATTAACATTAATTAGAATTTGATTAATTTAGATAGAATTTAGCTGATTTGAAATTTTGATTTAGTTTTTAGGATTTAAATAAATTAAAATGAGATAAATAATGATCTAGAATTAATTGAATAAATTTTGTTTTATTTAATTAAAGAGGGTGGTGTTAGATTAAATCAAATAAAGACTAATTTATTTAATTTAAAGGAGATGACTTTAGAGATTAATTAAATAAAGTGAATTTTTTAATTAAAAGATGGACTGTAAGATTAATAAAATAAAATTATTTATTTAATTAATAGGAGATGATGACTTAATCAGATAAATTTGATTTATTTAATTAAGAGATGAAATGTGATGAATTTAATCGAATAAAGATTATTCAATTAAATTGATTAGTAAAGGAGATGATTCAAGACAAACTGGTGTTAGTTAAATTAGGATCAGGTGCATGTATATTTTATGTGTCTATACTACTACCTTGTGCATATTAGTTTCTAAACACTTTTCATTCAACATATCTTTCCTGTAATACCTATCTAGGATCACATTGTGAGTTTTGGCTTATGGGGTGATAGTTCGTAATGATGGTAATAAAATTTGTAATAGTGAAATAGATTATATATATAATTTTGAAGGAATTATTATAATAATTATAATATAGGTTAATAATTCTTATTATTATTCATGACCATTTTAATACATTGAATATTAAAGGATTAAAGAAATAAATTATTATAAGTAATACTATGATTACCTATAGTGTTATTTAAATTATTATAAAACCCCAATAATAATAATCGATGATGAAAGAACAAGGTGTTGCATAATAAAAAAATGGATATAAGAAACTTAGGAAAAATAAATAAAACACAGAAAGAAATCACAGAAGTCAAAAAAAAATTGAGAGAGGAGTAGGGGTTTTGAAGGAATGCTACGACCAGAAGGTGAGGAGGGCAGAAATATTTATCATCTTATTGGCTCTCTTGATGGAGGAATTGGAACCCATGCCTCAACAATAAATTCTCCACCTAGCATCCCTGGAAAATAGGGAAGAGAAGTGACGGGCAAGACTAGGAAGGACGAGAAGTGGGAAATAAAGAGGCATGGGAAGGACAGTTTTGACTAGTTTCTTTCACTTTGGGCGAGTATCAAGAGGAGGCTCAAATTTTGAGGTCTAGAGTTGAGTTTGAAGTCTCAACAACTTTTTCTAGCTATTGGGATTGATTTTTATGCCCAAGGGACAGGTTTACTCCTCTAGTTGTTATTCTTTTCATACAATTTATATTGTTGTTGTTATGAAATAATAAAAATGATAAATATTTTATTGTATCCATGATAGGGTTCATAATATTCCTAAAATCTTAACTAGTAGAGTAGTCAATCCAAAAAAACTAGTTAAGAAAGGAGCAAACAAGTGTAATGTAAGTGATTTTAGCCTTAGAAAACTGCTACAACAGTTTGAGATGCCTCTATTGTTTCCAAATGCATATTTTTACATGTATTACCCTTTTATAATGCTACACTTCCATGCAATTAGTATTTTAACTGCATTTACATGAGGGCATATGGGTTAGAGGATTTATTTTAGGTTGTAGATAAATATATATGTTGTTCAAACCTTTCACTAATTTTTGCTAGTCTAGGAGTTGGAAACCAGAGCCTTCCAAGAAATAAAAACCACCGTAGGAAAGGTTCTAGGTTGGTAATATTACTTTTCCTAATCTTTGGGTAGGATTTGATTATGTTTCAGAGTTATGTGACAAAATAAACCTTTCAACTTAGTATGATAGTTGTTGCTAGTTAATATAGACAACCAAATCAGTTTTGTGAATTGTTTGACGAAATGCCTCAAGGAAATGAGACTATAAAATGTCATGCTAGGTCATGATGTGTGGCCATAGGTTAATATGCAGCCCCATCTCTTAGATTTTGGCTCCATCTTTCCCTTGGACTTCTTTACAAATAAGACATCAGTAATAAATTTCAAGTACTCGGCTATTTCTACTTGATTGGGCGTTATGTAGTATGTTATGAACATAGAAAAAGATATTTTTAATCCCGTTGACAAGATTATAGATTGTGTGGTTCTTTTCTTGGCTATCTTAGCACATGTAGTTACTTGTTTCTAGTTTGTGGCATATGTGTTTGTACACATACTATCTTATGCTTTGAAATTTCTTGAATGTTGTTATAATGAGTGCTGACAAAAAATTGGGACATCTAGGGTGTAATTAATAATTAAATTCCTTAAAATGAATATCAACAAGCTTAAAACATGTCAATCCCTTGTGATGCAAAGAGAATTTAATTAGATACTTGTGAAGTAAGAACTAGTCAAGTCACATAGCATATAAATAATGAAAAGTATATATATCTTTTAGCCATCTAAGAATGAACCCTTTTTCCAGGCTTATGTACTGATAGGAAGAAGTTACCTATGAAAATAAAATGGTTATCTACTCCTAATGTTAAGCTACACACCATAAGTCATAGGTCAATACTGTAGGTAGGTGAACTATATGGCTTGTCTCATTTATCTAACTCTAGGATGACTTAGTCCACTTACACAACCAAGCCAGATACAGATGTCGACCTCTATGGAAACACATAATGATTGGAGTATAGGCTCTATGAGGGCATAGGTAGGAGGATTGCATTACTCCTGTAACATAGTAGTTTCTCTTCTTTTGTGGTGATCACCAATTTGTGAACCTTATGACCCGCATTAAGATAAGCTTATTGATGTTTCATGACAATAGTCAGGGAGCGTGCTCTATGAGTAGAGTGGTATGATTGTATCTAGAGATAGTAGGCTATCACCTAGGTATATCGGTGAAGAATTCCAGGGACTTCTCAGGCTTGAATGGTTATCTCTAGTAGCATGCAGGTTCTAGAGCTAGTGACATACGAGTGAAGGATGCCATAATTCACTAATATGTAGCTTTAAAGATTAGTAGAAGGTCATTCTAGTGAAGTTGAAATTAAGCAAAGGACTAGTTTGTTTCAAAAGCCAGTTCCTAGTCTTTATTATTCTTTATGGTTGTTGGTTTAGTTGTGCTAATATAGTAATAGGAATCCTTTTAGAAGTTAGATATTGTGGGTCAGTAGTTACTTGGGTTCTAAAGGCTTTGTCATGAATAATCAAATCTCTTTGTGGATCTTGGAGTCCATTGGTGGGTTGGGATAGGGAATTATTATCCTTAAGGTGGGATTCACCATGAACTCTAGATGCTAGAGGGCGACTAATCTTATTAGGTGAACAACCACTTACTAGCAGCCATCTTATTGAGGTAACACCCATGTGAGTATTGCTCATTGTTTGTATTTCAGTATTTTCATTTCATTGATACTATTGCTTAATTAAGGGTAATCATACATGTTTCAGATTATGCTTTCTATGAAGAAGAGGAAGGGAAAATTATAGTAATGCATTAAACATGTATACTGGGTATCCACGATACAAGAATGTAAATTGGTTTGTTTGTTATGAAGGATGGATATATGGGTTGTAAATACCTCCTATTAATAACTTGGTAGGAATAACAAATGATCTAGTGGAAATTCCCTATGGCTGTTATAATTTTTTCTATGTTCTCTTATGGTTGTCACAAATTTATGTCATGTGTTCTTGCTGCAAATTATCAACTAGGTTGTAAGTGAATCTTTCAAACCTCCTTCTGAAGGCCTAATGACCATGAATGCATTTCAATCATCTTCAACCCTGTTTTAGTGCATTCTTTGTATGTGGTTTTTAGTAAGTTACGTTATACAAAAATATGGTTGCATATTTTGGAACTATTACATTGGTATCAGAGCCCAGTTTCCAACTCTAAGACCATGGAGCTCAATTTGTTCACTTGTGTTGAATTGTTTCTTTTGATTATGCAGCCATGGGTCACAAGAAGAAAGGAAAGAAACAAGCCTCCAGAAAACCACATCTCCAACCCAAGACCATAGTGGGTTCTTTAGAACTTTCTATGACATTACCTTACATAGAAATTGAAACTATATTTGATTCTGAGACCCTAGTGATAACCATTAAGCATCTAAAAATTCGCAAGGGCAAGGAAGTCGCTGGACCTTTTAAAAATGTAAACCCATTGAAGGTGAACACACCTCCAGTAAGCAAGCCCAAACCATCTACTAAAAGAGATTTTTCTTTTGGTTGCGGACGCAATGCACTAACACTTTCAAAAGAAGTGATTGCTAAATTCGAGCATGTGCACCCTAAATCGTTTGTAGATATGGAAACTTCTAAGGAGGAAGAGCCTGAGGAAAATGAACTTCTTATTTTCTAATAGCTTATATGTAGTGATGACATAGTATTAATTAGATATCAATACCTCTATGTAATGACATCTATAAAATAGCATCTATCAATGCCTCTATGTAATGGCATCTATGTAATTAATATTTGTTAATGAAGATTTATCGAAGTAATTATGCCTTATCATTGTTAAATGCAGAACCTTGATTGACTCTTGGATGCTTGAAATATTTCAAAATGAAGAGTTACTTCTAGATTTTTGCATTACACGAGTTTAAAACAATTTGATAAAGGTTGTAAATAAATGTTGAATTTGTTGTAATTCTCTCGCAGTTGAGATATACCTATAGAAAATGAAGAGGACAACTGGGAGCAGATCTAGTCCAAGCTTGGCTGAAATACTTAGAGCCAACAGAGGTGCAACCTCCTCACAACCAATGGTACCTAAGGAATTGCAGGTTGAGCTAAATGCCCTTCGAGAAAAAATAGCTTTGCAAGAGCAATACATCGAGGAACTAATGAGACAAAAGGAGCTATAAATGAGTCATAACACTGGCCTAGGAACCAATGAGGACCAAGATCATGAACATAGTTCTAGGGCTGCTACCCATAGCTTCTCATTGGGAGAGACACAACAAAGGGTGGGAAAGGACCCTTTGATTAGGGAGCTAAAGAAAATGCAAGCTCCCAAGTAAGATGGAACAGGTGGAGGAGATGTTGCAGAATCTTGGTTAATTGGAATGAACAAGTATTTTGGGCTATTAGACTTGACTTCCAACACTAAGGCCCGAATTGTCATCTATCAGCTAGAAGGGGAAGCATCTTTATGGTGGAACCATCCATTGGAAATTTAAAAATATGAATCAAATCAGGGACAAGTTCATGAAGTGATTCCACAAGGAATACCTTTCAGCTCACCATCGGGATCAAAAATTGATTGAATTACATTCACTGCACCAAGGAGGGATGAAAGTTTTTGAGTGTAAAGCTAAGTTCATGGGTTTACTTCATAATTTTTATTACATGAAGAAAGAGGAGGATCGTGTAAGAAAGTTTATCTCAGGCTTGAATAAGAACCTCATGTATGCGACTAAGATATCACGACCTAAGAGCCTAAATCAAGCAGTGGAGGTAGCTAGTTGTTGAAGAGAAGTAGAAGAGAAAGAAAGAGCGGAAAGAAAAGTCTTATTTCTTTTACCACTCTCACAAAAGAAGGAATTTAAGAAAACAAAACTAAAAAAGAAGGCAAGGGATAAGTCTAAAAGGAATTAAGGCTCCAAAAGAAGTTATGAAGTAGCAGAAACCAAGGGTGGTGAAGGAAAGTGACAGAGACCATCTAAGTAGGTAACACAAAATAGCTTTCCTAAGGATAGGGAAGTAAAGAACAGTGGCCTAGTGGGAGGATGTTGGACTTGCGAGGGTGATCACTACAAAAATGAGTGTCCAAAGAATCAGGATAAATCCACCAAGCCTCCAGCTAGAATTTATGCAGTCATGGATAACCTCCAAGCTGACAACCAAGCTTCACTCATAGAGTTGCAAGGTAATTTTAATGGACAATCCATCTCTACTCTAGCAGACTTAGGGGCAACTGATAGCTTTATTTCATGTAAGGTGTTAAAAAAATATAATATTGGATTTGTGTCGCCAAAAAGTGTAGCCTTGACACTTTTCACTCATTAGGTCCTTTTCTCTTGGATTTTGGTATGGTTTTACTTTGATCTAATGTTGTAATGTGGACAATACATTCACATTAGGTCTTGAACGCTTGGAAATCAATAAAAACCTAATGGTGTTTTACAAAGGTGTTGTGAAGTGTTGTAACACATCTTCCCACTTTTCTAAGACCCTTTCAATACAACTCACCTAAACAACCCTTGTTTACCTCTTTCTAAGACTTGTGCCAAAGTGTTGTAAGGTGTTGCAATATATTTTCACACTTTCCTAGGCTTGTCATCACTAATTCAACCCTTTTTTATCTTAAAGTGGCCCCTTAATATACTTTTAGCCTTGACTTAAGTGTTTTTCAAGAGACAAGACTGTTAAACATCATTAAACAACACTTAATTCTCGACCACCACTTGAACTTGTCCAAGTGGACTAGGTTGCCGCCTTGGGAAACCTAGTCCCTTTTGGCATAAAATTCAAAATTAAAAAAAAATTCTAAAAGGAAATTGCCTCCAAAACCCTAAGGTCGGCCTATCATGTGTTATTTTTGGGGAATTAGGGCATAGCATGTATAGATTTATATCCTCATTCCCCCCCTCTCTAACATCTTTTCATCTTCACAAGCACTCAATCTTCTCAAGAAAGCATTCAAGAACTTAGCATTTTCCGATATCATCCATTGGAGATGGTTCTTGCATATCGTCAAACATCTTCAACAAGGTTTTGGTGAGTGCTTACATTTTCTTGTCATTCAATCATCTTTCCCTTTCATTCTATTTCATTTGGGTTTGATTACCAACATGGGGCTTGACTAAGGCAAACCCCTATTCTCTAACCCTAACCTTTTCCTTCTCTTTCCATGTGTGCTTTGCAGGTTTGTATGCAGATTAGTCAAGGAGAGAAGTGTTGAAAAGTTGTCAGCATTCCATCCACAACATTCTAATTCAACAAACCCTAGGAGCTAAAAGACAACTTGCAAGTCATTTTTTGAAGATTCGGACATGGGTCTCTATCAGAAACAAAAGTACAAGTGGGCACCTATAGATTCTAGCCTCAAAACTCTTGAAATCTCCAAGAGAACTAGGTTGCCATCATTGGCGAATTAGTCCTTGTGTGTTTTTGGATACCCATTTACCAGAAACCTATTTCAGGAAAGTTTCCTAAGAAGAGGACTAGGTCACCCATTCTAGCATAAGTGTCCCAGTCAGCATTTCCAGTAGATTTGTAGAGATCCCAGAGCTCCTCTTCTTCAACCTTCAGTTTCTAGGTGCACCATTTCTATCTCTTCCAGTTTCTTTATAGATTGCATACATTTTAGGTCATTATTAGGACATTGCACACAGTTTACATTTACTTTAGTTTTCATCTCATAGTTAGTTTATTTCATTACATTGTAGCACTTAGGCACATACATCACACCCATTTCAAAACCCCCAACCCCTTTGAATGAACTCACCAAAAACACATCATTAGTGCGAAAGAGAGTCATTCTTTTGCCGTATTCCTAGGTGAAAAATCCTAGGAGCCTAAATGGGGAATCCTCTTTCCCTAATTGCATTTCTCTTTTTGGTGGTTCATTTTGGTGAACCCGTCCTTAGAACACTTCTTTTCACTTCTGATTTTTCGCATTTGCATCCTAGGGACAAGCTTGCATTGCCTTAGGGTTTTGAATTGTTTGCATTCTAGGGTTTTTAAAAGTGCATTAGTGAAAATTTCATGTTAGCTTGCACTTTGTATTACATTTTCATTGAAAAAGTTAAAAAAAATCTGCATTTTCATTCTGCGTTTTCATCAGAAAAGCGTAAAAATCATAAAAACTAGTCAAAAACTCCAAAAAAGTGTTAAAAACATCACTGTTGGGACTAATTCGCAACATTGGGTGACTTAGTCCACTTGCACCATTTGCACTAAATTTTTTGGCATTTTCAGAGCATTGTCTGCACCTTTATTTTTTGTCATTGTATTTATGTTTGCATTTCTAGATTCTCTATTTTAGTCAATTTATTGTCATTTGTTTGCTTTCATCATGGCTCTATCTTTCAAAAAGTTTTGGATGTCCTTCAAATCCCTAATGGATGTGTCAAGTTGCACCTTTTCCATTGATCCTAATGACCTTGAACCTACTCCTTCTCAATCAACTCCCAATGCATGTCCTCGTGAAGTTAAAATCATTGGAGATGATGATGCTAGCATGAATCGGTTCCTCAATGAATTCCTTGATACTCTCGAAGGAAATGCAGCCTTCTACCCATCCATGAAACAAACCCCACTTCCTACCATGTCACCCCTTGAAAAATTTGGTTATCTCCATCCTAAAACTCACAATACACCTAAGCTCCCTATCTAGGGTGAACTTAGTTCATCTACACATGTTCCTACTCAATTCGTTTACAATAACCAAATGACAAACACCCTAATCAACCTTCACCAATTCTGTGGAAAAGGTTTTACCATTCTAAGTAAACAAGGTGGTGACAAAACAAATGAACATGAAATACACAAGATTTATAAACAACTCTCACCTAATGAAACCACCAAGGTGATAGGTTATCAGGATCCCCCTCATAACCGTATGCCTACTCGATATTATCTCTGGCTTCATGATGATGGCACGATTATCCTCGATTCCCCCTGATCTGAATATCCTTCTTCCTAAAGAACACCCACTATCTCCTAACACTCACATGGACAATAATAAGCACATATCAGGACCTCCTACCCTATTCTCCTCTCATGAAGTATGAGAATCTAGTAGACACAAGAAGCCTTATAAATTATAAAAACTGAAGTTTCCTCTTCATCCCCCACCTGAATGTGAGAGGAAATTACAAATCCTCCTCAACAAAGACCTTATCACATTGCCACCTAGGAATAGTTTGGTCATATGTTCTAGATATGCTAATGTCCGACATTATGCATACCATCATGTTCTCGATCATCAAAGCGATGAGTGTCATCATTTGAAAAAGATACTGAGCAAGTATCATTTCAATGATGATAATTTTTACCTCCTCAAACCATAAACTATCAAACACCCCTTCATGTAATGGTTGTAGAACATTCTCTTCTCACTATTACATGATCCTTCCCATCACCCCAGTCGGCTCATTCTTTTCTTGCACTAAGTGGGGGCACAAAGTTGTTACCCTTGCCCTATTAATGCACTTTTCTTTGTCCCTTAGCTATGTTATTCACCTCCCACTTATACCAACCGATGTTGGCAGGTGAATGACTTGCTTAACGATTGACTTACACTTGCCTTACTAGTCTTGTGTTTGCTTATGTGTGACATGTTTCCCTCGTACTTTTATGTTTTATGTTCTCTCTCTCTCTCTTTGTGACATTCTTCCATTTGTACCTTTATTCTTTTATATGTTGTGCATTCATTTAGCTTTCTTTCTTTTTTTTCTTTTTGTCTTCCTTTTGGGGATGATGCAAGGCATTGAGACCGCAATGTCTCCTTCATGTTGACCCAAAAGTCCTTTTTCATTTTCTCTTTTCTTTTTATCTTCCTTTTGTGGATGATGCAAGGCATTGAGACCGCAACGTCTCCTTCATGTTGACCAAAAAGGCCTTTTTCATTTTCTTTTTTCTTTTTGTCTTCCTTTTGGGGATGATGCAAGGCATTGAGACCACAATGTCTCCTTCATGTTGACCCAAAAGGCCTTTTTCCTTTTATTTTTGTCTTCGTTTTGGGGATGATGCAAGGAATTGAGACCACAATGTCTCCTTCATGTTGACCCAAAAGGCCTTTTTCCTTTTATTTTTGATTTTTGTCTTCCTTTTGGGGATGATGCAAAGCGTCGAGACATCCTATGTCTCTTCCATCTTGGCCCAAAATGACTCTTTTTTTCGCTCTCTCTGTGTTCTTCTAGTTCTATGTATTTGGGGAGATGATAGTTCTGAGCTCTCTACTCAAATATTGCAGCAACGAACATACTAACCCCAAAACCATAGATCCCTTATGTGTTTGTGGTTTCTCATTTTCGGGGCACCCCCCCTTTCTCTTTTCTTTTTCCTTTTATTTTACGTGACGTAGCCTCACTTGGACACATATCACTTGGTATAGGGTTTTCCAAGTTGGCTCTCATGTCCCTTTCTTTCCTTTTTCATTTTGCATTTCTCTACTTTAAAGTAATTGCTCACAAAACAGTGTGTAGCAATTCCTTTAAAGTGGGGGCATACATTGGCATTATTTATTTTGCATTTCTTTTTCTTTATCCTTAGTTCCTAGTGCAGCCTTATTACTTCATACGATGATTTTCTCACTTTTTGGATGAAATTGGATATAATATCCTTCATGAAAGTGGCCTATCTTAGAATATTGCATTCCTCTTAGTGGCCTGATGCAACACACTACATCCCCTAAGTTGCGAATCTTCTATTATTTGATTAGTCCTCTCTTGGAGACATTAGACACAATGTTCCCTAAAGTTAAAGACCTCAAATGAACTAAATAATACTCCTTTGAACATCCCTTTTTCATTTTACCTTTTGTATTTTGCATTTTACATTTTGTGTTTTTGCATATATGGCCACCTTGCATAACACAACTTGCATACCTATAGTGTCATCTTACACTTGTTCATGAGCTCTAGGAATACGCAGCTTTGATTGCCTCATGAACCATGAACCCTTATCTTTCATGGTTCCTTATCAAAGTTATCAGGAGGTATAAATTTGGTATGGTTGAGCGGGAAGCCAAACTAGCGGCATGACTTTCCCCATAGCCACATTTGTGCATGTGAGAGTGCATACCAATCGAGTGTATGTTTCTCACCCTTTTGGGTCATCTCATTTGGTGGACAATCGAAAGTCTCATCACCCCAAAGTGAGTACACTTCCTTGCAAACAAACAACCTAGATCTAATCCATAACTAGTTGGACAAATGATCGAAGCTTGATCTGACTTTCCCTCTCTCTTCACTATTTCACATCACGTTCTTGTGTGATCCTTTGTGCTTATGTTTGGTTTTCTATGGAATCTTGATCTTGGGAGTGTGATCATCCCTCTTGGTTATAATCATATTATCTTACTAGCATGAATACATTCAAATCCCTCTCAATATGCATAACTTGGCTACTTTAGTGTGAGTTTGAAGCAAATTCATACTCTCACTAAATTGGGGGCTAAATATGTTGCCAAAAAGTGTATCCTTGACACTTTTCACTCATTTTAGCCCTTTCCCTTGGATTTTGGTCTGATTTTGCTTTGATCTAATGTTGTAATGTGGCCAATACATTCACATTAGGTCTTGAACGCTTGAAAATCAATAACAACCTAATGGTGTTTTGCAAAGGTGTTGTGAAGTGTTGTAACACATCTTCCCACTTTTCTAAGACCCTTTCAACACAATTCACCTAAACAACCCCTTTTTACCTCTTTCCAAGCCTTGTGCCAAAGTGTTGTAAGGTGTTGAAATACATTTTCACACTTTCCTATGCTTTTCATCACTAATTCAACCCTTTCTTATGTTAAATTCGCCCCTTAATGTACTTTTAGGCCTAACTTAAGTGTTTCGAGAGATAAGCCCATTAAAAATTAGTAAAAACCACTTAATTCTTGACCACCACTTGAATTTGTCCAAGTGGACTAGGTCTCCACCTTGGGCGACCTAGTCCCTTTTGGCATAAAATTCAAAATTAAAACAAAATTCTAACAGGAAATTGCCTCCAAAACCCTAAGGTTGACCTATCATGTGTTATTTTCGAGGAATTAGGGCATAGAATGTATAAATAATGGTTTTTATCCTCATTCCCCCCCTCTCTAACATATTTTCATCTTCACAAGCACTCAAACACTCAAGCACTCAATCTTCTCAAGCAAGCATTCAAGCACTTAGCATTTTCAGACATCAACCATTGGAGTTGGTTCTTGCATATCTTCAAACATCTTCAACAAGGGTTTGGTGAGTGTTTACATTTGCTTGTCATTCAATCATCTTTTCCTTCCATTTTATTTCATTTGGGTTTGATTACTAACATGGGGTTTGACTAAGGCAAACCCCTATTTTATAACCCTAACCTTTTCCTTCTCTTTGTATGTGTTCTTTATAGGTTTGTATGCAAATTAGTCAAGCAGAGACGTGTTGAAAAGGTGTCATCATTCCATCCACAACATTCCAAGTCAAAAAACCCTAGAAGGAGCTAAAAGACAACTTGTAGGTCATTTATGAAGATTCGGACATGGGTCTCTGTCAGAAATAAAAATTTAAAATTGGGCACCTACAAATTCCAACCTCAAACTCCCGAAAGCTCCAGGAGGACTAGATCACCATCATTGGTGAATTAGTCCCTATACCAAGCTTGAAAAGTGGTTTCTATGTTTTTGGATATCCATTTACTAGAAACATGTTCCAACAAAGTTTCCCGAGAAAAGGACTAGGCTGCCCATTCTGGTGTAAGTGTCCCAGTGAGAATTTCCAGCAGATTCTAGAGCTCCTTTTCTTGAACCTCGAGTTTCCAAGTGCACCATTTATGTCTCTTCTAGTTTCTTTATAGATTGCATACATTTTAGGTCATTATTAGGACATTGCACATAGTTTACATTTACTTTAGTTTGCATCTCATAGTTAGTTTATTTCATTACATTGCAACACTTAGGCACACACATCACACCCATTTCAAAACCCCAACCCCTTTGAATGAACTCACCAAAAACACATCATTAGTGCGAAAGAGAGTCATTCTTCCACCTTACTCCTAGGTGAAAAACCCTACGAGCCTAATTGGGGAATCCTCTTTCCCTAATTGCATTTCTCTTTTTGGTGGTTCGGGATTTAAAAATCTTAGTCGAGAGGAGATGGAGGTAGAGTTTGGGTCTAGTAAGACTCAACAAGTAAATTTCAACCTGAGGAGAGAAAATTTTGATTTAGGCATCACAAAAACCAAGTTTAATCTATTGGTCACAAAGCTAGGATGTTATGACTTGATCCTAGGAATGGATTGGTTCAAGACACACCAATCTAAACTGGACTACTATAACATAACAATTGAAGGCTTAGATGACCAAGGAATACCGATAGTACTCCAAGGAATTCAAAGGCGATTAGTTGTGAGAATGGTTTCAACCATGAAAGTCAAGAGAGTTTTGAGGAAGGGAAGCAAACTATATGTGGTAAAGATTGAAGAAGGTAGAAAAGACCCAGTTCCTAATATTGAGGATCATCCTATTCTTCAATAATTTCATGACGTCTTTCCTGAAGAATCTCCAAGCTTATCCCCTAAGTGGAAATTTGACTTTTCAATTGATCTAGTTCCAGGGGTAGAGCCTATATCAAGGGATCCTTATAAAATGAATACCACTGAATTACAAGAGCTTAAAATGCAACTAAAGGACCTAATGGAAAAAGGGCTAATACGACCTAGTATGTCACCTTGGGGAGCCCCAGTGTTCTTCATCAAGAAGAAGGATGGGACTGTAAGATTATGCATTGATTATCAAATGTTGAACAAGGTGACCATTAGAAATAGATACCCCCTTCCTCGAATTGATGATTTTTTTGATCAAATGGAGAGATCCACAAACTTTTCAAAAATAGACCTAAGGTTTGGATACCATCAGCTTCGGATCAAGGAAGAGGATATTTCAAAGATAGCTTTCCGAACTAGGTATGGCCATTATGAGTTTTTAGTGGTACCTTTTGGCTTAACAAATAGTCCATCTTCCTTTATGAGCCTCATGAACCATGTATTTCATGACCATCTAGACAAATATGTGTTGGTATTTTTAGAAGATATTCTCATCTACTCCAAGAATCCATAAGAGCGTGAGGAGCATCTAATAATTATACTATAGAGGTTGAGAGAGCATAAATTGTATGGGAAATTTTCCAAATACTCCTTCTTCCAGCCTAAGATACACTACCTTAGACACATCATCTCAGGTGAAGAAAATCCAATGGATCCAGCTAAAATCCAAGCAATTGTAGATTGGCCTACTCCTAAGAATGTATCAGAAGTAAGGAGCTTGATTGGTTGGATACTACAGAAGGTTTGTAGAGAATTTTTCAAAGTTAGCTAGCCCCATAACATCTCTTTAGCAAAAAGGAAAGAGGTTTGGGTGGATTGAAAGGTGTGAAAATGCCTTCTAGCAGTTAAAGGAAGCTCTTACTACCGCTCCAATCCTACAAGTACCTGATCCTGAAAATGAATTTGTAGTATGGACAGATGCCTCATTGGATGTTTTAGGTGGAGTTTTAATGCAAAATGGGCAGGTGATCACTTTTGAATCTCAAAAAATTGAAGGATCATGAACTCAACTATCCCACTCATGATATGTAACTTGCAACAATTGTGCATGCTTTGAAGGTTTGGAGGCATTATTTAGTGGGAAGACCATTTAAGTTGAATATTGATCATAAAGGGCTCTAATATTTATTCACCCAACCCAACTTAAATTCTAGACAAAGAAAGTGGATAGAATTTTTAAGTAACTATGAGATAGAAATTACATATGTTAAGGGTAAGGAGAATTGGGTTGTTGATGCCTTAAGTTGTAGGGCTAGACTAGTTGCAATCGCTCAAGTAAAGTTCAGTATGCCTGAGAGTATTAAACAGATGCAAGAAAAAAATCCCTTTTGTCAACAAACAAGACTAGAACTGTAGCAAGGGACTGGTACAATAGAATATCATCTGGGAGATGATGGTATCTTACATTATCAACAGCGAATATATGTATCTGGAGGAGAATTTAGAACAAAAATCCTTGAGGAAAGTCATAATGTACCCGACCAAGCACATCTAGGAGTAACTAAGATATACACAAATCTGAAAATTCATTATTTTTGGTCAGGAATGAAAAAGGAAGTAGAAAATTTTGTTGTAAAGTGCCTAGAATGGCAGCGGGTCAAGGCTGAACATTGACATCCAGTAGGGACATTGTACCCCCATGAGTTGCCTTAGCACAAATGGTCAATGATTTTAATGGATTTTGTGACAAGATTACTTAAAACTCAATATCAACATGATAGTATTTTGGTAATAATTGATAAATTAACCAAAGTAGCACACTTTGTGCTTGGTAATATTAAGGATGATGCTCCAACTTTAGCAAAAATATTCATAAAAGAGGTAGTCAGGTTGCATGAGATGCTAGAAGTGATTATATCTTATAGGGATAAACTGTTTACTTCCAGATTCTGGACAACACTCATGACCGCTCTTGGTACTAAACTCAATTTTAGTACTCCTACCACCTTGAAACAGATGGCCAGACAGAAAGGGTTAATCAGGTTATGGAGGATATGCTTCTAATGTATGTAATGGATCAACCCAAGAAATGGGAGGAGTATTTACCTTTAATTGATTTTTTATATAATAACTCCTACCATTCATCCATTCAAATGGCTCCTTTTGAGGCTCTTTAAGGTAGGAAGTGAAGAACTCCAATAGGATGGGATAGTTTGGTCAATTGTGTTATCATTGGACCTAAGCTACTTCAGAAATATGATAGACAAATAAAGATTATTAGGAAGAGGTTGAAGGAAGCTATGGATTGACAAAAGAGTTATGTAGATGCTAAGCGAACATTGAGGGAATTTGCAGTAGGGGACAAAGCGTTTCTTCGCATCAAACCTCAAAAAACAATAAAATTTGGCAAGGCTTCCAAATTATCCCCATGATATATTAGACCCTTTGAGATACTCAAAAATATTAGTCATGTGGCTTATAGAATAACTCTTCTACCATCTCTCTCGCATACATAATGTGTTTCATGTATCACTACTTAAGAAATATGTTGTTGATCCCACCCATGTAATCGATTGGTAGGCACTACAAGTAGAAGAGGTCAAAGATATCCCCCTCGAACCGCACACAATCATAGACAGGCGCAACATACAACTGTGCAACAAAACAATACCACAAGTTAAGGTCCTCTAGGACCAGTATGGGGAGCAAGGAGCTACCTGGGAAGATGAAAATATAATTAGACTAGAATATCCAGACTTATTTTAGCTAAGTCGAGTCGGCTTAATCCTAAGGAGGGGAGGATGTCACTTCTTGTATGAATCCATTCTAAGGCCCCATAGTCCTGATGTAATTTGGACTAGGGGTGGGAACTTGAAACTTAATGTTAACTCTATGTGTGTGTGTAAGTGTATGGGTGTGTGTATTCTTAAGTGAATGAACTTTTAATAGTTAATAGTGATGTATGCATATGAAGCTTAGTTATGTTTCTCATTTAATTTCTATGTAGATATGTTTGGCCATATTTCATATAACTTGGACTAACTAAATTGTGAATGTTGTAAGGAACAATGTTTTGTGCACAAGTGACAAGGTGCATGGTCGAGTGGACTCTATGGATCCATAAATTGAAAATGATTTTTATGCCAACCTTGTCAAAACACTGGTTTCCGAGACCACTCCAATCCTTAGTTAGTTTCACCCATTGCTTGTGGAGTTAAAGGTACTAGTTTGATTCCACTTGCTAGGTAATTACTACCTTGTGCATATTAGTTTCTAAACACTTTTCATTCAACATGTCTTTCCCGTAATACCTATCTAGGATCACATTGTGAGTTTTAGCTTATGGGGTGATAGTTCGTAATAGTGGTAATAAAATTTGTAATTGTGAAATAAATTATATATATATAATTTTGAAGGAAGTATTATAATAATTATAATTATTATTATTGATGTGCATTTTAATACATTGAATATTAAATGATTAAAGAAATAAATTATTATAAATAATATTATCATTATAAGTAATACTATGATGATTACCTATAGTGTGATTTAAATTATTATAAAACCCCAATAATAACAAGGGCTCTGTGCGATCAAATCCAATGCCCCTCTCTCAATAATTGAGAAGGATGAGCGGGAACGGGCGCGGGCCTGGAATTTTGAATCCCGCTGGTGCTGCTGTAGAGATTGATGGGGTTGACCCTAATGATGATGACGATGATGGTTGGTGCTCTATTTGTTGGCTTAGGATGGCTGTGTCTAGTGTGTCTTGGTGTTCGATTCATTCCTTGGTGTTGTGGTTGCCATGGTGCCATGGATTGTCTGTTGTTGCTCGTCTTTCGACTTTGGTATCTTGTTGGTCGGGGATGCCTGTTTGGGTGTCAGTTATTGGTGAGGTGGGAGTGGAGTGCGCCCTAAGGGTGTTGCTGCTTCATCCTGTTTCCTTTACCTTGTTCTGGTGGCTGGGCCTGATGCATTTGGGGGTGTTCCTTTCCTAGCTTCCTGCGCCTGTTTTTAGCTTTTGGGCTTTGCTGGGTAGTGATCTGTGTCTTCACAAGCTCCCGTGGGTTTGTGGTATTGTTAAGTGCTTTCCTCTTTGTCTCCTTTGCTTTGTTGGGGAGGTCAGTGGCTCAAATTTGCTCTGGTTGTTTCCTGAGTTTGGTGCGCCTCTCTATTGCTATGGTGTCTTGGAGTTTAAAACTGCTTCCTTGGGTCCTCCTATCCCATTGGGTCCCCTTGTCTTTTGTGGCGATTTTGAGTTTGTGTGTTGGGATTTACTTTGAGCTCTGTGGATCTGCTTCTACTTTGGCCATTGCCTATTGGCCATTGCCTAAAGTGAGGGTTGTGGTGGATCTTTTCAGGACTATGGCGGTTGCTCTGTTTGGGAGAAGGTTCCTTGGTTTTGTGCAGCTGCAATGGTGTTTAGGGGATTCTTTCTTGGTTGCTCCCTAGTGCTTTTGGAGTCTTTTGTGTCTCGACCAATGTTTGGTGAAAAGACACTTGGGCTTTCGAATGGCTTTCTGGTTGATGAAAGTGATGGATTTGGTGTCTTTGTTTGAATGGAGGAGGGGGCCTTGCCCTATGGGTGTTTTTTTATCCTTTACCTGTCTCTGTGGTAGGGATGGGAGTTACTTTGTCCCCTTTTGGTGCTTTGTTTCTCAGTGGGTTGATGTGGGGTCTCTGGCTTGGGGGACTCCCTTGGTTGATTGTTTGCCCCCTATGGAGGATGGTGCCTTTTTTGGTGGAAGAGATGTTCGGGTTTTAGAGGTTGTTTGTGTTGCCTTTGTTCCTTTGGTCTAGATACCTTGGGAAGAGGTGTGTGCCTGTGTTGCTGGAGTTCCTTCTTGCTATTTTGTGCTACAATCGTATTCTATAGAGGCGAATATTGCTCCTACTGAGGTGGAGCCCTCCCCTATTAAGGTGGAGCTGGTGATTGTAGTGTTGGTAGGAAGTGCTTCTCTCTTGGGTGTGCTCACTTTGGAGGGAGGCTTCTTCGGTAGTTCTAGTACCCACTTCTTCCTCTCCTATAGAGGGGAGCCCCATCCTTTTGAGGTGGGTTCGGGGTTGGTGTCTGGATGGCTGGTGGATTCAAATGAACTTTCCTCTACATCTTGTGTTTCATACCCCTCTTCTAGTGAGGGTCTGCTTGGCTCAATACTATTCTATTCGAGTGGAAGATTGACTATTGTCCAACTACTGCAGGTGGTTAGTGATCAGGTTGCTTCATACTACCTATTTGGGCTAGATGTGGTAGGGGTTGTTTCTTGGCTCAAGGCCTTTAGTGCTTTTGACTTAGGACTGTTGTTTGTCCTAAAGGTTTTATCTCTCCTGCGTTTGATGCCTGGTAAGAGTTGTTAGTTGTTTCTGACTTAGGACTGTCGGTTTTGAGTGTGTTGTCGATCCTAGTTGTCTGGTGACCTGGTGTAGTTTGGCTCTGATGCTCTCTGTTTTGTTGGTTTGTTAGTTCTTTAGTGGGTTCATGGTCCCTTAAAAACCATGCTTGTTGATCCTCCTTGGCCCTTGTGGCTCGCTGTGTAAAGGGTACAACACCCTGTAAATGTTGCTTATCATTTCAAAAACAAGGGCTCCGTGCGTGTTTCCTTCGAGTGGGAAACCGTTTCAAACTAGGCAACGGCTCCCTGTTGTTGCGGCTTCTGATCCTGCGGGCTGCGGGCTGGGTTTTGGTCTGGGGGTTGTGATCGGTGTTGGTGCTACTGACTCTCCTCCTGCGGGCTGCGGATTGGAGATTGGGCTGGGGGTTGTTGACGGTGGTGGTGTTCCTGTGGACGGTGGTGGTGTTCTTGATACGACTGTCGTCCCTTCTTCTTTCCCTACTGGAGGTCCTCTGCCTTCAGGCCACCTGCGGAAATCGTTTTATAAAGCTGTTTCCAAGGTGGATGTCCGTTATGTTCCTACTCCGGCCAGGGTGAAACCTCTGCCCTATGCCCGTGCCTCCCTCGTGGTGGTCTACGGACCTGAAATTGCTAAAAATGAGGAGTACTATCTGAAACTGGGTGTGGTTTGTAGGTTCAATGGATTTTGGCCTTCATTGTCGGATCTCCATGCTTGGATTTCTTCCTCTTGGAAGCCTGTTGTTTCTAGGAAAATTGACCTTTACCCTTGTGCTAGGGGTTTCTTCCTTGCTACTTTTTCCTCGACTGCGGAGCGTGATTGCGTGTTGGATTATGGGTGGATGTGGGGGGTTCATTTGTTGTCCATCTGGCCTTGGTCTCGCTCTTTCAATCCGCTCACTGAGTCGTTAAATACCAGACCTGTTTGGGTCCGATTACCGAATCTCCCTCTCCAGTTCTGGGAGGAGTCTTGTTATGAAGCTATTGGCAACTCCATTGGGCAGTTCTTGATGGTGGACTCGACTACTCGTGACTTGGGGCATCCTATGGTGGCTCGGGTGTTAGTAGACTTGGACATCTCCAAACCTCTCCATGGGGATGTGATCTTAATGGTGGAGGACAAACCTTGGACACAGCTGCTGGACTATGAGGACCTCCCCTTCCGTTGCAGGAGGTGCTTCTCCACTAGTCATTTGGCCTCTATTTTCCCCCTTGCTCGCTGCAAGAGTGTTGCTACTTGGTGGAAGAATGCTTCCACAGACCACCTCACTGTTGGTTCTCCCCCTTCGGTTAGTTCCTCTGAAGAGGTCGATCTTCCTGAGCCTTCCATGGACCCCCTCCTGGCTACCCTTGCTGCAGATCTCTCTGTTGTCATTCCTGCATAATCTGTTGTTCCTATTTTGACCGAGCCTACTCCTTTGCCGGTTCCTACCTCCGTGGCTCCGTTGTTAGATACCTTACTGTGTAATGGCTCCTCTCTCGGGTTGTCTGTTGTGGATCTGCTCCACTCGCCCTGCTCGTTGGTTCTCAATTTCGAGCCTCCCTGGTCGGTAGTGTTGCGGAAGAAAAAGGGTCTCCCCAAATCTGTTGCTTCTTCTCGGCCTCGGGTTAGAAGAGTAAGTTTAGATCCCTCGGGTTTGGGGGTTGTCTAAATTTTGGTTGGTCTTCAGTTGACGGTCTGCTGGTTCTTCAGTTGTCTGTCAGTTGTTTTTGTTTGTTCCTATAGTTCAATTTCTATTTTGAACTATGTTGTCCTTCAGCCCCTTGGGCTCTTTGTGAAGGGTTCAACACCCTGTAAATGTTGCTTAATTTTTCAAAAACAAGGGCTCTATGCAAGCTGGAGTCCCTGCCTTAAGCAGGTTCGGGTATAGGGAAAACAGTTTTATGAGTAATTTGTAGTTGGTCTTTGATCATTGCTTTTGGTTTTGTTGTACTGAATAATGGGAGATCTCGTCAAAGGTCGATGGCTGAAAATGTAACAAGAGTGTCATCATGCAGTTAAGGAGATTGAGCAAAATTTGCTTGAGTTGCATCAGCTTCTTTTGGACATGTTTGTGCTTGTAGAAGCATAGGGAGATAAACTAAATGACATTGAATATCATGTTGCCCAGGCTGCAAATTATGTTGAGCATGGAACGAAACAACTTCAAACTGCAAAAAGCCAACAAAGAAGTAGTCAGAAATGGATGTGTATTGTAATCATTATTTTGTTGATTATAATCCTCATAATTGCCATTCCTATGGTTACAAGCATGAAGAAGTCATGAAGATAAAATTCACTAAGGAAAATGTGCATCACAACTTGCTATTCCTAGCTTTGTATTCTCAAAAGGGTTGAATACAAACAGACATTGCTATAGTATAAAGGTAGTTAGGTGGTGATATATGAACCTTATTACAACACTGCTTCTTTGCAACTTGTGTCAAATGGCTTAGTTGAAGAGGCATTGGTAATTTTTAAGCAAATGCAATCAGAGGGTGTAAATCCAATCTTCATAACATTTGCCAACATCCTCCAATGCCCTGGTACACATGTATGTAAAATATGGAAGCATACACAAAACATATGAACTGTTTGACAAAATACCTCAAAAGAACATGGTTTCATGGATTGCAATGATTATTGGATACACACAAAATGGGTTTATTGAAAATTCCTAAAACTTTCAAGCAAATGAAACTGGGAGGCATAAAGCCAGACTCCACAACCTTTTCCAGCATCCTCCCTATATGTGCCAAAATGGGAGCTTTAGAATAAGGGATGGGCTTACATAAAAGCATAATCAAAAGTGGATATTTATCCCATGTTATTGTTGCAAGTGCCCTGGTAGACATGTATGAAAATTGTGGAAGTATACACAAAGCATGTGAATTGATTAACAAAATGTCTCAAAAAGATGTTATCTCATGGACTGGAATGATTACAGGATATGCAAAAAATGGATATAATGAAAAGGCCTTGGAACATTTTAAGCAAATGCAAATGACAACCTAAATCCACAACCTTTGTGAGCATCCTTCAAGCCTGTCCCAAAATGGGAGCTCTAGAACAGGGTACAGACATCCATCAAAACATAATTGAAATTGGATTTAGAAATTGTAGAGTGAAAATATAGCTAAGCCAACCACGAAATTCAGATAAAATATATCATGTTCCTTCAACATCAAATACATTGGAATCAATTCATACAATTCTAATGCTAGAATAAGCAGTAAGCATTTGAGCATTAATCTTGACCAGTTCATCATGAAAAAACATGTCAAATGGACAAAGAATTGCATCTTCAAATCAGTTTCACATTTGGAAGGAAAATTTACATGGAAACAAGCTCTTTGTTATGTAATAAGATGCTATGGACTATGGATGTTATTAATTATCAAAAATTGTTTAGTTATTATATGTGAAGATGGAGAATAGTTTTGTCAAATTTTACAGTAGATGCGATCATATATCAAGGCAAGAAAGCATTAGACAAATATGCTTTGGTGCTTCTTCAGTTGTTGACATAGCTAAATTAGATTCAATGTCTAGTGAAAAAATTGCACAACACATGTTGCTTGCATCTTTATCGTTTGCAATTTAGTGTGTCAATTCTGAATCATCTGTGTAAATGACCAAATGCATATTTAGATTTTTTTTGAAACAAAACAAATTATTTTACATGAAAAATAAAGACAAGAAAGATGTTTGAATTTCACCAAACCAAATTGAAACTAGATGAATTATAAAATTCAAGCAATTATTTTGTGCAAAACAAGTACCTTTGTCAAGTTGCAAATGGCTTTTTAGCTAAATGTATGTGTAAGGGATGCTCTACATGCACTGCAAGCTTTATGGAATGCATTGAATCTACACTCTGCAGCTTAGGATGGCTTGTACTCTCATTGGCATAATTGACTGTGTTGAAATATCAGTCTGATGATAGAGATAAATGATTGAAACATGTGTACACTCAGGACACACTTTGGACATGATAAATACTACAAAAATAATAAAATAATGGACGTTGAGAATGTATAAATTAAAAAGCGGATAATATTCAGTATATTTAGTGAGAGAATACGTATACTTCATACTGCACAAGAAAGCTCTTCTCTCGATTGCTCTAAGCATGTTGGTCCAGAATATCCCTTCTCACTTTTAGTTGGACTAGGTTCGGTAGATTTTGAAGATTCTTTCTTGCATCTTTTTGGACTAGGCTGAGCTCTTGTAAATCTAAGATTAGTTTAATTTTAATAGAATGTTGCTCAAAGTGCCAGAACCAATGTCGTTGTAGTATATACTTAGAATTTTCTAAAATTTTGTAATCTACATATATCTTTGAAATTCACCAATTTGTTAGATTTGCAATAGAATTTTGCTCAAAATGCTACATAGAACTTCTTTATTAAAAAATTATATTCTAGTGATTTTTGTGAACAAACCGAGGTATTAACTAGAGTCTAGATCATAGATGTTCTATCCTATAACTAAGTGATATGCGTACACAGTTCTACAGATGAAATTATATTGAAGCATTATGAATATTGAACTGCACCACACTAGGTTAGAAGTATTCTATTACATTGTTCTTGAATGTAGGCAAATGACAGAATTTATAAATGGAAGTATCACTATATCTTCTAAATTTTACACTACATTGCTTTGTCTAGCTTTTTTATTGTAGTGTACGCTTCATAAAATGTGTTTGAATAGTCTCTCCAAGTTTCAAATTGGACATTGTTCTGCACAGTTATATTTTCATGCTATCTAGCCCATCTATTTTTTGACAGAATTGAAGCGTGTCTACACTTAAAAAGACTATCACATTACCCACATGGAAGTTGTCTCGCTAAACAATTGAATTATTCATTATATCTAGAAATCCACTAAAGAAATTAAAACCAATTGCAATCATCTTTATTGTATACTATATTAGTTTATTGACAGACAAGATTTCCTATCACTCATTAGAATGATAAAGATATGAGTGCTAGAGTAGGTTTTCCATGGTCAAACGAATGAACTTATTATGTTGTTTGGGATCTGAGAATCGTAGCCTTAGGAAGTGATTTATAGAAAACTTAGCCTATTGCAAGAATGAGGTAAAATGACAAAATGTGATGCAAAGTGAACTTTATATTTTATTTCTTGGTTGAACCATTAAGAATGGTTGATAACTAAAGACTTTGAGCTTTAACGAAGCATAACTAAAAACATAAGATCCTAGAGATGAAGAAAAATAGTGCATGCATTATAGGGAAACAATCACAAATTCCAGCTCCTCTGTCCCCAAATTATTATATAGTTGACATAGGAACATTTTTTGAATACAAAACTTACCAGATTAAGTCCTTTGCATTTTAGTAAGTTCAACACAAGAATCAAAACTAGTTTCCTTTGCTACATGTGAAAGAATTCAAGTAGGGGTGCATCCTTTCTTTTTCCTGTAATTAATAGGGATTTTTTTGAATTATGTTTCTAATGTACTAGACTCTAAAACAATGGCTCTAGGCCAATTCTAATTGAGATTTCAAAATGCAAGTACTTACATGGAGATATTGCAGTTGTATATCCCCTTACACCTTGGCATTTACATGCAAATACAATATCAATGAATAAGTGGATCCTAAGAGGTCTGTTTTTGCAACAATTCGCCCAAGAACAAACTAAAATTCTTGGGTGGAGTGGGGAATCTAATGACTAAGATAGAAGGGAGAGAACTTGTTTACACTTGCCAGTGAATGCACCTAAATATAAGAAATTGGACATCTTCACCTAAGACAGACAATTAAGGGTAACAATTTGTGAACAGATAGCTGCCACCAAGCATCATAGTGTGTCAAACATGCTACTAAATAGGAGATGACTGCACAATTCTTCTACCACGTGGATACCCCATTCCTTACCTTCTTCCATCCATCTCAAACATTAGAGTTTCTTTTAAATTTTTTCTCTGCTCACTTTTCATTGGTCATAAGATTTTTCCTTAGAATTTATAAATGGAAAAAGAAAAAAACACCAGCAAAAATACCATGGGCCAATCAATAAAAAGGGGAAACTAACAGAAATTAGATTTGAAAACTAATGGCATCGCAAACCATAGGAAAAGATTTGTATTGCTCTCCTGACGTGATTCTCGAAAAAAAAACTAATTAAAAAGTAGTTGATCGATAACATTAGTCTCCATCTAAAGGCAGAAACTAATAATTGATGATGAAAGAACAAGGCATTGCATAAAAAAAGGATATAAGAAACTTAGGAAAAATAAATAAAACAAAGAAAGAAATCGCAGAAGTTAAAAAAAAATTGAGAGAGATGTAGGGTTTCTGAAGGAATGTTATGGCCAAAAGGTGAGGAGGGCAAAAATATTTCTCATCTTGTTGGCTCTCTTGATGGAGGAGTTGGAACCCATACCTCAAAAATAAATTCTCCAACCAACATGCCTGGCAAATAGGGAAGAGAAGTGACAGGCAAGACTAGGAAGGATGGGAAGTGGGAAATAAAGAGGCATGGGAAGGGCATTTTTGAACAGTTTCTTTCACTTTGGGTGAGCACCAGAAGGTGTGGTGAGGAAAAAGGCTCAAATTTGAGGTTTTGAAGCTAAGTTTTTAGTCTCAACAATTTTTTCCAGCTGTTGGGATTGATTTTTATGCCCAGGGACAGTTTTACTCCTCTAGCAGTTGTTCTTTTCATGCAATTTATATTTTTGTTGTTATGCAACAATAAAAATCATAAATATTTTATTTTATCCATGATAGGGTTCATAATATTCCAAATATCATATTCCAAAAATCTTAACTAGTGGAGTAGTCAATCCAAAAAAACTAGTTAAGGAAGGAGCAAACAAGTGTAATGTAAGTGATTTTAGCCTTAGAAAACTACTACAACCGTTTGAGATGCCTCTACTATTTCCAAATGCATATTTTTACATGTATTACCCTTTTATAGTGCTACATTTCCATGCAATTATTGTTTTAACTACATTTACATGAGGGCATATGGGTTAGAGGATTTATTTTAATGGTTGTAGATAAATATATATGTTGTTCAAACCTTTCACTATTTTATGCCACTCTAGGAGTTGAAAACCAAAGCCTTCCAAGAAATAAAAACTAGTGTAAGAAAGGTTCTTGGTTGGTGATATTAATTTTCCTAATCTTTGGGTAGTTTTTTATTCTGTTTTGGAGTTATGCGATAAAATAAACCTTTCAACTTAGTATGATAGTTGCTGCCAGTTAATATAGACAACCAGATCAGTTTTGTGAATTGTTTGAAGAAATGCCTCAAGGAAATGAGACTATACTAGCAATCACACCTTGGTGTGCAATCGGTACACCGAAGAGGTGTGAAAGGTCAACTAGGCAAGATTTGGTCTATTTTTGCATACATTTTGTGTAGTACATGAGGTCAATTGGTAGGAACTCTGAATCAGGAAGATAATCAAGCTTCATTACTAACATGCTCATGTTATTTTTACAATAAGAAAGATGGAGAGAGAGAGAGAGGGAGATAGAGGGGGCAAGAGTGAGAGAGAGAGGAGGGGTAAGAAGATAGGGATAGGGGATAGAGAGAGAGAGAGAAAGAGAGAGAGAGAGAGAGAGAGAGAGAGAGAGAGAGAGAGATGGAAAAGGAGATGGATATGGAGAGGAGAAGAAGAGATAGAGAGATAGAGAGGGATAGATAGAGATGGAAGAGATTCTATAAAGAGGAGAGAGAGGGAGAGAGTGTAAGAGGGAGAGATAGAAAGATAAAGATATAGATAGGAAGTGATATATAGAGGGAGAGATATATGGGTAGAGAGATATGAAGAGATAATGAGATAGAGATGGAGGGGGAGATGGAAGAAGAAATATGGAGAGAAATAAATAGTTAAAGAGATATAGATATAAAAGTATAGGAAGAAGGAGAGGGATATAGGGAGAGAGGTGGATGGATAGAGATATGGAGACATGTTTGGAGATAGAGGGGGGGGAGAAATATAGAGGTAGAGATGAAGATAGAGAGAGAAAGAGGGAGAGAAATAGATAGAGATATAGAGAGGAAGAGGGAGAGATAAAGATGGAGAAAGATAAGGATATTGAGAGGGAGATATAGAGAAGAAGAGATATAAAGGAAGAGGGAGATAAATAGATACAGAGAGAGAGAGGTAGAGGGAGAGATAAAGATAAAGATAGAGAGAGATAATGATTTTGAGAGGGAGAGAAATAGGTAGAGGGGGAGAGGGATGAGGGGGTGGAGAGGGAGATAGAGAAGAAGAGGGGGGAGAGAGGTTGACATAACTCAATATTTAGAGATGGAGAGGGAGAGGGAGATATTTTTATAATGGTGATCAATAGTTCCTCTACTTTAGTGCAACTTTATTGAAATATTGACAATGTCTCTTGAAGTTTTTTGATATCCAATTCCTCCACAAGAGGCATTGTCTATCACACAAGTTTGAATTTATGTACAAATTCATGGCAACTATTTGAAATAATTAAAATGAGATGTTGGATGTTAGTTCCAAGACATTATAGTTTATTTACAAATGAATATGACTCTACTAGCATGGTTGTGACATCCATTGGTTGTATGTCTACTAGAGAGTTGAATGATATCATTATTGTATGTTTAGTCATTTCCTTACAAGAGTGAATTAAAATATTGTAAAAATAGTAAATCAAAAAACAATCATATTGGGTCTAACACTGTTTCTCTTGTTAATTGAAACAAAATGAAATGTGAAAATATGTTTATCCATACAATAATTTGAAGCACTTAGTGGTATAATATTAAGGATATTGAAGTAGTAATATTTGTTAAGCATATTAAATTATTAATAGTTTTGGCACTAAATTATCAAGAAACCTTTATTATTTAACATCCAATAAGCGACCAAAAAAAATTGATCAAATTATATGAGTGAAGGTCTTCATATCTCAAACAGGCCAAAGAAAGGTGCCTAATATTTTATTTGGAAAAATAATTTTGGTTGCAATAATCACGAGGATGATAGAAAGGGTTGAAGAGACAAGTAAAAATAGTGGCACCATTTCATAAGGGTCATTACAATTTTCTTCTTCTTTTAGTTTTGTGTAAGCGATATGACATAAATACCAGGGAGGTCAAGACCATTGACAAAAGGTTTTTGCTTACAGCCAACAAAGTGGATGCATGTGATAAAAATTATTAATCAAAAGAATATGTTTGCAACCTTATGCTTATATTATGTCTTATAAATCATATTTAATTTTTCTCCCACAAAATAATGTACAACCTACCCTAATGTGTTTAAACGATAGCAAGAGAATGATGGCAAATCCTTTTTGTATGAATTGAAAAAACTTCACATGATCATTCCACTATGTAAGATTTGGGTTAAAGATTACATAATATATGGTATAACTTATATATCTTAGATTATATTTCAAAGTGTCAGTAGGAATATGATGAGTGTATGCAGGCTATTAGATGATGCATTTAGAGTCTACATAGATAGAGTAGAGTTTATTTCAGCACCTCTTAATGGAACATCAAGTTTTGGTATAACTATTGGATGCATGCTTAACAAAACTTTCATAAAAATGATTAAAAAAAAGAATATTTTTGCAGCCTTAAGAAGTTAAATCGGAAATTTATAATTATCATATACTACAAAGTTGTATTATTGGAGATGATCATTATTTTATAGAAATTCAGATGAATCTTATTTTTTTAAGTTAAATATAAAAATTATTTTAGCAAGTATTTATATTGTCTTGGGTTTATGAAAATACTCTTAAGTTTCAGTGACAATGTTTGATGATATACTCTGTAAGTTTAAGCAATAATGTTTGGAGTGTGTTGACAATGAATGAGATAGATCACTCTAAATTTCATCATTGAAAGTTATAAGTGCATCCTTTCCTATGCAAAAGTTTCAATAACCACATCTGCTTCAAATTCAAAGACTAAAATTTACAAACATTACATTTTGAAACCCCGATAAGATGGAAAGTGAGACAAATCATTTCAATTGCTTGGAGTGGATGTTACAAGTAGAATACCTAATACCACTTTAAGTGTTATCTTCATTTAGAAAATATTTTTTTGTACAAAAAAAGTCTCAATGGAGAAATGATAACTTCAAATCAACTATGCATCCACTTATAAGGATCCAAACATGACTAAAACAAAACCTCTAAATTAGGAAGATAATCAAGTTCAATTACAAAAAGGGTAATGTTATGTTTGCAATAGGGAGAGAGGGAGAGAGACAAGCAGAGGAGAGAGAGAGAGAGAAGAGGGGGGAGAGGGAGATACTAGAGATAGAGAGGGATGGGGAGAGAGATAAAGATATATAGTGAGAAATGAATCAAAAGAGATAGAGAGAGGAGGAGCGAGAGGGAGATAAAGAGATAGATCAAGAGAGAGGTAGAGATAATTATATATAAATAGAGAGGGAGAGAGATATGGATATAGAGATAGAGGGGGAAAAAGAGAAAGAAGGTGACATAGATAAGTAATAGAGAGGGAGGTATAGAGAGAAAGGGAGAGAAAGTTAGAGGGGAAAAAATATAGATAAATATAGCGATAGGGAGGGAAAAATAGGGATTGTGTGTGTATATGAGCCAGAGAGAGAGGAGGGAGAGGGGAGGAGAGAAATAGACACATGATAAAAAGAGGGAGGGATAGAAATAGAAAGGAGTGATGGGGGGGAGATAGAGAGATAGATATAATTTTGAAAAGATAGAGGGTGAGAGATAGAGAGAGAGAGAGAGAGAGAGAGAGATGGACAAAGAGAGGAAGAGGGAGAGGGAGAAATATACATAGAAAGAGGAAGGCAATGAGAGAGGGGGAGATGAAGAGATAGAGAGATAAAGATATAGGAAGTGATATATAGAGAGGGGTAGAGAGGGATACATATAGATAGAGAGAGATGATAGTAGGGTACATAAACGGTATAGATATAAGTAAATCTATATTAAAAATGTTGAGAGATCAATATTAAATTAATTATTTTGACATCAGGACAAATTTAAAAACATGGTAAATAATTTAAATCATAAATCATAAACGTGATATATATTATTATTTTTAAAATAATAAAAATTTATTAATAAAATAATATATATCCTTAATTTATTTACTTTTAGTTTCAATGTTAAAAATACTTGTTTTTAAATTGGAATTTTTTAATGTAAATAAAATATAATATAACTTAAAATGGTATAAATTGCATTATAATATAAAATATTAAGGAAAATAACTTTTAATATAAATAAAATATAATATAAATTCAAATTGTATAAATTTTAAATAATTTGAATATTATTAGATCGAATATATAAGTGAATCTAAAATTTTTGTTGCAATCATATTTAGATTTTATATATGTTAATTTAATTTGTACTATATAAATGAATAATTTTTAGTATAGAATATTCTATATAAGAATATAATTTATATATATTATTATAATAAATATAATTGTATTATATATAATTTTAATTATATTATATTTATATGCTAGTTTTATTTGTATTATTTATAAATATGTTAATTATTAATTATAATATAAATTATAAAATAGCATATATTATAATAATTTAGTTTAATTTGTATTATATAAAAATTATATATTGTAACTTATGCATATTGGTTAAAAAGAAAATTATATATTAATGAATTATCAAAATATGCTATAAATACCTAGACATTGGGTGGGTGCAATGGATACGCTGAAGAGATGTGAAAAAGCGAGAGAGAGAGGGGGGTAAGGAGATAAGAGATAGAGATGAAAATAGAGGTAGAGATGGAGAAAAGAGGGGTATGAAGGGAAAGAAGGGGAGAATAAAGAGAGAGGATTTGATAGGGGATAGATAGAGATGGAAGAAATAAATTTATGGATGGAGAGAGAGGAAGAGAGAAAGATAAAGATATAGAAAGGAAGTGATATAAAGAGAGAGGTAGATAGAGGAATAGATATAGAGGTAGAGAGAGATGGAGAGATTGAGATAGAATGTGAGATGAAAAAGGAAATATAGAGAGATAGAGATTGAGAGGCAAAGATATATCGATTTAGAGGTCTAGGAAGAGGGAGAGAGATTGGTGGATAGAGAGAGGGATACATGTGTAGAGAGAGGGGAGGAGAGAGGGAGAGAGGGAGAAGAGAAATAAAGAGAGGGAGAGGGAGAGGGAGAGGGAGAGGGAGAGATGAAGATGGGGGAGATAGAGATGGAGAGATAGAGAGAGATAGAGAGAGATAAATGGTGAGATAGAGTGATAGAGAGATAGAGATATAATGAGATATAGAGAGGGGGAAACAAAGAGAGATGAGATATAGATAGAGAGACGAAGATTTAGACAATTGGAGATGGAAAGATGAAGAGATAGAGAGGGAAAGATAAATAGGGGAGATAGAGATAGGGAGAGATAGACATATAGCAAGAGAAAGAGAGATAAAGATATGATAAGATAAATGGAGACGAGTAGAGATAGAGAGAGGTGAGATAGGGAGGGGGCGAGGGAAAGAGAGATAGAGAGAGGGGAAGATAGAGCGAGGGAGGGAGAGAAAGAGAGAGAGATAGGTAGTGGAGGGATACTCTCTACTCTCCTCTATTTGACATCTCTCTTTATCTTTTTCTATTTAATTCCCTCTCTCCACTTATCTCTTTCTCTCTCTTTGTTTCATTATATCTATCTCCTATCTCCTCTCTCTCTCATGTTCTCTATCTTATTTTTTCTTTCTTTATCCTCTTGTCTCTCTTTTAATCTCTATTTTTTTTTATTATATTTTATTCCCTTTTATGTATTATATATCTAATATGTATTATTTAATATAAATATAATATAGATTTTATTATATAAAAAAAAATTAAAACTACATTCAATAATTTATATTATGTTAAATACCCGATTCCTGCAGTCTAATTAAAAATAAATAAATAAAATATTATGTTAAATTAAAATACCATATATCATAATAAATAAATATATTTAATTTGAATAATAAATTTAGCTTCAATATTTAATTTGAATAAAAAATTCAGCTTCAATATTTAATTTGAACTCTAGTGTTCAATGGTATAATCTCTCTCTAAAGAATAAGTTATATTTCTCTCACTCTTCCCTCTTTATCTTTATCTCCTCATCTTTCCATCCCCCTCTTTATCTATATCTCATTATCTATACTTCTCCCTCTCTTTATACTGAGTTATCTCTCCCTTTATACCCATCTCTCTCCATGTCTCCCTCTCTTCTCTCTCCCTCACTCTCTATCTATCCCTCTCTTTATCTCCCCTCATCTCTCCCTCCTCACTCCCTACCTATCCCCTATCTATCTCTCTACCTCTACTCTCCCTTTCTCTTCCCATATATCTCTATCTCTCTCTTGTTATTCACATATATCTGTCTCTCCCTCTCTCTCCCCTATTTCTCTCTTCCTCTCTCTATTTATATTTTTCTTTCTCTACTTCTATTTTTTTTCTTTGTCTCTCCCTCTCCCCCTCTCTCTATATCTCCTTATATCTCTATCTCTATCTCTTCCTCTCCAACTCACCCTCTCTATCTCCTTATCTCTAACTATTTATCTCTCTACCTCTATCTCTCTATCTATTTCTCTCCCTCTTCCTCTCTCCCTATATATTCCTTCCTCTCCCCCTCTATCTCTAGACATGTCTCCCTCTCTCTATCCATTCATCTCTCTCCCTCTCCCTCTTCCTAGGCCTCCATATCTATATCTATTTACCTCTCCATCTCTCTCTACACATATATCCATCTCTCTCTCATTCTCTCCCTCTCTATATATTTGTTTGTTCCATCCCTATCTCTCTTTATCTCTCCCTCTCCCTCTCTTAATATCCCTCTTTCCATATGCATCTCCATCTCCATCTCCATATCTATCTTCCTCTCTATCTCTATCTCCTTACCCCTCTCTCTCACTCACTCTTTCCCCCTCTAAATGTCCATCTTTATATCCCTCTCTCCCCCTCCATTTCCCCCCTCTCTCTCTATTGCAAACATAACATGAGCATGTTGGTAAAGGAGATTGATTATCTTCCTATTTAGAGGTTTTGTCTTAGTCATGTTTTGATCCATTTAAGTGGATGCATAGTTAATTTGAAGCTATCACTTCACCATTGAAACCTTTTTTGCACAAACAACATCAATTTCTAAATGACCTACCAACTGACCTCATGTACTACAAAATATATGCAAAAAAATATACCAAAATTTTCCCTAATTGACCTTCCACACCTCCTAAGCATACCCATTGCATACAAAGGTGCAATTGCTAGTGACAATCATTTTCCTCTATTTGGTCATTTGCTCTTTACCAACCCCAAACATGAAAGCTATATAACAATAAAGTTCTATATATTTTAAATGTTTTTGAATATTATCATTTTATATAAAATAAAATAAGGAATTCATTAAGCGTTTAAATAATAAAAAATTAGCCATCAATCTTCTTGTTTTACAAAATAAAACGGCACTACAGATGTAAAATAAATCTGAAATGCAAATATATTTATTTGAACATACAACCTCAATGGAAGATTAGTTTACACGGCCAATAGGAGCAGGGATACCTTTACTCTACTACAGCAGGTATGTTTATATACAAATCAGAACCCTAATATTTTATCAAAAAAATCTATGAAATTATTTTAGATCGATTTACCACAATTTGATTCTTACGAACTATGAAAACCCAAATAAATCTGCCCAAAATTTGCTCTTTTAATGGCGTACATTGGAATGAAAGATTGCGAACAGAGCGAGCAGAAAGAGTAACAAACAAAGGAGCATTGGGATCTTCATCTGGATTTATATTAGGGTTTCACACAGTGATTTGATTCTATGTTACCCACAGTTGACAAACCAGATAAATTGCAATATTAGAAATTGCATGTTTTTGGTGATGTTTATCGTGTACAAGATATATCCCTTAATGAACTTGTGATGACTAAAATTCCATGTAATCAATGGTTTGACATAACATCCTAAAATACATCCATTTGTGTAGTATGACTCCTAGGCCATCGATAGTTTAATAAATAAGCCATGAAATAGCAGAACGCACTCAGAATGAGAAAAACAAGATTGCTCAGTTAGTTTAATAAATAAGCCATGAAATACCGAGAAAAATAAGATTGCTCAATTAGTTTAATAAATAAGCCATGAAATACCAGGTGAGATATCCATGTACACCCTAGATCTAAAGTTCAATGAGAAAGAACTAAAACCGTTTGATCCAAAAGAACAACATTACTTTCAAGAGAAAATTATTGAAAGATAAAGAATCTACTAATTTTAACTAACCTCTTATTAGTTGGTATAAGATTTCCAGAAAAGATTGTTTCTAGAATCACCTGTATATGTTTTTGAATATTAAAAAATGACTTTTTTTTTATGATCTATTTTTAATAATCAAAAAGACAAGACAAAACAAAATAGAGTAAAGAATGGAATTGTGCAGACATAACCTATTTCAAAAATACAAACAATCTTTACAATATATTCTCATTGCCTACCAAAAGATGCATTGTTACAAATTATAAGACATAAAAGCTTTGTAAGGCATGAAGATTTGGATCCAACATAGAACTTGCAAAATCTGATTATAGACAAGTGGGCAGTTTCATCGAACTAGCGTAGTTGAAACAAAAAAAATTACAAAAATTGGCATTCATAGCATACGTAAATTATAGCCATACCCTTCTAGTAAAGGGCACAGCCCATATGCCCAAATTTATTGTCATTTTTTATATCTTTTCCCATAAATTCTAGAGGCAAATAAAAACATTTAGTTCAATTATAGCCCTTATTTACATGAGATCCAATTGGGATTCTGAGTGTCAGATAAATTGAGATTGTGAAATTTACAGTACTGTTTCCTGGATCTGGAAATTCGAAGACATGGAAATCAGGGACCTGTAAAGCATTGACTGTGATTCTGGGATCCTTGGTAAACCCTCCAATATCCATTATTGTTAAGGTAGTCCATTGTTAAGTACAAGCATGGAGAGACCGGATTAGTCAAGATTCTGAAGCTTGAACAAGAGAGTTGAAGCCCAAAGTATCCTAGAGAGACGGTGTCTTTGAACAAGACAATTCAAAATTGGCAAAGTTCTTTTGAAATCTTGTCCACCTGACTGGGATCTTCTGAGAGAGTGCAACCAAAACCAAATAATAAAAGATTAAAAAGCAAATAAATGATATATTAACAAAAATATTACTGACTCAATATATTATGTTGATATGATAAAAAATTACTCAATATCTAATTTTCGTTGGCCTTTGAGCTCTGAGTAGATTTATCTCCCTCTGAAACTGCCTGAACAGTTTCATATATGAATCACGGTTGCATTTCTCCAAGCCCAAGCCATGAGCAGTGGGTGAACTAAGCACCACCTAACTGCCAACAAAGTTCACTAGGTGGGCGGCGATCGCGTCCCAACAGCCGCCATGGGACCATCTTCCCCAACCTTCAGCCTCCTCAGCCCTGCTGCACGCCTTGAACTCACCCTAAATTATACTAAACCCTAAATAGCTTCACAATGACAGTGCTAGTAAGATAAGATTGCCACGATTACATGAGATTAGATTGTAGATGGTCGAAATAAGAATAATGTGAAAGGTCAATACCAACTAGCAAGAGTTTAGGTGAGTGGAAACCAATAGTGGCGAGAAAGCAGCAAAAAAGGGCGAAAAACAGGGGAAGAAATGGCGATAGTAACATGACTCAGCCATGATGGTAATTAATTCGGGTTAGAGAAGACCCGAATGGCTACGATGAGTTTCATAGTCTCCCAAGCTCTTTTAAGAAGACTGTACCATTAGATTACAAATTTTAGGTTTGTGTCTTTCAAATTGGATACACCTTCGGCGTAAAATATGTCATGCTAGGTCATGATGTATGGCCATAGGTTAATATGCAACCCCATCTCTTAGATTTTGGCTCTAGGATACAAGAATGTAAATTGGTTTCTTTGTTATGAAGGATGGATATATGGATTGTAAATACCTCCTATTACAAGTGGTAGGAAGAACAAATGATCTAGTGGAAATTCCCTATGGCTCTTATAATTTCTGCCATGTTCTCTTATGGTTGTTACAAATTTATGTCATGTATTCTTGCTGCAAATTATCAACTAGGTTGTAAGTGAATATTTCAAACCTCCTTGTGAAGGCCTAATGACCATGAATGCATTTCAATCATCTTCAAACCTGTTTTAGTGCAGTATTTGTATGTGACTTGTAGTAAATTATGTTATATAAAAAAAATTGGTTGCATATTTTGGGACTATTACAACATCAAGTCCAATTTTCAAATGTCTACAATAGAGATGTCTCTCAAAGAATAATGGCAACTTTAGTCATTTATAGCTGAACTAGACATTTCTTTTGTAATCAGTGGAAAGCCTGGATGGATCTCTTATTAATCCAATCTTAGTGCATTAGAATCCCTATGTGCTCCCCTCTCCTAGCATAAATAAACAAACCTCCTAAACTCCACTGGCACCTGACAAACCTGATTTGCAATTGTTTGGTTCTGCACGTCCTGGCAGAATAAAAAAATTCTTAGAAAACTACTCATGCAGTCTCAAAAAAAGACTTGGAATCCTGTTAAGATAACAATAGAAAACATGTTAAGGACTTAGAATATCTTCTAAGCTGCAAGAGAAAGAATTTTAAAGAATATGTGCCTCCACCGTGTTTCCTTTGCAACTGCAATAAATGTAAAGAAACATATTCAACAAAGAAATTAGCATCTGATATATGACAGAGCAATTTCTAGAGGATCCAATGAATAAAAATATCAAAATTTACACCAAGGAGAAACAATGTCACAAACTATCAAATGCACTGGCCATTCAAAACTTTAGAACTGTTTTTCTTTTACACACCTTCAAGCAGAAGTCGGTGACATCAAGCAAAAGTAATTTTGCTGCAAAGTAATGTGTTAATCCCTTGGCAAGTGTTTTGAGGATAGGGCTCTACAGATTAAAATTACACATTAAGAAAATGCAATTTTGATGTTCATTACTTTCAAAAGTAGAGGAAATTGTATGAGATGTGAGATTTAAATGTAGGTTCTTTCTATTTGGGCAACAAGACAAATAAAGAAGCATATGCCCCTACCATTTTGGAACCTCTCAACTTGGTTGCTTCTATGGTATGCAAGCATTTGGAGGTTGAAGGAGACTCCTTGCTGATCATTCATGGTATGCAAAGGAATTCTTTGGAGAACTGGAAGTTGTGAAATATCATTAAAGACGCCAACTTGATTGCTTGGCATTTCAAACTGATCTCCTTTAAGCACTGTTTTAGAGAAGGAAATTGGATAGTGGACTTGCTTGCTAATGCAAGAATTGAGCAATTCTTGCCAAAAAGAAGATCAGTGATATCCTACATGAATGGGATATCATGAATTTGCTCCAGGAGGAATTCATCCCTCCAAAACAATCTAGCCAAGATGTAGATTGCCAACTAAAAAGTGATTTTTGGCAGCATTCAAATTGATTATGTTAATGGTCAAGGAGGCTTCTGCCTATCCCCTCTTTGAAAGCAGCACATAAACCACTATTGATGGCATTTAGTGCCTTCTTTTGGCAGTGTGCAAAAGCATGATTTATTCAGCTTTGTTGTAGCCTTCTCACAAGGCTTTCTCACTATTCTGTGTGGTTTTCTTCTAAGTTGTGTTTAATGTTCTCATGAGCATCAAATTCAAAAGCTCTGAGAACAACCCTATCAAAATAAACTCAAACAAATTAAAAAATAAACAATATATCTTTTTCATCATTACAATTATATATATTATAAATGATTTTAATGTTTCAAACTATGAAAATTCAAACCATTTCATGTTACAATATTCTTAAATGAGCCCAAAAGGCAGAATTCACCAATATTGCCAACAAGAATCACTTCCCAATTGACAAAGCTGAAAGAATTATTGAAGATGTCTACATACTGATTAACCTTTTAGAGACACGATATGAATCAAATGAGAATAATGTTTCTTTAGGTGCATTCAGTCAAAACCACAAAACTTATGTCTGTGGTTCAACAAAATGATGAGGAATATGATTCAAAAAATTATCAGTAGATGTTTGATCACACATAGAACTGGAACATAGACATGCAATACCAAAACCTCCATAGATCAAATAGTCACAAAGAAACATAGGATCTAGAAAATGGTAGATGAAGAGACTAGTTACACAATCAGAATCATTCTTTGTCACTGTCAAAATTATTCCCCACTTTTTACTAAATCAATTACCAAAAAAAACCATGTACATGGAACTTTTAATGGTGAATGCCCACTAACAGTCTCCACTAAAATATCAAATGGTTTAACTGTAAAATTGTCAACATAATTTTTCATTTTATTTATAAATTAAAAAACCCAGCATACGGCAAATTCACCGCCAGTAATTCACCGATGGAAAATTCACTGCCAACAAATCACCGCGGGAAAAATCACTGTCATGACAAATTCACCACAAGTCAAATTCACCAGCAGCAATTTATCGCCACGGAAAATTAATCACATTAATATTTTTCGGTTAATTTTTTATGGCGGTGAATTGTTGGTGGTGAATTTTACTTGAGGTGAATTTGTCATGGCGGTGAATTTTCCGTTGGTGAATTGCTGACGGTGAATTTTCCTAGAACCAAAAAGTACATTTTTATTGACAAAAGTATACCTTCCATATTAAACTATTTAATATACTAAAATAATTATGAAAACCTACTTAACCTGACTTCCTCCATACTTATTACTGCACCCTCTTCATCATGACTGCAGAAGCATAACAAAATATTTTACATTTTAACATCATAATCTATCTTTTGTTTGCTTTCTTGCAGTCTCATTTATCATTTCAAATTAACATAACTAGCACACCATGCTTTACATTATCATATTACTAAGTCACCTCATAATTACCATTTTTCTCTATTCAAAAATCTCGGCCATATGACCAACCACTTTTGAACAATGCTGTGATACCTCATACTTACAGTTTTTTCGCATTCAAAAGTCTTTGTCATATGACCTACCACTTTGGGATCAGAGAAAAAAATTCCAAATAATTTCAAAATCTAATTCATGCTTCCAGCGCATCTTGTCTATTTCAACGACAATGGAAAATGCCACATGTTTACATTTACTTCACCTGGCATATTTTGTTTATTATTTAATCTTGCAGGAAAACGGATACAATTCAACCATGAATTCCATAGTCTCAACATTTCTTTAAGGAATAGTCAGCAAAGATCACCAAATATGCATACAATATCTAACATAGAATTGATAGTACAATGGTCAGGAAGACAAAAACATATCCATTCGGCGCTCCACTAATGAAATATTTCAGTAGCAAACAAAAACATCTCCTCCAACAACAATATGGTCAGAAAATATTCATTTTGTTATCAAAAATCACAATAACATTCTGCTGAGCAATATTCATAGCTTTCCTACAAATATCATTGTTAGATGTCAAAGTTCCCTTTAATCTTATTACTATAATTCACAACTATTTATGGTTTTTATCAGATTTTTGGTTTGTTT
Source organism: Sequoiadendron giganteum (assembly GCA_007115665.2). Lineage (NCBI taxonomy): Eukaryota > Viridiplantae > Streptophyta > Pinopsida > Cupressales > Cupressaceae > Sequoiadendron > Sequoiadendron giganteum. The sequence continues at coordinate 605,215,322 of CM021100.1, read as the reverse complement.
CAATCTAAGGGTATTCCATGAATCTATCTATCAAGAATAAAAAATAAAGAATGATACATTTTTTTAAAAGATGAAACCAGTCATAAACTCTAAAAAGAAAGAGAAAACAAAAATACCATGATTAATATTTTATTTTTCCTTTAGCAAGTCGATAACTAGCCAAACTCAAGCAACACAAACATTACATTCAACAGAGAACTTTGTTTCAAGTTTCAACTACAATGAAATTGATAAGACAAGAAGATAGGGGAACAGATATAGACATGTTTGTTTCTAATCCAATAAGAAAGCCAACTTCCTCTAGTGCTGCCAATAAACTGCCTTTTCCAGCATCTTTATACATCAGTCATCAAATAAATGACTCCAAGAGAAAAATGCATCATCAACTAGGAAAATAATACCTTTGGTCCTGTTCATGTTGTAAGATCAAATTTATGGGTCATAGAAAAGATGTTGTGTGCTGATGTATAGATCTACCAAATAAAAATTAAGCTTGGGTTTCTTCTCAATTCAATAAGAGGCAAAAATTAGCAATACATGATCCCATAGTTTACATACTCGGACTCGGAGAGTACTCGGCAAGCCCAAAATTTTTGACTCGGCAAATACTCGACAACTTAAAAAGTAGCAAAATTTCTCATGAAAACACTTTTTTTTGCAAAATTCAATTACAAAATGCATCAAATGAGTCTAAAAACCATGAGGGAGTGTTTTATATTAAATTTCATAGTTCAATACATATGGATTACAAAATGGCATCATTATACGAAGCCACATAGTGAAACTGGTAATAACTATAATGAATTTATGATGATTGTATTTGAAAATCATCATCATAAATTTCATATCTAGGCAATTATAATTTCCTCTTCCCCAACCTAGTGAAAAATTGGGAGGTAGAGGGTATGGTCCTTGCACTCGATTCTGGCTCCCTGCTTGCTGTAGAAGATTGTGGCAGTGGCTCCACCATGCTGGTAGGTGGCAGTGGCTCCTCCTCCACCACATCAATGTCATCCAATCCAATCTCCCCTACTTCTACTGCAGGCAAATCCTCCATAGCTTGCCTCTCGAAATCAGCAATCTCATCCTCTGTAAACAAGGAGGCCTCATCATCCTGTACGGTCCAATCACTGTATGGATCAATGTCATCCAAATCAATGAGCTCATCTGAAAAGTCCTGCACCTTTCTTGTGCGAAGCCGAAGATTATATTGCACAAAAACAAGATCATTGAGGCGTTGTTGAGTCAACTTGTTACGCTTCTTCGTGTGAATGGAATCAAACAAACTCCAGTTTCGTTCACAGCCAGAAGCACTACAAGGTTGAGACAAAATTCGGAGGGCTAGCCTTTGCAAATTTGGAGTTCTTCCACCCCAATCATCCCACCAAGAACCTACAAATAAGATATTCAAGTTTTTGTAAATATTGATAAACAATATTGTAATAAGTTAATAACTAATAAGTAATAATAATTGTAATTCATAACTTGCAAGATAAAGGCTTCACTTTTTCTTACTTGGTGTTTGGATCTCTCTTCCTCGTTCACATAATGTGGAAGAAAACAAAGGCCCCCTAGCTGCCTTATATTGTTGCAACTCTATAAGGATGAGGTCTTTCACTTCAGGTAAAGGTGTCATCCTGTCAATACATGTGAATAGGCCCTCCATAACCTCTCCATTAGCATCCGTGAAGCCATCAGAGAAGTAGAATTTGGGGTTGAGAAAGTACCCTGCTGCATGAATGGGTTGGTGGAGTTGATTGTTCCACCTTCGATCAATGATCTCCCAAATAGGGGTAAATCTATTTGCATCCCCATGTAATAGTGTTGGATGGCCTCTTTGGCCCTATCCATTGCTTCATAAAGATATCCCATCACATTTTTCTCACCATCCACCAAGCGCAAAACCCTCACCAATGGCTCAGTCACCTATAAAGTACAAAGTAGAACTAAATTTAAATTACACCTTACAAGGAAACAAAATACTTATAGAATTTTAAATTAAGAATAAAGGATTAAATCTGAAAATTCATTAGAGTTTAAGTTACCTTGACAATCTCTAATGCTCTAGTTGCAAATTGACCATCAAAGATTATTGCTACAATCTTTTCTCCATCAGCCTTCTTTGAGTAAGTTGAGTCTACCCATGGTTGACTCACAAACATCTGCTTCAAGGAAGTCAATAAACTAGTGATACTTTGCAACGTTAGAAAATTAGTTGCAAACCTTGTAGCACCCGATCGCACAAGCTCTTTCCCCTTGGTGTGATCTCTCATCAATTGAAGAACCCATGGGTGATTATATATATATTTTGTTATGTCTCTTGCTTGTTCTACAATTGGTTTCACCCAATCAATTTTTCCTATGTCCTCCAAAAGAAGGTCAAGGCAATGAGCTCCACAAGGGGTCCAAAAAAGTGTTGGATGCCTTGCTTGAAGCAATCTACCAGCTGCCACATATGCCGCCGCATTGTCAGTAACAATTTGGACAACATTTTCTATGCCCACCTCTAAAACAACCCGCTCCAACATCAAACTCAAATTTTCTGCATTCTTTATTATGTTGGAGGCATCAATTGACTTTAGAAAAACCAACGCACCATTTGAAGCCACTATAAAATTGATAAGAGTGCGGTTTCTTCCATCTGTCCAGCCATCTGAAAGAATTGAGCATCCATACTTTTGCCATTTCTTTTTTTCAGCTTCCACAATTCCATTTGCATCTACAATAGCATCTTCAAGTAACCTGCCACTTAAATCTCTTGGACTAGGGGCCTTGTACCCTTTCCCTGCAACTGTCAATGCTGTCACCAAACACTCCCAATATGGACTCCTTGCCACATTGAAGGGAAGGTTATTATAAAACCAAAAATTTGCACAAGCCTTGTCTGCTTCTTTATGCACCTCCCTATTCCACCCAGTACCTTCCAATGAAGGTTGTGATCCTTGAACATTTCTAGGGACAAAAAACTGGAATTTATTTGAAGTGGATGAGGTGGATGGGGTACGTATACGTGGACCGCGACTAGAGCCCACAATGCCTTGCATATTCACCTCAGAATCTTCAGTCAAATTAGGAGCAATGGCTTCTTGTATGGCTGCTTTTGTCTTTGCCCTCTCCAATTTTTTTTCATCAAGTGCTGCAAGAAGAGCTGCCATCTCTCGTTTCACCTCTTCAGGGGCTTCTTTACATGCCTTTGCATCACGGCAAGGAATACTAGCAAGATGGTATTTGAGGCGATTGATGCCTCCACTAATCTTCTTCTTGCACCAAGTACAAATAACACTCCCTGGTACTGGCCCATAATAGCCATGTTTCCAAGCGGGATCACGGCTACCAGGGGGTCTCCTTTCAATGGCCTGGCTTGAGGCAGCTGTGTCTGAACCAGATGCAGAGGCAGATGCCATTGTGATTAAATATTAACCTGCAATATTAGAAGTTGAATAATAAATATATTAGAAGATGCAACAGATCCAATACAAAGTGAAAGGAACAATCAACTAATTGTTTAACTTTATAATTTCAGTCATTATCAAACAATAAAGTTGTAAACTATCAAAGTGAGACATTTCATTTAGTATGCTATCTGTTCTAATTTCAATTTTTTTATTCTTATATTTTTATTTTTTGTTGGATGCACATTGATTTAATTTACTTGTATGCAAATTGGCATTGCAGTCCTAACTCCTAACTCCTAACCTTGTTGGTTGTTGCAAATTTGCAGGTGGGAGCAGCAGGTTATCTGTTATCATACTGTATTTAATAATTTATTGCAGATATTCCACTATAAAAGTACGTTGAGACTTTTGATCATAGTTTGCAGATGGGCGAGTAATCTCTTATTCTATGTAGATGAACAAAATTTGTGTGTATGTGTGTGGATTTTCATTGTGCAACTACATCAACATATGGATATGAGTTTTTCAATTTTCACTTTAAACTTTTACAGTTTTACTCATATCCATATGCTGATGCAGCTGCACAATGACAATCCACACACATCAGAAAAACTGTAAACATGCTGGTGTTGTCTATATCAGATTTAATATTAAAATTTAAAACTTCATTCTTAATAATTTATAGCAGATATTCCACTATAAAAGTACTTTGAAGTTTGAGACTTTCGATCATAGTTTGCAAATGGGCGAGTAATCTCTTATTCTATGTAGATGAACAAAATTTGTGTGTATGTGTGTGGATTGTCATTGTGCAGCTACATCAGCATATGGATATGAGTTTTTCACTTTAAACTTTTACAGTTTTACTCATATCCATATGCTGATGCAGCTGCACAATGACAATCCAGATTCCACACACATCAGAAAAACTGTAAACATGCTGGTGTTGTCTATATCAGATTTAATATTTATTATTATTTTAATTTTTAAATGTAAAATTTCATATATTATTCTATTATTATAAATTAATAATACCATGGGAAAATTGTAAATAATAATATCATTTTTGACATCAAATTTATGATTTATTGTAATTTGTTATTTTAAAACTAAAATTTCATATATTATTTTATTATAAATTATAATAATATCATGGCAAATAATAATATAAAAAGATATTATTATTTGTCATGATATTATAATTTATAATAAAATAATATATGGAATTTTAATTTTAAAATAATAATAAATTATTAAATATGATGTACAAAAGTGAATATTTTATCATTATGAATATTAAAAATTAAGACTCTCATGATATTATTATAAATTTATAATAAAATAATATATGAAATTTTGAAATTTTAATTTTAGAATAATAATAAATATTAAATTGATGTAGAAAAATAAAAAAATTTAATATTTTTATTATTTTATACATAAACGTTTGGAAGCATATATATAAAATAATAAAAATATTAAATCATTTCCAGGCATATGTTCATTTAATATTATCATTTTTTCAAACATATACTATGAAGTATGAAGTATGAAGTATGAAGTTTTAAATTTTAATATTCAGGCATATGTTCATTTAATATTAGCATATGTTTGAAAAAATGATAATAGTAAATACCCACGACCTGGCACAGGCGCCGCACAGCTAATGCGAACAGGAACGAACCTGGAAATCGCACAGACTCCAAGTCGCGCAACCACCACTGCAAATCGTGGAAATAAATCACGCAGCCAACACTGCAAATCGTGGAAAATGAAAAGGGTAAATGTAAACTGCAAATCGTGGAAATAAATCACGCAGCCGACATTGCAAATCGCGGAAAATGAAATGAACGCATCCAAAACGCGGAAAAAATGTGTAAAAAATCCCGCGAAAAGGTAAAAACGACTTGAAAAACGTGTCAAAAACGTGTTACGTTTTCTGTGCCGATTATTTTGTGAGCAAACAGAGATTAATCGGCCAGTACTCGGAAAAAAACAGTAAAAAAACTCGGCTAGGGTTTCCTGCGAGTAAAAGTCAAGATTACTCGCCCAGCCAAAAAACATGCGATTACTCAGCTGCTCGGCGATTAATCGCCGAGTATGTATACAGAGCATGATCCCAAAACAAAATAAAAAAAAGGTCTCAAATAAGATTTATATAAAAAATTACTCATGTTTCACTTATATGAAAATCATACATGTCTGCAAGATGATCAAGTGGTTCAGAAGATCCATCATAGTTGGAGATAATTTTGAGGTGACAAACAATTTAAGAGTTGGTCCATGGGCATTTGATTACTTTTTCAGCCAGCATTTGTTGCAGGACTCTAATTACTTGGACGCTAGCAGAGTGACCAACAAAGTGCACTGGATGGTCTTCATCGCATTCAAGATAATGGCCTGTTAAAATCCACACCATATTAATGAATACATTTGTAAATTTTAACAATTATAATTCTTTGGAATTAATGCATAAAGATTAAATATATGCCCTTCTTCCATGGGGATGCGTCCCCCCCAAAAAATGAGCCGTCTTGGAGACGGGGATGTTTCCGAGACGTCGGGGAAACGTCCCCCCGCCATCCCTCGTCATCCCCTGAACGTTTCCTTTAGAGGGAGACTTCTATGCATCTCAGAGTCTTCTGGGCATCTCCAAGTCTCCAACATCCCCCACAAAAAATGTATTAAAATAATGATTTTTATTTTTAAATTTAAAAAACAAAGATTATCATTTAAGAGCTCAGAGTTGTGCGTGAGATTCATCATTCAAGGGCAGCGGGGCTACCTGCATTACCAGGTATTTACTCTTTGAGTCTTTAGTTTACTGCGTAGCATTTGATTTAGGTTTTTATTTTTTTAATTTTTTTTCATTCAAATATACCCGACGTGAATGGGGCACGAGAAAGTGGCAATGGCAGGGCAGTGAACTGTGGCTCATCATCGCACTCCATGAGCTGACATCCCTTTGAGGCATTCGTTCAAACAGTTCACTGCCTTGCTGTTGCCACTTGCCCGTGCCCCATGCTGAGCTAAATTTATTAATTTAATAATTTCTTTCATTAAAATTTATTTATTATTATTTAGTTAAAAATAAAAATTATTTGAATCCGAAGTTTTGATCTAAGATTATGAGAATGCTCTCGTCTACAAAATGTGGAAGCACAAACAAGGCATGTGTACTATTTAATTGAATGCATCAAGGACCTTTGATGCATTCAGTCAAACAGTTCACATGCCTTGCCTGTGCTTCCACATTTTGCAAACTAGAGCATTTTAATTTTTTAAATTTTTAATTTGTCAATCTTGATTCTAATTTCTTGTGCATATCCTGCAATATTGCAATCCATGAGACCACATTTCTTGTGCATATCCTGCAATATTGCAATCCTTGGGCTTTTACACTTATACATCTTTTTATAACTAATTTTTCAAGTACTATATGTATTTCAGCGCACCGCTCTCCTGCCTCCCCCAAACTTAGACCACCTGCCCCCACGGCCCCAAAACGTGTCCCCTACCATCCCCCCGTCCCTGTCCCCGAAACTCCATGGAACATAGAATGTACCTCGCTCACAAGTCTTGCCAAATTGGGCATGGGCATAGCCCTACAAATTTGTAAAAGCAACAACAAATAAAACTTTATGCTGATGCAAAATATAATGAAAATTATGCAATTTTGAGGCATATATTGAATTCATAAAACAGACATGATATTGGAAAATGAATGAAAACGTACGAAACTGGACCCTGAAAACAAATATAATACAGATGAATTGGAAGAGGAACTAACCAAATTACAAAATAAATCAAATATCTCTATAAATGAATTGGTTCCAAGAAGATCTTAAATCCAAACTAGAGGTATTGGATCAAAACTTGAGTTCAGAGTTGAATTTATAGATCTTTTACTAGAGGACAACCTTGTTCCACAATCTTCAGTTTTATGTGCAATTTGCATGGGCCTTAAGATGTACTTGTTAGTTAACTGCTTTTTCCTTCCAAAGGATAGTGAAATATAATGCAATTTTGGTGGGCGTCCTAAGAAGAATTTTTGTACCATGGGTTTCCATAGGTATACAAATGACATGACCATTCAAGTCTACGCTTCTGCTATTTAGGAATTTGTGGGGCTAAATGAAAACGATTTCCGTCCTTGATTAATAGGAAAAGGAATTCCTCTGATTCCCATTCTTCGCATTGTGTTAACAATGATTGATACAGTGTGGGGTTAGTACCAGAAAGCAAGAAACATGAGGTCAATTTGAATCTCAGACCTAATCAAACAAAGCATGGAATTAATCTGCCCAACAATGCAATAAACATAGACCCAAAACATCAACTCCAATAGCTTAAAGATAATATAGGATCAATGGGTAAAAGACTCAACTACACCCAAACAAACATAGATTTAAGCAGCAGATTCAATTTTACACTGCTGAGACATGTATATGGAAATCATATAAGAAGCTCTTTGAAAAGTTTTGAGAAACCTCTTAAACTGAAAAATTGAATCAAACGGTGACCCTTGCTGGGGCCATTGGGTTACTTGAAATACAACATGAATTAGTCGCCATATTGAATCTATACATCTGAGATAGTGGTTTGGTATGATTGAATGATAACAAAATTAGCATAAGAGTGATAGCCAAAGACAATTTCAAAGCAACACAATGTACATGGCTCATAAGCAAAGTATACTAAGAAAGGCAGACAAAGGCCATATGTTGAGGAGAGAGAAGAGGGTGACATTCAATGATAAACCTGTTCCCCTGTATTTTTGGTGGGAGGCAGCATATAAAAATTATTGAAGAGTATCTACAATTAGGAGAAGAGAAGAAGATATTTTATCAATCAATAGGAATATAATGGGTTTTGGGTAGGAAAGCACTTCGATTTGGATGTGAAAACCAAGCAAGACAAACCATGTGAAAGAAAAGCGAAGAGCATACACAACCATAGTAGCGGTGACTTTGGCACCATATAGCAAAGAAATTCAAAGCAAAAAGAAGGCTGCTTGGGAAGGAGAGGAGTAGCAAAAGCAGGTCTTTTTTTAAGAAAAAGACAAGGAAGAAGAATAGTGTAGAACTGCTAGTGTGGCAGTGTAGTGTAGAACTGCTTGGTTAAGAGACAAAAAGGAAGCTCTTGCTGGAGAAAAGTTTTATAGGTGTCATAAGTGACCACCATAACAAGTGTGGAGCCTGTAAGTGTTAATTTTGATCTTCTACAATTATAACTGGTGTTGTCCTTTTTTGTGAAAACCACTATTTTGCATGTTTGGAGTGAGTTGCGCCCTGTTAATGGTGGAAAACCATTGTATATGGTCCACATCATGCAAATTTATCTTTCAAATTTTACCAGTTAATATGGTGAAATGTTTATCTTACAACTATGAAGTGAATTTGTAAAGTAAAATGTAAATGTAAACAGGGGGTAAATCAATGAAGATGAAAAAAATGGAACCTACAAGTCCAGAAAGCAAAATTTCGTGGCTTGCATGCAAGTAATGCTTTGATTGAGAGAGTGTTAAGAGTTGAGAGGACTTA
>CM021100.1:605174319-605206284 GCA_007115665.2 Sequoiadendron giganteum | reverse complement strand
CTTATAGAATTTTAAATTAAGAATAAAGGATTAAATCTGAAAATTCATTAGAGTTGAAGTTACCTTGACAATCTTCAATGCTCTAGTTGCAAATTGACCATCAAAGATTATTGCTACAATCTTTTCTCCATCAGCCTTCTTTGAGTAAGTTGAGTCTACCCATGGTTGACTCACAAACATCTGCTTCAAGGAAGTCAATAAACCAGTGATACTTTGCAACGTTAGAAAATTAGTTGCAAACCTTGTAGCACTCGATCGCACAAGCTCTTTCCCCTTGGTGTGATCTCTCATCAATTGAAGAACCCATGGTTGATTATATATATATTTTGTTATGTCTCTTGCTTGTTCTACAATTGGTTTCACCCAATCAATTTTGCCTATGTCCTCCAAAAGAAGGTCAAGGCAATGAGCTGCACAAGGGGTCCAAAAAAGTGTTGGATGCCTTGTTTGAAGCAATCTACTAGCTGCCACATATGCCGCCGCATTGTTAGTAACAACTTAGACAACATTTTCTATGCCCACCTCTAAAACAACCCGCTCCAACATCAAACTCAAATTTTCTGCATTCTTTATTATGTTGGAGGCATCAATTGACTTTAGCAAAACCAGCGCACCATTTGAAGCCACTATAAAATTGATAAGAATGCGGTTTCTTCCATTTGTCCAGCCATCTAAAAGAATTGAGCATCCATACTTTTGCCATTTCTTCTTTTCAGCTTCCACAATTCCTTTTGCATCTACAATAGCATCTTCAAGTAACCTGCCACTTATATCTCTTGGACTAGGGGCCTTGTACCCTTTCCCTGCAATTGTCAATGCTGTCACCAAACACTCCCAATATGGACTCCTTGCCACATTGAAGGGAAGGTTGTTCCGCGACTAGAGCCTACAATGCCTTGCATATTTACCTCAGAATCTTCAGTCAAATTAGGAGCAATGGCTTCTTGTATGGGTGCTTGTGTCTTTGCCCTCTCCAATTTTTTTTCATCAAGTGCTGCAAGAAGAGCTGCCATCTCTCGTTTCACCTCTTCAGGGGCTTCTTTACATGCCTTTGCATCACGGCAAGGAATACTAGCAAGATGGTATTTGAGGTGATTGATGCCTCCAGTAATCTTCCTCTTGCACCAAGTACAAATAACATTCCCTGGTACTGGTCCATAATAGCCATGTTTCCAAGCGGGATCACGACTACCAAGGGGTCTCCTTTCAATGGCCTGGCTTGAGGTAGCTATGTCCGAACCAGATGCAGAGGCGGATGCCATTGTGATTAAATATTAACCTGCAATATTAGAAGTTGAATAATAAATATATTAGAAGATGCATCAGATCCAATACAAAGTGAAAGGAACAATCAACTAATTGTTTAACTTTATAATTTCAGTCATTATCAAACAATAAAGTTGTAAACTATCAAAGTGAAAGACATTTCATTTAGTATGCTATCTGTTCTAATTTCAGTTTTTTTATTCTTATATTTTTATTTTTTGTTGTATGCACATTGATTTAATTTACTTGTATGCAAATTGGCATTGCAGTCCTAACTCCTAACTCCTAACCTTGTTGGTTGTTGCAAATTTGCAGGTGGGAGCAGCAGGTTATCTGTTATCATACTGTATTTAATAATTTATTGCAGATATTCCACTATAAAAGTACTTTGAGATTTTTGATCATAGTTTGCAGATGGGCGAGTAATCTCTTATTCTATGTAGATGAACAAAATTTGTGTGTATGTGTGTGGATTGTCATTGTGCAGCTACATCAACATATGTATATGAGTTTTTCAATTTTCACTTTAAACTTTTACAGTTTTACTCATATCCATATGCTGATGCAGCTGCACAATGACAATCCACACACATCAGAAAAACTGTAAACATGCTGGTGTTGTCTATATCAGATTTAATATTAAAATTTAAAACTTCATTCTTAATAATTTATTGTAGATATTCCACTGTAAAAGTACTTTGAAGTTTGAGACTTTCGATCATAGTTTGCAAATGGGCGAGTAATCTCTTATTCTATGTAGATGAACAAAATTTGTGTGTATGTGTGTGGATTGTCATTATGCAGCTACATCAGCATATGGATATGAGTTTTTCACTTTAAACTTTTACAGTTTTACTCATATCCATATTCTGATGCAGCTGCACAATGACAATCCAGATTCCACACACATCAGAAAAACTGTAAACATGCTGGTGTTGTCTATATCAGATTTAATATTTATTATTCTTTTAATTTTTAAATGTAAAATTTCATATATTATTCTATTATTATAAATTAATAATACCATGGGAAAATTGTAAATAATAATATCATTTTTGACATCAAATTTATGATTTATTGTAATTTGTTATTTTAAAACTAAAATTTCATATATTATTTTATTATAAATTATAATAATATCATGGAAAATAATAATATAAAAAGATATTATTATTTGTCATGATATTATAATTTATAATAAAATAATATATGGAATTTTAATTTTAAAATAATAATAAATTATTAAATATGATGTACAAAAATGAATATTTTATCATTATGAATATTAAAAATTAAGACTCTCATGATATTATTATAAATTTATAATAAAATAATATATGAAATTTTGAAATTTTAATTTTAGAATAATAATAAATATTAAATTGATGTAGAAAAATAAAAAAATTTAATATTTTTATTATTTTATACATAAATGTTTGGAAGCATATATATAAAATAATAAAAATATTAAATCATTTCCAGGCATATGTTCATTTAATATTATCATTTTTTCAAACATATACTATGAAGTATGAAGTATGAAGTATGAAGTTTTAAATTTTAATATTCAGGCATATGTTCATTTAATATTAGCATATGTTTGAAAAAATGATAATAGTAAATACCCACGACCTGGCACAGGCGCCGCACAGCTAATGCGAACAGGAACGAACCTGGAAATCGCACAGACTCCAAGTCGCGCAACCACCACTGCAAATCGTGGAAATAAATCACGCAGCCAACACTGCAAATCGTGGAAAATGAAAAGGGTAAATGTAAACTGCAAATCGTGGAAATAAATCACGCAGCCGACATTGCAAATCGCGGAAAATGAAATGAACGCATCCAAAACGCGGAAAAAATGTGTAAAAAATCCCGCGAAAAGGTAAAAACGACTTGAAAAACGTGTCAAAAACGTGTTACGTTTTCTGTGCCGATTATTTTGTGAGCAAACAGAGATTAATCGGCCAGTACTCGGAAAAAAACAGTAAAAAAACTCGGCTAGGGTTTCCTGCGAGTAAAAGTCAAGATTACTCGCCCAGCCAAAAAACATGCGATTACTCAGCTGCTCGGCGATTAATCGCCGAGTATGTATACAGAGCATGATCCCAAAACAAAATAAAAAAAAGGTCTCAAATAAGATTTATATAAAAAATTACTCATGTTTCACTTATATGAAAATCATACATGTCTGCAAGATGATCAAGTGGTTCAGAAGATCCATCATAGTTGGAGATAATTTTGAGGTGACAAACAATTTAAGAGTTGGTCCATGGGCATTTGATTACTTTTTCAGCCAGCATTTGTTGCAGGACTCTAATTACTTGGACGCTAGCAGAGTGACCAACAAAGTGCACTGGATGGTCTTCATCGCATTCAAGATAATGGCCTGTTAAAATCCACACCATATTAATGAATACATTTGTAAATTTTAACAATTATAATTCTTTGGAATTAATGCATAAAGATTAAATATATGCCCTTCTTCCATGGGGATGCGTCCCCCCCAAAAAATGAGCCGTCTTGGAGACGGGGATGTTTCCGAGACGTCGGGGAAACGTCCCCCCGCCATCCCTCGTCATCCCCTGAACGTTTCCTTTAGAGGGAGACTTCTATGCATCTCAGAGTCTTCTGGGCATCTCCAAGTCTCCAACATCCCCCACAAAAAATGTATTAAAATAATGATTTTTATTTTTAAATTTAAAAAACAAAGATTATCATTTAAGAGCTCAGAGTTGTGCGTGAGATTCATCATTCAAGGGCAGCGGGGCTACCTGCATTACCAGGTATTTACTCTTTGAGTCTTTAGTTTACTGCGTAGCATTTGATTTAGGTTTTTATTTTTTTAATTTTTTTTCATTCAAATATACCCGACGTGAATGGGGCACGAGAAAGTGGCAATGGCAGGGCAGTGAACTGTGGCTCATCATCGCACTCCATGAGCTGACATCCCTTTGAGGCATTCGTTCAAACAGTTCACTGCCTTGCTGTTGCCACTTGCCCGTGCCCCATGCTGAGCTAAATTTATTAATTTAATAATTTCTTTCATTAAAATTTATTTATTATTATTTAGTTAAAAATAAAAATTATTTGAATCCGAAGTTTTGATCTAAGATTATGAGAATGCTCTCGTCTACAAAATGTGGAAGCACAAACAAGGCATGTGTACTATTTAATTGAATGCATCAAGGACCTTTGATGCATTCAGTCAAACAGTTCACATGCCTTGCCTGTGCTTCCACATTTTGCAAACTAGAGCATTTTAATTTTTTAAATTTTTAATTTGTCAATCTTGATTCTAATTTCTTGTGCATATCCTGCAATATTGCAATCCATGAGACCACATTTCTTGTGCATATCCTGCAATATTGCAATCCTTGGGCTTTTACACTTATACATCTTTTTATAACTAATTTTTCAAGTACTATATGTATTTCAGCGCACCGCTCTCCTGCCTCCCCCAAACTTAGACCACCTGCCCCCACGGCCCCAAAACGTGTCCCCTACCATCCCCCCGTCCCTGTCCCCGAAACTCCATGGAACATAGAATGTACCTCGCTCACAAGTCTTGCCAAATTGGGCATGGGCATAGCCCTACAAATTTGTAAAAGCAACAACAAATAAAACTTTATGCTGATGCAAAATATAATGAAAATTATGCAATTTTGAGGCATATATTGAATTCATAAAACAGACATGATATTGGAAAATGAATGAAAACGTACGAAACTGGACCCTGAAAACAAATATAATACAGATGAATTGGAAGAGGAACTAACCAAATTACAAAATAAATCAAATATCTCTATAAATGAATTGGTTCCAAGAAGATCTTAAATCCAAACTAGAGGTATTGGATCAAAACTTGAGTTCAGAGTTGAATTTATAGATCTTTTACTAGAGGACAACCTTGTTCCACAATCTTCAGTTTTATGTGCAATTTGCATGGGCCTTAAGATGTACTTGTTAGTTAACTGCTTTTTCCTTCCAAAGGATAGTGAAATATAATGCAATTTTGGTGGGCGTCCTAAGAAGAATTTTTGTACCATGGGTTTCCATAGGTATACAAATGACATGACCATTCAAGTCTACGCTTCTGCTATTTAGGAATTTGTGGGGCTAAATGAAAACGATTTCCGTCCTTGATTAATAGGAAAAGGAATTCCTCTGATTCCCATTCTTCGCATTGTGTTAACAATGATTGATACAGTGTGGGGTTAGTACCAGAAAGCAAGAAACATGAGGTCAATTTGAATCTCAGACCTAATCAAACAAAGCATGGAATTAATCTGCCCAACAATGCAATAAACATAGACCCAAAACATCAACTCCAATAGCTTAAAGATAATATAGGATCAATGGGTAAAAGACTCAACTACACCCAAACAAACATAGATTTAAGCAGCAGATTCAATTTTACACTGCTGAGACATGTATATGGAAATCATATAAGAAGCTCTTTGAAAAGTTTTGAGAAACCTCTTAAACTGAAAAATTGAATCAAACGGTGACCCTTGCTGGGGCCATTGGGTTACTTGAAATACAACATGAATTAGTCGCCATATTGAATCTATACATCTGAGATAGTGGTTTGGTATGATTGAATGATAACAAAATTAGCATAAGAGTGATAGCCAAAGACAATTTCAAAGCAACACAATGTACATGGCTCATAAGCAAAGTATACTAAGAAAGGCAGACAAAGGCCATATGTTGAGGAGAGAGAAGAGGGTGACATTCAATGATAAACCTGTTCCCCTGTATTTTTGGTGGGAGGCAGCATATAAAAATTATTGAAGAGTATCTACAATTAGGAGAAGAGAAGAAGATATTTTATCAATCAATAGGAATATAATGGGTTTTGGGTAGGAAAGCACTTCGATTTGGATGTGAAAACCAAGCAAGACAAACCATGTGAAAGAAAAGCGAAGAGCATACACAACCATAGTAGCGGTGACTTTGGCACCATATAGCAAAGAAATTCAAAGCAAAAAGAAGGCTGCTTGGGAAGGAGAGGAGTAGCAAAAGCAGGTCTTTTTTTAAGAAAAAGACAAGGAAGAAGAATAGTGTAGAACTGCTAGTGTGGCAGTGTAGTGTAGAACTGCTTGGTTAAGAGACAAAAAGGAAGCTCTTGCTGGAGAAAAGTTTTATAGGTGTCATAAGTGACCACCATAACAAGTGTGGAGCCTGTAAGTGTTAATTTTGATCTTCTACAATTATAACTGGTGTTGTCCTTTTTTGTGAAAACCACTATTTTGCATGTTTGGAGTGAGTTGCGCCCTGTTAATGGTGGAAAACCATTGTATATGGTCCACATCATGCAAATTTATCTTTCAAATTTTACCAGTTAATATGGTGAAATGTTTATCTTACAACTATGAAGTGAATTTGTAAAGTAAAATGTAAATGTAAACAGGGGGTAAATCAATGAAGATGAAAAAAATGGAACCTACAAGTCCAGAAAGCAAAATTTCGTGGCTTGCATGCAAGTAATGCTTTGATTGAGAGAGTGTTAAGAGTTGAGAGGACTTACATACGCACCAGCTTTGAAACGAAAGACCAAGGCATGAACGCCTCTATGCATTGGCTCTGAAGTGACGAATCACACTGCTATGTCCTCGCAAAAGGCCTGAATTGCAGGATGGAAACCTCAAAGAACATAAAGAGGAAGAACTTGACGAAGCCTGTTACGCCTGTGACTGGAATGTTTTTGTCCTTGAGAAAATCAAATATACTGAGGCCCTT
Source organism: Sequoiadendron giganteum (assembly GCA_007115665.2). Classification (NCBI taxonomy): domain Eukaryota; kingdom Viridiplantae; phylum Streptophyta; class Pinopsida; order Cupressales; family Cupressaceae; genus Sequoiadendron; species Sequoiadendron giganteum. Next base: position 605,199,273 of record CM021100.1, on the reverse strand, counting down.
GTGCAGTGAGTGCTCATTCTCCTTCACTGATCCATTTCTTTCTTTGATAGCCATATGAGAATTTTACAGCTCTAATCGCAAGGCAGCTAACTGCATTTCTTCTTTGCTGATTTAAAACATGACTTAGCTGCTGAAGAATCACCATTGAAAAGACTTCATTCAAAAAAAATTATCATCAAAACTGCAACTTACCAAAATAAAAATAAAAATTGCAGCTTACCATTACACCTACATTGAGGAGAAATAATGACCTATTTCAACCAATGAATCTAGCAAACCAGCTTTAAATTGCTACAATGGTTGCAGGATATTCACAATTTAGTTGTGTTGAAAAGGCTTTAGAAACTTCAGTAAACACAAATATAAGGCACGTGTTGCCACCTACCCACCAGCAACAAAGACACGTCTACAGTTTGAATACATAAGAAACCTAGGAAAAGTTTTTCCTCTCTCCATTTTTTATGGGTCACTAGAACAATTTATAATGGGAAAACAAAAAACCACCAACAAAAATCAGAACTTCCAATTAGAAAATTAAAAAAATCAGTTGAAAAATCATTCTAATAGAAAAATAGTTCCAGACCATATGATAAACAGTTCTATGCTCCTCTAACCTGATTTCCCAAGGAAGTATTAATAGCAAAAACATGCAGCGAAAACATTAGTCTTTGCCTATATAGGCAGGGGCTAGCAATGCACTAAACATCATTTGGTAATTGAGTAATTGACAAACAAAATGCGATACAAAAGGTTAGTACAGCCAAATGAAGTGCTAGACCAGCAGCAATCTCCTAATACAAACTCTATTTATTTAATCAAATATTTGATCATGCAGATGACATTCGTTCCCTTTTCCCTTAAAGAACAAGGTAGTTCACAGCACTGCTATTATTATAAGAGCATTCCCCCTGCAAACCTGCCTCCCCAGTTTCTCCACTAAGCTAACAATACTGGAAAAGACATTTACTTGGTCCCTGATTCAATGTTATATCAGATTCGACAAGAAGAATATCATGTCATCCTATAATGGCAAATTCAATGGCCTTTCAGATGCATTAAAACGGATGCATGGGTTCATGGGGAGACATAGGTATACATGTTTCACTAGTGTCTTTTTATATCCTTTTTTGGAATGCTTTGTTGCCCAAAGCCTCACAATAGAAGAGGGATAGAGCTTCTTTCTCTCTGAGCAAGGGCAAATCATAAGTGTCATCAAGCCATCTGAAAGAGTGCTCGGCTGTAATAATAGTCTTGTATCCCTTTGCTTCAAACAACATTTTTTTAAGATTATTGTCTTCCAGCCACATGTCATCTAGCACAACCAAAATAGGTTGTGGCTCTTTGCTACTAAGTCTTTCCTTAAGCCTTCTACAACAATCTTGAATGCTCTGAAAATTAGGCAATGTGATGTCGTGCCAATCGATGTGTGTCATTTGCTATTCTGAAGACCCTAGCAATATGATCAGAAAGTTATCCATCATAATTTAGAGAAAACTTATGAGGTACAACATGAAGGAAGAAGACATCTCCTAAAATTGTGGAAAGAGGAAGGAGCATTGAAAGTGATAGCTTTGTCTCTTTTAGCGAAAGCCAAAGAGTTAGAAGAGAAAAATGAAATTCTAAGTCAGCCAAAAAAGGAGCTGGAGGTAGATTTAGGAGCAGATGAGATAAATAATTTGAAGAGTGAGGAACAATAAAAAAATTGGTATGGAATCGCAACTAATAGGATTATAGTTACACCACATGAGATAGATGTTTAAGTTTTAGTTGACTACTTTTTAGTCTCATTGGATTGAAGGGGATAATGAGTTGTGGGAGTATAAGCATGATCATGGAAGATCTTTCAAGAATGTGATCAAGAGTTTGGTCAAAAGTGAATGCATAACTCTGTCTGAGAGTAGTGATATGAAGTATGATTGGGAGAAGGGGGAAAATTTGAAGTCTATTGGTGATAGCAGCCACGGTTATTCTGTTGGCTTTGTATTGGAGACTTTACCTAGTTTTGCCTGCCCAATTGAATGGTGGAATCAGCACTGGAATCTTGAACTTGGTTTGGAAGCTTTAGCAATGGCTCGGATTGTGCCAAGGAATCCCAAGAGAATACCTTAATGACAGGCCTACTGAAAGGTTTGTACGCTCATACTAGTGGAAACGTAGTCCAGTTCTTCTAACCAAGGAGGTTAAGACTTTTTGAAGATGGGGAAGATCATGTAACAGCTGTTTAATTGATAGGTCTCCACTACCTATCAATTTTGTTGCTTTGTAGCTGTTTGTGGATTTTGGGTTGTAACTGCTATTTCTGGCAGTTCCTATTTTTGGGGCTTTTGTGACTCCTTAAAATATCATCAAAATAAAAAGCTATAAGATATTACCATATAATAGATGATATCTTAAATATAATCAATAAACAAAACCATGAGACAAAACCCTTACACCCTCTCATTCTTTAATTTCAAAAGAAAAAACAAATTAACCAAAAAAATTTAAAATATTTATAAGCTCTCATTATAAGAGACAACTCTAACACCCTCTCATTGTGTGACATAAAACTTTAACTTTTCATAGAAAATATACAATTAGTGATATCATTACAAGACAAATCTAAACAATACAAATTGTCAAGAATAATACTGTGGATATAATATTCTTTAGCATTCTTCTAGCATTTGTTCAAACGTTTTACAGTTACAATCAAACACAGTAAAAAGGAAATGGAGTGTACTTGTCCAAATTTGTAACGGTCATGTATATAATATATGACCGTTGTTTGGGGATAATGTACTTATATAATAAAGCAGATGGCAATCTTTAAATTTTTGAGATGGACCTTATCTAAGACATGGGAATGAACATGGATATTTTCACATGTTTATCACAGTTATTATGTTTGGAAAAGCTAGAGCAGACATGCAATGTGGTAAAATCCTCCCTAGTAAATTTGAAACACATTGATTTTATTTAAGGTTTTCCTCTACTATATGAAGCTAATTGCATTGAAATGTGATGAGAAAAATTAGATGACAGTTTTCTTAAATTCTATTGCCATATTCCATCTATGATCTAGACATGTCTATGATGATATGTTGAAAGTTTGCCATTATAACTAGTAGTTAATTTAATTATAATTTTAGGTTTTATAAAATGCATGTCATGCCCAAAGTAATGTATGGAAACTAGAGGTTCAATATGTGCCCTAGGATTGTGCAGAGGTAGAGGTTAGAAACTTAGAGGATGAACTTCAGTACTCGAACATGTTTTAGAGGGAAAGGTTAGAAACATAGAAGTTGCCATAGTAAGTTCTTCGAGATTGTACAAAAGGGACAGGGATGTGCAGAGAGGAGTTTAGAAATAAGAGGAATAGGCAATATTTAAATCAGATACAACACAACACTCCATACTATCTAAATCCTTGCACAACCACCCATGCTTAACGCCCCTCATACTGCAGGGCACCCTGTCTTGCTCACAATGGATTCCCCTCTTACTGAATTTGAAAGGAATGGAAGAAGAAAGAAAAAGGATAGAGCCCTATGAAGAGGTGGGAGAAATAACCAAAGCTTCAATATTCATGCTAGCCCTGTCAATATAGAACCATAGTGATATTCTTTTTAATTCTGGTAAGACAAAGGGCTCAAATGCTAGTCCACGTTTAGTAAGACTTGTCGGAGGAATTTTTTTTAAAAGAATATAGACTAGGGCTAGAGATAGATGAGCTTGATAACATAGGGCTTCCCTTTAAATGGTGAAAGCATGATAGTCTCCCTCAGAAACTCTAAAGGTAAAAGCACATTAGAGACTAGCCTTTCAAATGTGGCATTAAATTTAAGGTTGTGTATAATTTTCAATCCAAAAACAAGAATATATGTTCATTAAACTGTGTTTATAATATCTTAGGCAATTGATTCAAATATGTTAAAAATGAAAGTAGTTCTTCTTGTTGATCATTGAAAGGGTTAGTGGTGCAGCTACACAAGTATATTCTAATTTTTCCCTACGTATACAATTGTCTCCTCCAAAAACGAGTAACAAAAGAAAACGTTTAGCAAAGATTTAAGATTAGGAGTAACATACATAATGTTGTCTATTAATTTGCATGCTCCTTTGCGTGACCTTGGTCTCCACCGCCCCATCAAATGCCTTCAAATTGTCAGGACTCCATGCTGGTTATCAAGTCCTCAACCTTGATCTGGCACAGCCCAGTTGTGCGGGAGGAATATGTATATCTTCATAGCAGCCGATGACAATTGATTGCACATTTTATGCATCTGGAGAAACATAAACAAGACAATTAAAAAAGCATTCCCGTTGAAAGCAGCCATTTGGTTGGATATTTCTTTTGAATAAATCCATTTATTTTTATTTAGAATTTACAGTTATAAATTAAATTTATAAAAATTTCCAATTAAGAGGGCAAGTAGAAAGTGACAAATACCTGTCCATATTTAATATTACCGTTTCTGTGTTTCTTTTCTAAACTATCTGGAACAGTTAAGATAATTTCAAAAAGAAAAAAAGTAGAAAGCATTAGGCGCGCTTTAAATTATGCAACCGTTAGCAATCAGCGGTCAATGAAATCATAAAAGCAGTAAATTTAATTTATGTTTCTATTTATTTTGGGCTCCTGTGTCTATGTTTCTTCTGAGTTCTTGTGTTCTTTTAATTTGTGGTGGGTGAGGAAAGAGATTGATTTTTGGTCTCCATGGTCTGCCTTCTTCAAGCAATCCCTGGTATGGTATGTGTTCTGTTTGTTTTGTGGTTTCACTAATTTCTTTTGTGGGGGAAATGATTCAATAGTTTGTTTTCACCTTCATTCTCCCAATGCAGCAGAGTATTTAATATAATGTCCTGTATTTAGTCTAAATATGGGTCAGGGTAATTGATTTTCTTCGATGGTTTAAATCTATTTCCATACTTTTTTAATATGGTTTTATTTTCATGTTTTCTCTCGATGTGAAGCTACTCTTGAAAAGGAATCAGAGCATCCTCATTGCTCTTGGATTGATTCCACTAAAAATTATTCTACACAATTTAAATCTAGAAAAACATATCTCAAAATTGTCATATGTTGTGGGTCTTTGTAGGTTTATAAGGGCGACTTTTGCAAGATGCGGTGGAAATAAAGGAGATAGAAGTCTTTATCACAGAAACCTTGTAGGGTTGATGGGTTTTTGCAGATGCTCATCTATGAATATATATCTCTGCCCTGAACAGCCATTTCTTGTTTATCCAAGTCCATTTCTTCTATCAATAAAGGCTAATAGTACATTCTAAAAAAACAGAGCAATGAGTAAATTTATTTGCATGTTGAATTGAGTTGGCTCCTTTTCCCTGTCAGTTTTTATGATCAGATAGATAAAACTAAAATCAATCTGAAAATGCAGCACTTAAGACAATGAACACAACAAGATACCCTAGAAAAACCCTCCAACTTGAGGGAGGAAAACCCAGCAAATATATCTCTTATATATTGATTTGATAAGAGCAGAAATCTGCTTAAAACTCAAGCATAACACAATACCGATTTTGATACAATGAATAATCACACCTCTCCTAGATGCTGATTCAAATGAATATGTTTCTCCTTGAGATCGATCTGCTACTACAGAATGATGATCTGCTGCTCACATCTTAACTTCTTCTAGGAATGTGAATTATGATGAATGAACTTGATGATAGAATGAGTGATCATCACTCATTCTTATACCCGCTGAAGGAATAGGACATGTCTCTTAAAGGCAGAAGGTTGGCCTCCAAGAAGAGATGTCTTCTTTAGAAAATCGCACCTCTCAAAAAGTCGGCCCCAATTAATAATTAAATATTAATTATTAAATAATATAAATGGTAGTAAATGAAGCGCCTCTTCATGTAGACAAATTGACTTCAATAAATAGAATAGCCGACAAGCTATATGATATTTATTGTTGCAAGTTGTGGCTAGAAGTAGTCATCCAAATGCTGCAACATCAACACTCCCTCTCAGCTAGGGAGGAATACTTTCAGCTATGCAAGACATGTCACCTCATCGTGATGTCAGCCACCATGGCTACACCCATGTGTGGAAAAGAGCATATCACCTCATCATGATAGCATATCACCTCATCGTGATATCAACCATCATGGCTACTCCCATGAATGGTATATGTGCACAAGTGCCCATCACTCAATGTGATGTCGTCATCTCATCATGACGTTCACCATGGCTACTCCCAAAAGGTGAATAAACACAAGTACAAGAAAATCATCACGAACTCTCTCACCTGATGTTGTCATGGAGTCACACACATGACATCCACCTTGGCTACTTCTAGAGGGTGGGAACAAGGGCTTGCACCTCAAATCTCTCTTATAGAGAGAAATGCATTAAAGAAAAATCATAGAAAATCACTAAAGTTGAGACTCACTCTCAGCTAGGGCTTCATTCTCCACAATACCAAGCTTGTCTCGGAAGTACACAAACTTTACTCTGGAGAGGGGCTTGGTGAGAATGTTCGTCGTCTACTCATCAATGCTAATGTATCTCAATTGAATTGCTTTCCTCAATGCCATATCTCTGATATAGTGGTATTTGATCTCAACATGTTTGGTTCTGTCGTGAAACACTAGATTGACATAAAGCTTCACACAACTTTGATTATCACAATGAATGATAGTAGGCTCCAATGATTGTCCAAACAATCCTGCAAGGAGCTTTCGAAGTCACACTGCTTCTCGAGATGCCACACATGTTGCAATATACTCTGCCTCTGCGGTACTCAATGTCACTGAAGACTGCTTCTTGCTACACCAGGAGATCATAGCAGACCCCAAACTGAAACAACATCCAGAGGTGCTCTTATGATCAACAAAACAACTTGCCCAATAAGAATTTGTATAACCATGCAACTTCAAGTCCATACCAGAAGAATATCTCAAGCCATATCCAACTGTGCCATACAAGTATCTCAAGATATGCTTTGTTGCAACTAGATGTATTTTCCTTGGTTCACACATGAACTGACTAATTTCACTCACTGCATAGCAAATATTTGGTCTAGTATTGACTAGATACATCAACGATCCAATCAACTGCCTGTACATAGTAGGATCCACCAAATCTGAACTAGTTGTGGCCTCCTTAAGCTTTTGAAAGTTGGTCTCCACAGATGTGGACATGGATTTACAATCCATCATACCAAATCTCTTCAAGATGTCAATAGTATACTTCCCTTGACTCAGAATGATCTCATCCAGCTTCTTCCATGCTTCTAGACCAAGGAAGTAGAGCAAGAGACCAAGATCCTTCATTTCAAATTCAAAAGCTAACTCCTTGTATTTGAAAATGAGGTGTTCTTCTCCAGTAAGAATTAGATCATCAACATATAGAACTAAGATCAATGCTTCGCCATCAATTCCCTTGAAGTAAAGGTTTGAATCAGCATCATTCTTAGAGAAACCCAAACTCATTAGGTATTGATCAATTCTTTCATACCAAGCACGAGGAGCCTGCTTAAGGCCATACAATGCCTTCTTCAACCTGCAAACATGAGACTCCTTCCCATGAACCTCAAAGCCATTAGGTTGCTCAATATATACCTCTTCCTCAATTACACCATTTAAAAATGTTGTCTTCATGTCCATCTGGTGTATCTTCCATCCCTTAGATGCTGCAAGAGCAATGATGGTCCTGACAGATGTATAATGAGCAACTGGAGCAAAGGTTTCCTCATAGTCTACTCCCTCTTTCTGAGAGAATCCTCTAGCCACGAACCTAGCCTTGTACTTCTCGATGCTCCCATCAACCGCATGCTTGATCTTGAAGAGCCATTTAGAAGATACCACAGATTTGCCTTCAGGTCTAGGTACGATGTCCCAAACATCATTCTTGAGGATAGAGTGATATTCCTCAGTCATAGCATCTTTCCATACTTGCTGACTTGTAGCTTCCTCAACACTGGAAGGCTCAGACTCAATCATTTGACTCATCAATGCAACATAGTTTGAAAACTTCAGAGGTCTTTTACTTTCACTAAATGTTCCTCTAGGAGCTGCAATTTTTTCTGCCTCTTGCATTGTTTTCCTAGCCCATAGAGGTCTCTTTCTACCAATAACAATGTCAGTAGGCCCAACTAGATCATCCTCTTCTTTAGAATCAGAAGCCTTCCTTTGAATCTCAGAATGGTCAACTTTCATGTCCCAAGGAGACTCTTGGTCTTCATAGTCTATCTCTGTGTGAGAACCTTTGGATCTTCTGAATGCAACATCTTCTTCAAATGTAACATCTTTGTTAATCTCTATTAGTTTTTGACTTGGAATGTAAATCTTGTAGGCTTTTGAAGTTTCACTGTAGCCCACAAATATTCCCTTCTTGCCAGATGGTTCCAATTTTGTCCTTTTATCTTTAGGGATATGAATATACACAAGACAACCAAATATTCTCAAATGACTGACTTCAGGCTTTACACCTGTGAAAGCTTCTTCAAGAGTCATGTCTTCCAAGATGCGATGAGGGCTATGATTAAGAACATACACGGCTGTCCTAGAAGCTTTGGCCCAAAGGAATATTTGCAGATCTTGATCATGAATCATGGCCTTAGCTGCTTCTACAATAGATATGTTCTTCTTTTCTGCTACACCGTTTTGTTGAGGATTATAGGGAACACAAAACTCCCTCTTAATCCATGCTTCAATACAAAAGTTACGAAAGCTTCCAGAGATCTATTCTCCTCTGTTGTCAGATCTCAAGTCTTTGATCCTTTTCCCAGACAAGTTTTCTACTTGAGCTTTGAATTCCTTGAATCTTTCGAGTACTTCCTCAGATTCTTTAGTCTTTAGGAAATAAATCCAAGTCTTTCTAGAGTAGCCATCAATAAAAATTACATAATACAAGAAACCACTCAAAGAAGTAATAGACATTGGACCACACAAATCAAAATGAACAAGATCTAGAATGCATTTAGATCTACTTTCACTACTATGAAAGGGTCTTTTAGTATTCTTACCCAATGCGCATCCTCAACAAGTACCTTCATGCTCCTGGCTCAGTTTAGGAATGTCGGTGACCATCTTCTCCAAGGTAGGAAGTGCACGAAAGTGAATGTGAGCAAATCTTCTATCCCAAAGCTCACATGAACTTGAAGCATCATGTAACAAGGCTTGTAGAGGACGGGTGGAGAGCCTGTAGAGATATTCTTGTCGAATACCAATCACATTGGTTGTCTTGATGTTAGAGTTCTTTGGCCACGCAAGAACTTTTCCTTCAGAGAATGCTACTTGATACCCCTTGTCTTCTAAGGCTGAAATTGAGACAAGGTTCCTCTTGATGCCTGGTACAAATAGTACATCACTCAACTACAAGGTGATTCCTGAATCTAAGTGAATAGTGGAGGTCCCAACGCCTTTTATAGAATAACATGCATCATCTCCAATTATGACTTGAACACTTGAATCTCTCATCACCAAATCTGAGAGATGTTCTCTAAATCCAGTGATGTGACGAGAGGTGCCACTATCAATCAACCAAGTGTTGCTATCTGTTGGAACATTGCTTGATAAGGCAGAATAGAATAGGAATTCCCTTGAATCCTTTTGAGGAGAGATCTCATCCACATCCACAAATAAAGCATGCTTCTTAGGCCTAGTTGGGCAATCCTTTGCATAGTGACCAAGCTTGTCACATCTAAAACATTTAACACAAGATAGATCCTTATTCTTCTTGAATGCAGGGGCACCATCTGACCCTTTATCTCTATTCCTCTTGAAGTATCCTTTCTTTCCTCCTTTTCCTTTCTTCTTCAAGGATTGAGCGAAAAGAACATGAATGTCTTCATTTGTAGAGCTTTGACAAATGCCTCTTGCAACCAACCTTGATTCTTTTTTAATACAATATGCTCTCAATCGATCAAACTTAGGAAGTTTTGATCTCGCACTGATTCCTTGAATGTATGACTCCCAAGATTTAGGAAGACCATTGAGAGCCAACATAGTCAGATCCTTGCTATCAACAATATGCCCAATGGTAGAGAGTTGATCTCTCAATTTGGTGATCTTCATGAAGTATGAGATGACGGATTCTCCTTTCGCCATCTTAATATGATGAAGTTGTTGTTTTAGTGCAAGAGCTCGACTTGTGTTGTTGATCTCATACATCTCCTCTAAAGTCTTGAACATATCTCTTGTTGTTTTCAACTTGGAGATGATTGGCACAATGTGATCTTTCACAGAATCAACCAACATCTTTTTCGCCTTAGTACCATTTCTCTTCCATTGAGGCTTCTCATTCTCTTCGGTTGGTTCAAGAACTTCGTTCTCCACAAACTCAGCTAACTCATTTTCCTCCAAAGCGAGCATCACTCTAAACTTCCAGGATGCGAAGTTTGATACACCCTCAAGTCTGTCTTCGACCTTGAGCCCGTTCACCATCTTGATGAAAGGATAGATGCAATCAAAGATGAAAACAATAATGGAGGATAATGTTGCTTATATAAATCTGATCAGATCTTTCCTTAGACCCGCTCTGATACCATGTTAGTTTTTATGATCAGATAGATAAAACTGAAACCAATCAGAAAATGCAGCACTTAAGACAATGAACACAACAAGATTGCCTGGAAAAACCCTCCAACTTGAGGGAGAAAAACCCAACAAATATATCTCTTATAAATTGATTTGATAAGAGCAGAAATCTGCTTACAACTCAGGCATAACACAATGTCGATTTTGATACAATGAATAATTGCACCTCCCCTTGACGCTGATACAAATGAATATGTTTCTCCTTGAGATCGATCTGCTGCTACAGAATGATGATATGCTGCTCACATCTAAACTTCTTCTAAGAATGTGAATTATGATGAATGAACTTGATAATATCACTCATTCTTATACCTGTTGAAGGAATAGGACACGTCTCTTCAAGGCAAAAGGTCGGCCTCCAAGAAGAGACGTCTTCTTTAGAAAATCGTGCCTCTCAAAAAGTTGGTCCCAATTAATAATTAAATATTAATTATTAAATAATACAAATGGTAGTAAATGAAGCGCCTCTTCATGTAGATAAATCGACTGCAATAAATAGAATAGTCGACAGGCTATATGATATTTATTGTTGCAAATCATGGCTGGAAGTAGTCATCCAGACGCTACAACATCAACATTCCCTTCGATGGGCTGGTTTTTTGGGAATCCCTTCTGCCATTAATGCAGTCTCTAGGTGGCATGCGAGAATTTATTCTTGAGAGCTGATAACTAAACTTATCTAATCTTTTTTTAGGGAGGTTGGAAGACAGCGAGGGGGTTGGCTTACCTACATAACCATGCAAACCCACCCATAATCCAAATTCATTCCAGATGGTAAAAGTGAAAGGGACACTGGTAAGCACAATGCATTCACTTGGGTTTAGTTTTGACATTATTCAATTGTCAATATTCAATGTGCAAAAATCATGGATCTCATTTGCAGAGCTACCTTGACCCAAAATACTATATGTCCAACTATCTAACAGACCTTGATTTAGGTTGGTCTCATCTTTTTCACTGTATTTCCATTCAAATTATCAAGTGGGTTTCAATTTTAGCATTTGATATTCCTAGTTGTAGTGGACTATAATTATTATATAATAATTCATCTTCTACATTATTAACCAGATTTTGATTAACAAATTGCTTAGAAGTTGTATTTTTACTTTTGTAGGAAAACAAATGTATAGGGAATATATGTGAGCAACCATTCAAATAAGAAAAATATGGAAGGAGTACATTGATATCACTAAGAAGTCTTTTTTGAAGATCGGAATAAATTGTTGAAGACAAATTGATTTCTGGAAATGCCATAAGTAAAGGATAATCTCAGAATTAATAAAATAATTCTTTTGGGAAGGGGTCAAATTACCCCTTCCAAAGGCTCCAAGGAATGAAAATTGGCCACAACCATTCCTGAAAGACCAACCTCTTTTGCAATGCATCTGGTGGATTAGTCTCAAATTTTGCATTACTTGTACCAAAATCTCATTTCAAAAGCAGTTAAAGAACCATACAATTGATCTCTAGTATATTGATTCAAATTTTGTAATTCCTCAATAGAGGAAACTTTATAACCATAGTTGAAAAACTCATACTCAGCAATAACTCGGCATACCCAAAAAATTTAAAAACTCGGGACTCGGCAAAAACTCGGCAATAACTCAACAAATTTATAAAATACCCAATTTTTTAAAATGTTCTTAAAAAACACATATAAATTGAATTTTTAGAACATATTACTAGTTTCATCATATATGAATCAAAATTAGAGTTTAATACATATCAATCATCAATGCATCAACTGATTTCATCATATATAAATAATAATGTTAATTTTATTTTTTTGAGTAATTTATAATTTTATACACTTTGTCTGGAATATCTTATTTTATATTTTATATTTATTATTTATAACTATATACCAAAATTTGGATCAAAGTTGGATAATAAATAAAATATAAGTTAATATTATTATATTTTGCAACTCATATATATCAAAACTTGGATAAAATATGGCATATAAAATTATAAATTGCTTGTATAAAATTATAAATTACTCATATACAATTATAAATCACTTATAAACTTATAAATTACTCATATAAAAATTAAAATAATAAATTACTCATATAAAATCATTATATTGCAAATTTGCAAGTTTAAAAAAAGTCATATAATATTGGTGATTAGTCAAAATATAATAATAATATAGCAAAATAAAAATACAGGGTAATACAATATATTCTAATCTCTAATTCAATGAAAAACACGAATTAATACATTGCCAAGTTAAAAAGAATAAAAAAAAATCACGTTTAATAATTTTTTGAGTTGCACAAATATAAAAATCGCGTTTTTCAAATGGTGGAATAAAAAACGGCAAAAAAATGGCAAAATAAAAATCGCATGTTTTTCAAATCGTGTGTTGTAACCTAGCGTGCCCTAGTCGCATGCCCTGGTCTATATTTTAACCCCTTTTTGCCTTTTTCATTGATGAAAAATAAGGGTAAAAGTCACATTTTTTTTTGCTTTATACTTAAAACCTAATCGCGTTTTTCCTAGACGCGTTTTTCAGTTGGTAATCGCGCATTTTGGCGCTTAAAATTGCAAAAAATTGCGACGCATTTTTCCATAAATCGTCTACAAGTTTTCACGCGATTTACTCACTGCCATTGATGGCACGCGATTAATCGCGAGTTATGCGATTTTTGGGCGCGTTTTTCATCTATGTTTATGGCTATAAGATTCAAGAAGATTTATGAGTACCTTCTTCACCACTTCTTCTTTCAATTCTCCACAAAGACCTCTGATGCCATTGACAAATTCATCCACCTTTTGCAAGTAGTTTGTGATGTTTTCATCTTTAGACATTCGCAAGGTCTCAAACATGATCTTCAAATTCTGCATCTTAGCTTGCTTGACCTTATCATCTCCTTCATAAATGCTTTCTAATATTACCCAAATTTCTCTAGCAGTTTTCAAATTCATAACTTTCATCAATTGAGAATTAGCAAGACCACTTAAGAGAGAACACCTTGCTTTATCATTGTTTTCATAGGCCTTGATCTCATTACCAATCTTTGGACCATTTGCAAGTATAGAATATCCAATCTCAACAGACTTACATATTTCAAATCCAAGAGAAACCAAAAAACCTTCCAACCTTGTCTTCCAAAATGCATAATTTGATCCATCAAACAAAGGAACATCTTTCTTGTTCGCCATCCCAGATCTACCTCAAGCAGTTCAGCTTTCTTCCAAGGAACCTTGATTTGATACCAATTGTTGAATGCACGAGACAACTGAGAGGGGGGGTGAATCAGTTGTACCTTAAAACTTTAAAACCCTCACAAACATTCAAATCCACATCAATTCAATTAACCCTTAATCTATTAAAATTATTTAACATGAAAGAAGATAACAAAAATAGAACCAAAACAACACCATACACAAAGAAACACTAGACTTATGTGGAAAACCTAAGAAGGGAAAAACCACGGTGAGGATTAGCTCACAATATAAAGTAATATCGACATTGAGTACAATAGGGCTCACTACCGAGAAGAAAGAAAGGCTCGCTGCTAGAATAGAAAAGAAGATAGAGAAGAATGTTACAATGAGGAATCCATCTCAATGCAACAGAAAAATCCACCACAATATCACCAACACCTTCGCAGTCTTACTGAAGAATTATAGACACCTACTTACTGCATCCAATAATCTAACACATGAAAGTTCACAATGCACTACAAAAATTCACACCTTACAACTGGAATTCGCATCATTTGCATTATACTCATCTATCTTAACTTCCCTCAAGAACTCAACACTTATTTATACCATCTTCAACCTTGAAAACATTCTCCAAGGTTAGAAATGCACCTCAACCATGCAAATTCAAATTAGTTCGGCATCAAAACATTCCCACAGTGGAAAGGAATGAAGGAAGACCACAACACACCTTAGCTAGGACCTAAATCTACTCATACACACTTTTCAACACTTCCACAAACACCAAAGCAACTTCACAATTAGTGTAAACACCCAAGGTCAACCAAACACCATTAACACTTAAGTACATGCTTCCTCAAATCCAAAGATGACTCACGAAAACCACATAACAATTGAATACAATCTAGAATATTCCACAAACACCCTAAAATCAAACAAATTCCTTTGCAACAACTTTCACTTGAAGAATGTACACACCCAGTACACTCAAACAAATTGACTTCTAAAGCACCAAACCTCAAACCACTTCAACTAAAAAAAGGCACAAACCTTATAAGCACACTTCCAGATCTATAAGACCTGAAACCATCCTATGAAAAATTCAGAGCAAAAACTATTCTCCCAGACACCTCTGCAATACACAATTCACACACTGGTGAACACAACTTCCTTTGCACAATGATCCAACACACCAAATTATGGATGTAACACCTCTGATCAACATATCCGAACCACACAAGAAAATCTTCAATATAGAAGAAATGTGGAGCCAAACCAAAACACTACTCAGCAACACAGAACACCATTGCAAAACATTGTTTCCTCTTTTCTCAAAAACACTTGGAAACCAAGCACCAGAGACACGTCCTCAACATCTTCAACACTTCCCCATCACCACCAAGCCAACTACATCATAGCAACTCAACCATACATCCATAGACATAGGCTTATCAAAGAAACACTAGAGATCGACACTAGTGGGTTACTAATGACAACATAATGAAACTAACCAAAGCATTATCAAAGACAACACCAACTAGACATCCTTACAATAAATTCCTTCTCATATAGTTGACACCAATGACAACACCAACAACACATACTTGCAACAGGAAGACTAGGTTTTTTAGTTCTAACAAACGGAAAGAGTCTGTGAGGTTTTCAGTTTGAGAAATAAAATGAAGAATGACATGGCTAGTCTATGAACCAAGTTTACTTTTTTATGAATTTGTCGAATGTTAAAATTACAATTGGTTCTTCAATGTTTTTCATATGATAAAGTACAGTTTCTTTCTTTTATCTACACATTCTCTTTATGCATTCGATAAATGATCTTTGTGTTCATTCTCTTTTCTATGCAATTATATTTCTTGTTTCTATTTTAATTTTCTTTCCTTTATCACTTTTTGGTTAAATTCATACCTAATTTAAGACCCAAATTTTATCATATGAGGGAGTTTTACCATTAAAATCCAAAATAAGATTTCTAATCTGATAGTGATCTCTCTAGTTATTGATTAACTTGTAGTTATTCACTGGGTGATTTAGGATCATTTATCAAGGAAAATATATGTAAAATTTATTAACGAACTAATTGTAATGAAAACATCTCTCTATAATTATTTAATACCTCTCAACTCCATCACTCTTAATACCAATAAAGAAACCTCTCTTATCTTAGTTTTAGTGTAGTTTCTACTATTCCTATGTGCTTAGTTGAGTTTTACTAACTTTGTTGAATCCTAATAGGTATTTCACTTAAGTCATACTTTTAGGTGGCTAAAAATTTGGATTTATTCTTTTTTGAAAAAAAAAAAATAGTAATAAATATTATTAGAGATCCACTAAATTAAATACATCTAGACAATTATATTATTTTGGTCTCCAAGATGTGCACACATATAATACATGTTAAGGGGATTAATCAAGAGTGATATAGACTTGTCTTTCATTTATGCATTACATGTGCATGCCTATGCTAATCCACTCATGTTCAAGTCGAGAAGGTATAATTATGGATACCATTAGGCAATGGATAGTTAGGTCCTATTTTTTACTCCTTTATTTATATCTAATTGTCCTATTGATGATATATCAAGGATAATCATCCTTAATATTGTCACTCTCGCATGACATCATGCCATTGTGCCTACATAGCAAATACCTCTCGCATTGTAAAGATATCTTGTGTTATCTCGTTGGCTTATTGTTACATGATTACATCTCAAATGGTCATACTTACAATGATCTTTCACAATCATATATCTTAAATGTTATTTATTAGGTTGGTTTTATCTAATAACATTGTGTATAACACCATGTATGTCATTTCCACAAGATGACACTCCACATCATTATTGCAAGGAAAAAATTCACATCAATTTTACATAATTCTATAAATTTGCATCACTTTCATGTTATGCTACTTTTACACCATTTTGGACAATTTTATTTGTGCATTCTTTACATATGATACTTTAAATCATTTTCACATGATGTTAATTTCATATTATTTTCACAAGATAGCACATTCACATTGTTTTCACATGATGCTACTTCACATCATTTTCACACAATGTCACTTCCACACCATTTTCACACAATTCCAATCTATTGTTCTTCCCATAATGGAAGTATTGGGTTATTCTTACACAGTAAAATATTACACATTATATTGTGCTTTCCTAATAACTTCCTAAAACACATCTATTAAATTTCTCTTACATGATCATGCCTTTTATATCATTATTTAATCAATCCTACATGATATCATTTACATTGATCCTACGCAATAACATATGGTTATCAATTCTATATCCATGATTTCCCTCACTTCAAGAGAAGCATTGGAGAAGCCATTTTTCCTACAAGACACTATCTATAATGATGAAATCATATGAATCACATTTGGAGCTACCACATTGCTAGATTTGTCCATTACATTATTGAATTTATTTTCTCCTCTCCTCTAATCGATTGCATAATGGCATTCTCACACTTGATTTCAAGGGGGGATACAATCCTCACCCGGAAATTTAACATAGTTTCATTTTTTATACATTGTTGATGATAAAATGTTTCCAACTCCATTATTGTCTTATGCATCATTATTTCATATGTACATTGAAATATACATGGTATCACTCTTGCATACATTATAGGGGCACAATAGTTACAAATCCAAAATTGTCTTATGCATCAAGATTCCATCTATGTAGCAATGTTTGTATGGTTCAATACTTGTATACATCATGGGCACCATATCAATTCCAACTTTACAATTACCTTATGAATCATGATTATGTCCATGCTAGTTGTCAACACAATCATGCATATACATTTGGGGGCCACATTAGTTACAACCCCACAATCACCTATATGTTATAATCCCTTCTACGCTGCCTATTGTGAGTATACTTTATTTGGGCCATAATGTTTCCAATCCCACACAACCCTACACACCACAGCATACACCACAAAAAATTCATATTTTACAATAGTTTCACTCTACAATGATGAATACAATGTTTGATTATAAGTATTTGTATACTAATTATTTCTTGAATGTGTAGGCAATGATCTCGTATACATATGTAAAATAATAGTGTTTCTAAAAGTATACAAAGATATCAAAGTGTAATTAAAAGGATAGAAATTGTATATCTCGCAATTATCGTACTTTATTTGTACTTACTTTAGCATCCACTCCCTTAGTATGGTTTAGGCTGCATTGACCTTTTTCCTCGCTAGAATTGCCAAATTTTATTTATCACAATTTGATTCTTCTTGCTAACCTAGGATCATATTTCAGATAATGAATAATTCCTCTAAGACGCCTATGAAATACAAAAATGTCTACAATATGTCTTCAGAATTTTCAAAATTTAAATCTTGGTTTATCCTACTTAATTGCTTGGTGTAACCTATTGTAACGCTTTTTCATTCAAAAATGTTTCTTGGCTCAAATCCAACTCTTTGTCCTTCCTTCCCCAAATGAAATTTGTAACAATAATCTATTCCACTATCTTCCTCTTGGCTCTCTTAGCTACAACTTATTGAATGGACTCCATTGTTGAAGCTTAATGTTGCTAGCTTTTGTGAGACTACCTCTATGCTCTCATTCTTCTTCTACTTTACTTGGTTGGTAATATTGTAAGGCAAGTTCATTCTCTTGTTTTGATAATGTTATAATTTTTTTATTTCTATATCATTTATTCTCTATTCTCTTTGGAAAATATCTTGGTATTTCTATTTTCTTATTTTTTGAGCACACACACTAGGCTGCAATCCCCATAGACAGGGGATTTACATTAATAGATTTTATTTTAAATTTTGTATTCTTAATCCTAGATGCACATAGGATAAGTACACACACTCAATCTCCATATTTTCTATTTCGATTGGTTGTGGAAATCAAAAGGTTAAAATAGGAGCTTGAACATTCTTGGAAAGCTCCCAACTAGTTATAATCATTTTTCTTGTCCCAAGGTAATACGTTTTGTTGAAGTTATTATCTTGCGAAGGTTTGCACTTTCTCCACCTCTCCCTTCTCATTTCCATTTTCATTTCAAAATGCATTGTTTAACATTGATTTTAGCATTCTTATACATTTTGACTACTCTTACCGCCATTATTGCCCTACTTGTCTCTTAATGAGAAAAGAACACAACTTCTAGTTCCATAGAAATAGTGTCTTGGGTAGTGAGCTCCAAATATTCTAGGGTAAATAAAATCTTGAGATACAAATAGAAAACATTCTTAACAATTTGATCATTTCATTTTTATAATTATCAAAATTTTAAACACATACCTTATCATTCTTGTATATTTTTTTACCACATTTTACTTTGGGATGCATGACTTGTGTAGATTCGCGTGAAAACCAAAGTGGGGGCAAAATGAAAAGGATAAAAATGCATACCCTACACTTTACCACCTTCATTTACCACTTTGTACGTGTAAAAAAAGTAGTGTTGTAGTGCTCAATTCGACTTGTTTGGCACATTAACCAACCCCTACTCCTAAACCCACTACCAACCTTTTAAAATGCCTTAATTAGGACCAAGACATAGTGAAACCATATCTATGCACTAGGATACACAATGCAACCTCATTCGTGTTATTCAAATTTCAAATTTCCTACTCATCAACTAACCTTTCCAACAAAAAGTTATTATTTCAAATTGAGCAACTAAGGCCATGTATTTATAAGCAGTGCTAGGTCATTTAAAATAATATTTTGGAAATCACAAGATCTCAAAAACCATATTTGATTATACAACATTCTAAAGCATCATATATGCTTGTGTGACATGACTATTAAATTATAAATCAACCACTAAGGGGCATGACTTGCTACTAAGACAAGCCAAGGTCTTCACCTCTTTCCTTAAAAGCAAGCCTTACTATGCTTTCTAGCACAACCTATTTTCAAATACAATTTAGAAGGCATAGGTAGCTTCAAAATTAATATCAATATCAAACTAGACCAAGTCTGAGACCAAGTTGCATAACACAACCTCATCCACAATAACATAGTCTTCAATAGATTTTTTTTCCTTCTAATATTTGGTTCACTATGTTTCCACTTTTAAGTGACTTGTCATAATTAATGGTAAAACATCGCATCTACATAAAATTTCAAAATAGCTAAAGAACTTATTGTCGCTCTCAAAATTTTCATTCTCAATTCATTTAATTTAAATCTAAATTCAATGTTTGATTATTTTAATTAAATCTAGATCATTTATTATAATTATTAAAAATAAAACTTAAGCTCTCTCATAATGAGGAAATTGAACATGTTAGCCTAGATGTTAAGCTTAAATCAAGTGTTTTCCCCACTCTAATGCTACCACAAAAGTGGAGATTGAATTAGAAACAATACATAGTTAATTATACTGACAAACTTTATAAATCTAAACAACACTGAGGCACCATGAATTTGGACACCCTCACCAAACCTCCTTATGTCGTCTAGAAATTCAGGTTCTTGGAATTTGGGATTTAATAAAGAGAGGTTGAGTTTAATGGTTCCATGAAGTTATTTTTAATTTAACTAAGGAAACAACAAGTTGAAAGAAATGATAATCATCATCAATTTAATTTTAGAATTTGCTTAACTTTTTGGGTTAATTCAGTGATCAATTTTATTACAATGTGAGAATCATATTTTTTAAATATATTTATTTTAAAGTCATCTTAAGGCTTTCCATCAATTGTTACTATGGTTCTACCATTAAACATTTAATAGTGGGCCAACTAACACTAATTAAGAGGTTCTTTGTGGTCAAACTTCCCCATTTTTGATAATGTGACAAGTCTAGTGCAACTTATCTTTTGTCATATTTCATTCTTAAATGTGTATCTCAAACATTTGTAGTTGCCAAAGCTAGTCTTTCCTCTAGCGATAACGCCCCTAATATTCTCCTAGGCATGGATACCATATTCCTTTTCAATTTCCTTATCAGATTTCTTTCAACTAAATCTCTTACTAGATGTTCCTTGGACAATTTAATGCATCCTCATGTCTTCTTACCTTCTATTCTTGTTGTCTCCCTCAAACTTTTATGGCCTAATCCTTTTGAGTTATCCATCTTTTTCTTTCTTACTTGAACACTACATCATATCAATAGAAATAAAAATAAAAATTGGTGTGTCAAGAAATATCATAAAGATTATTGTCATTATTAAGGATAAAAGACTACATTACGATTTTACAATCTCCCAGTATAACAACCTTACCAATAAGACAAATAAAATATGGTTGAGGTACCCCATAAAACTTCATTAAAAAGATTTATGATCATGCAATAAGCTCAAAATCATATTTTAGAAAGAATGATGAGGAAAATGTTGCAGATGCTAGAGCCTACTAACTTCAATCTTCAATTTTGTATAGATGCAGATGCAATATCAGATGCTGTGAACCTAAATTTCACCCCAAGATCAGTTAGTAGAATATCAAACTTGCAATAAACTAGGGGATGCATTTCAAATTTTCAACTCCAGGGAAAAAACATTCCCACAAACATCTATGTGCCTATTACTTTTAAAAAATTAGAGCTAAAGGTTATGGAAACTTAAGCTTTGCGATAAAATCAGGTGTTTAAGCATATCTCTTAAGCAATAAAGATGAAAAAATCATACGAATGTCTAAGAAAATCCTTCTAAAAGCAATAGATAACAAGACGGAACACAACTTAAAAACAAAATCATACCCCAAAAATCTTGATTCATATGTGGGGCATAATTTCTCAAAAATCTCACAGATATAGGGGACAACACCTAATGAGTATTAAAAGCCTTATGAAATAATAGTTGTCGTAAAGACCAATTTATTTTAGTCTTGTGAAACATGGACATGCCATTCGTTATAGACACATAAATTTGAACCTCAAATCATCCACAATAACAAGAACCTTCTGATCTAATTAAATCCAAAAGGAAGTCACCCTTTCTCCTAGACCAATCAAAAAACATGCACTAGTTTGTCATAAATGAGAAGCATTTACATATGACATCAATCAAAGTCAACCATCGTAAGAAAGAAGAGGATTTTTATCCATGCACAACATCATACATCAACCTAATGTTTGGCCAATTCACCAATGGATCTCAACCTAGCTAGTCCTACTCAAAGATTGAAGAGGATGTTTATACATGCACAACATCATACATCAACCTAATGTTTGGCCAATTCACCTCTGGATGTCAACCTAGCTAGTCCTACTCAAAGATTGAAGGTTTCTAATCATGATATAGATGTTTGCTCTGGGATTAGTTTTGATTAGTATCCACACTCTTTATCTAATACTCTTATAGAAGAAGAAGCTTTACTTGCAATGATGTCTACCCTTTTCTACCTGGGTAAGCAAAGTGCTTCTAGTTCTAATGTAAACTTCTTCGAAAGTGTTCAAACCTTCACTAGAATTTGAACTCCTTAGGCAATGAAGATATTGTGCCCTCTTTGCCCCCTACCTCTCCCCCTTCCCCCTCACTCCCTCACTCTCCACCTCCATCTCTTTGTCTCCCTCTCCTCCTCTCCCTTCCCCTCCCCCTCCCTCTCTCCCTTCCCCTCCCCCTCCCTCTCTCCCTCTCTCCCTTCCCTTCCCCCTCCCTCTCTCCCTCTCCCTCTCCTTCTCCCTCCCCCGCCCTCACCCTCCCTATCTCTCCATCCCTCCCTCTCCCTCTCTCTCCCCCTCCCGCTCCTTCTCCCTCACCCTCTTGCCCTCACCCTCCCTCCCCCTTTCCCTCTCCGTCTCTCTCCCTCCCCTTCTGACCCTCGCCCTCACCCTTGCCCTTTCCCTTTCCCTCACCCTCCCTCTCCCTCTCACTCACCCTCCCTCTCTTCCTCTCCCCCTCCACCTCTAAATTTAAATCTAAATTCAATGTTTGATTATTTTAATTAAATCTAGATCATTTATTATAATTATTAAAAATAAAACTTAAGCTCTCTCATAATGAGGAAATTGAACATGTTAACCTAGATGTTAAGCTTAAATCAAGTATTTTCCCCACTCTAATGCTACCAAAAAAGTGGAGATTGAATTAGAAACAATACATAGTTAGACAAACTTTATAACTCTAAACAACACTGAGGCACCATGAATTTAGACACCCTCACCAAACCTCCTTATGTCGTCTCAAAATTCAGGTTCTTGTAATTTGGGATTTAATAAAGAGAGGTCGAGTTCAATGGTTCCATGAAGTTATTTTTAATTTAACTAAGGAAACAAGTTGAAAGAAATGATAAGCATTGTCAACTTGATTTTAGAATTTGCTTAACTTTTTGGGTTAATTCAGTGATTAATTTTATTACGATGTGAGAATCATATTTTTTAAATATATTTATTTTAAAGCCATCTTAAGGCTTTCCATCAATTGTTACTATGGTTCTACCATTAAACATTTAATAGTGGGCCAACTAACACTAATTAAGAGGTTCTTTGGGGTCAAACTTCCTCATTTCTGATAATGTGACAAGTCTAGTGCAACTTATCTTTTGTCATATTTCATTCTTAAATGTGTATCTCAAACATTTGTAGTTGCCAAAGCTAGTCTTTCCTCTAGCGATAACGCCCCTAATATTCTCCTAGGCATGGATACCATATTCCTTTTCAATTTCCTTATCAGATTTCTTTCAACTAAATCTCTTACTAGATGTTCCTTGGACAATTTAATGCATCCTCATGTCTTCTTACCTTCTATTTGTGTTGTCTCCCTCAAACTTTTATGGCCTAATCCTTTTGAGTTATCCATCTTCTTTTTCTTTCTTACTTGAACACTACATCATATCAATAGAAATAAAAATAAAAATTGGTGTGTCAAGAATTATCATAAAGATTATTGTCATTATTAAGGATAAAAGACTACATTATGATTTTACAATCTCCCAGTATATCTACCTTACCAATAAGACAAATAAAAGATGGTTGAGGTACCCCATAAAACTTTATTAAAAAGATTTATGATCATGCAATAATCTCAAAATCATATTTTAGAAAGAATGATGAGGAAAATGTTGCAGATGCTAGAGCCTACTAACTTCAATCTTCAATTTTGTATAGATGCAGATGCTGTGAACCTAAATTTCACCCCAAGATCAGTTAGTAGAATACCAAGCTTGCAATAAACTAGGGGATGCGTTTCAAATTTTCAACTCCAGGGAAAAAACATTCCCACAAACATTTATGTGCCTATTACTTTTAAAAAATTAGAGCTAAAGGTTATGGAATATTAAGCTTTGTGATAAAATCGAGTGTTTAAGCATATCTCTTAAGCAATAAAGAAGAAAAAATCATACGAATGTCTAAGAAAATCCTTTTAAAAGCAATAGATAACAAGACGGAACACAACTTAAAAACAAAATCATACCCCAAAAATCTTGATTCATATGTGGGGCATAATTTCTCAAAAATCTCACAGATATAGGGGACAACACCTAATGAGTATTAAAAGCCTTATGAAATAATAGTTGTCGTAAAGACCAATTTATTTTAGTCTTGTGAAACATGGACATGCCATTCGTTATAGACACATAAATTTGAACCTCAAATCATCCACAATAACAAGAACCTTCTGATCTAATTAAATCCAAAAGGAAGTCACCATTTCTCCTAGACCAATCAAAAAACATGCACTAGTTTGTCATAAATGAGAAGCATTTACATATGACATCAATCAAAGTCAACCATCGTAAGAAAGAAGAGGATTTTTATCCATGCACAACATCATACATCAACCTAATGTTTGGCCAATTCACCAATGGATCTCAACCTAGCTAGTCCTACTCAAAGATTGAAGAGGATGTTTATACATGCACAACATCATACATCAACCTAATGTTTGGCCAATTCACCTCTGGATGTCAACCTAGCTAGTCCTACTCAAAGATTGAAGGTTTCTAATCAATTTGATATAGATGTTTGTGTTGGGATTAGTTTTGATTAGTATCCACACTCTTTATCTAATACTCTTATAGAAAAAAATGCTTTACTTGCAATGATGTCTACCCTTGTCTACTTGGGTAAGCAAAGTGCTTCTAGTTCTAATGTAAACTTCTTCAAAAGTGTTCAAACCTTCACTAGAAGTTGAACTCCTTAGGCAATGAAGATAGTGTGCCCTCTTTGTCCCCTACCTCTCCCCCTCCCCCTCACTCCCTCACTCTCCACCTCCACCTCTTTGTCTCCCTCTCCTCCTCTCCCTTCCCCTTCTCCCTCTCCCTCT
>CM021100.1:604988987-605174299 GCA_007115665.2 Sequoiadendron giganteum | reverse complement strand
CTCTACTCTCTTTCTCTCTCTCTCTCCTTCCCTCTCTACATCTCTCTATCTCTCTCCCTCCTCCTCCCCTTTCCCCTTCCCCCTCCCCTCTCTCTCTCTTTCTCTCTCTCCTTCCCTCTCTACTTCATAATGTTGGGATGAATGATGATTAGATAAATGATGAACAATAACAAAGGTGCAAACACAAAGATTCAATTTCAAATTGGACTACATAGACCACTAACAAAGAGTTAAAGGATAAGTAGATGAATATTCTAGACTCAAATAAACTATCAAGAGCAACTCAACTCACATATGGGAAAGAAGCAACTACTTTAGTAGAAAAATGCATTGGGCTTGACAAATTCTAAATTGATAATTAAGAATCATTTATAAGTGCTTAACTTATTTATCTATCATTTAATTGAATTTGACATTTTATTTTGTGAACTTAAAAAGATTGCTAAGAAAGCTAGGAAATCTTTTTACAAATCATATTTACATTGAATTTGACTTCACTCATAATTTTTATAATACATTGTTTTAACTCATAGATGCACTTTTTACAATTATGTTTATTTTTAAACTTAATAAAAAATACAAAATATCGTAAAATAGTAAGAAAATAAATGACATGGAATAGAGCAAGCTACTCTCAAGGAATGAACTAAGGAGAGGTTTGAAAACTAATTGAAGAGACACAAGGAAAAATTACCCCACCAAGTTTCTATGCCATGGTTTACTAAGCCTAGACAACTGCTCATTTTTCAGAATTTAAGTTGCATGCTTGCAATCCTAATTTGATTTGCCCATGCATGTGTTGGGTCAAGGAATTGAGAAGACTATGGTAACTTGACATGAAAATCAACTTTGAGAATCCTAGTTAGCAGTTGCCTTAGTCAAAATGACAATGGACACAGGAAGGAAATTTAGAGAATAACATACAAAGTATACAACAGATATCCAACACGAATAACATACAAGAAGCCCTCAAGAGTGTGGGCCACACAAGCTTCTAGATAATGATTACCCTTTGACGAAAACCTCATCAACCTATTATTAATCAGAACAAACTTAAATTAAACAATGCCTACTAACAATAAATAATAAAAAATATGCACAATCAAAATCCAAATTTTTTATTGCACTAATAACTGAACTGTTTCATGAAATAACTGAACCGCTGCATGAAACAATGTTGTTAGATCTCTATATAGTTTTAAGCTACGAAACTTCATGAATTGAATTTCTGTAGTTTTCAATTCCATAGCAGTGCTTTGACTTTTCCCTGCAATCAGATCTCAATAGATAACTTCCTCTCTGACTTTTATAATCAGTACTTAATTATCGTTTAAATTACAGAGAACTCTTTAAAACTGGAAGTCTCTCAGTGGTGAAAAACAGAGATATTTATGATTGATGGCCAAGATGGCTCAAAGCAGGATGAAGATGAAGTTCATCTTCCTGTTTTTCATGTTGTTTATGGTGAGCAAAGTAACGCTTGCAATTCCATCGTCTGAGACTCTCTAAGCAATACAGCAAATCAATGAGTGCGGCCCCTATCTTGGTCTGGCTGTTCCCAATGCCTTCGAAATGGATCCCCTTCTTCAGTCTCAGTATTTCAAGCCCTCCAAAAAGTTTCCTATTTTAGATCTTGAAGGTAGGCAATCATGGCTTTTTGTTTTTGTTTTTGTTTTGCAGTCTTATTTCTCTGTTCTTCTGTAGCCTTATCTCTCTTTCTCTCTGTGTTTTTGTGGGGGGCAGGGAGAAGATTTCACATAGGTAGGATTCATAAGCATGGAGTCATTGTTGTTATGTCAGGACTGGCAATGATGAGCACTGATCTCTATAAAGAAAGAAAGATTTCCCTTACATCTAATCTGTAAAAGGAAATCATCATTACTAAATCTTACATTCTTGTGCAGCTACTCCCAAGGAATGAACTACATGAGACAATTGACGAAAGTTTATACATGAGGGGGAAAAGAAACAAATGTGAGTAATAGAGAAAGCTACTCCCAAGGAATGAACTAAGGAGAGGTTTGAAAACTAAGTATTGGAGAGATACAAGGAAAAATTACCCCACCAAGTTCCTATGCCATGGTTTACTAAGTCTAGACAACTGCTCATTTTTCAGAATTGAAGTTGCATGCTTGCAATCCTCATTTGATTTTACTATGCATGCGTTGGGTCAAGGAATTGAGAAGACTATGGTAACTTGCCATGAGAATCAACTTTGAGAATCCTAGTTAGCAGTTGCCTTAGTCAAAATGACAATGGAAACAAGAAGGAAATTTAGAGAACATACAAAGTATACAACAGATATCCAACACAAATAACATACAAGAAGCCCTCAAGAGTGTGGGCTACACAAGCTTCTAAATAATGATGATTACCCTTTGACAAAAACCTCATCAACCTTTTATTAATCAGAACAAACTTTTGTGGAACGACCTGTGTATGGTAAATTTGTACTACTGCATTCTTATTCTGACTGTAAAAGGAATTCAAGTAAACCTACACATGATTTTGAGGAAGGGAATAATGCAGTTGACGCTAAGCGGGTAAGATTAGACACTAGCTCAGATGAAGTGGATTTAAATGCATGTATGGTATCTACATGAAAAATGATGGTAGGTTTTCAACACACCAGAAATATGCTACAAAACGAACATATGGCCACATAGCCACTGTGATTGTCATATTTCTGAAATAAAACGGATATGGGTGCTTAAGAGACAACATAAATCCAAAAAAAATTGCACAGAAGAAGATCTGCAATACCATATTCATCAAATGAAAGGCAGGTCCTGGGACTGAGAAAGAGCCTATACTAATAAATGACAAGGCATGGCCAGTCACCAAGCGATTGTTTATCTCTCTCAAATGCAAGACCGAAACCAGATACATCAGACAACAAGGTTAAAGTAATTCCCACATCTCTTAAGATACCACCTATTTCTCAGGCAAATGTTAGCACATTCACTTGGCTAACTGGTTTAACCCAAATATCAAGATCCCGCCCAGGTCTACTCCATTGCTGAAATGTATAATATGGCTACCCAGATAAAAGACCAATCAAATCAGAAAAAAAATTTAACTTGCCAAAGCACTTTCCCCCATGCAACACCATTTCTCTTTCACAAGGCAATCCACATCAGGCAAGTCGCCCATCTTTTCCTCCCCAAGGTTTCTCTATGCTAGGCCATTTAATGTACCAATCTCAATAATGTAATGCCCATACAGATCATATGCAAAATTTTACCTCTGATTATCTGAAAGGAAGGGCCAACCCCACTGACTGAAATCCTCACTGAATAAGGCATGGGTCAGCAACAGTGCAATTCAGTTAATAAATATGATCATGCAAAAAGTTTAAATATTAAATATTACTAGGGGAGAGGATCCAGTAGCATGTTTCAGTAGTTGTGATAGTATTTGTTTATATAATGTCCAATATTTTTATCAATATTAGATCAATAGTTGTGACTTTAAAGTTGTTAGTGTTGATGATGACTACCCATAATTAAACAAAATGTATTCCTTTCATCTAAAAAGCAACCAATCAAGTGATTCTACATCAGCACTCAATAAAACATGCTGTGAATGCACAAGTATTGATTTCACTTTTTTTTGGGCCTTTTTGGACACCTTGACAAAAAGGCATGCTGATGTGGCATCATATTTGATGATGTGGTCCTAAAACCTTAGTTATAAGCAGGGGACTTGCCAAGTAAGCTGCTGTAAGAAAATGGGAATGATTTGAAATTTCCAAGTAGGATAATTAGAAGTGCGAAGTTAGGGTGCTCAACTACTGGGTCCTCTCCTCTAACAACTGAAAAGTTGACCTTATTCAACTTGATTTTCTTATTAATATTTCTCCAACTATCTTAAAAATGTTTCTAAATATGACATGTTTCAATGAGCATTTACATGTGCAGGAACTAGAAAAGCCTTTAAATCATCATATTATTCTTAATTGCTGAATCATCAATGCAAATGCAATTAAACACATGAAGATAATAAATCTGATTTAGAGGAATAAGATTGCTTTTCTAAACAACAAGTGTATGAGGTTTATCCGCACCAACCAGAACCTAAAGAATCCCCATAAAATCATATTAGAAAGGCAGATTACTAGAAGATCAAATAGAAACTTATAGAAAAGGAAATATAAAGATCCAAATTCCTCCAATTTTCTCCCCATACCTATTGTATGTAATTCAATTGCAATGTGGATTCCTCAAAGACCTAAGGAAGATAAAAGAAAATATTTAAAATATTATACAGGAAAGAGAAAACATACTGCAGGCTCTTCCTTTGTAAGTCTTGAAGACTGTTGAGCTTGAGACACACTTGCGGATATATTAAATACTCAAACAGCATCAAGCAATATCTGCAAAAGGCACTTTAATAATCAATTCTAAATCTTGAGATAGCAGAATAAAATCAATTTTAGCAGGAAAACAAGAGATGTTTGGAATCAAATCTCTATTATAATTCAAGGAGCCATAAAGCAAAATACTTCCTCATAGTTCATTGACAGAAAGAATTTTATATGAACTTGCCGAATAAAAGATGATAGAGTCGTCAACTCTAAGGTTGAATAATGATGTACTTACAGTCAAAGATTTGTCAAAGATTTGTTACTTTTCATGAAGTATGAGGTTTAGTGATGACATTTATTGCTAAACCGGTAAATCCTAACCATTGTAGCTATTCATGGTGAATGGTATTTCTGTCAATTGGAGATATTAGACTAATAATATATTTCCACCATCACAGTCATGTCTAATGCCATTGTACATCAAGCTGTTAATAAGAAGAAAATAATTTTCATTTCTTCAATTTTTTTATGTGTTACGTGCCTATTCTATACTCATCCACTGTCCCTGAGAACCAATAGTGTCGGTGATACTTAATCTCATCCATAACTAGTAGAAAACAAATTACAATAAGGAAGTAAAGAATATTGTGATAAGAGAAGCAAACATAGAATTTTTAACATAGAATTAGAAACCCCTCAAAAGAGAAAAACAAGCTTTTGTAGTGGCAAATGCATTGCTACCAAATTTTTATAAGCTAGACAAATACAACCAGATGTGAAATAATGTGGAGTACAATTTCTGCCCTTTGTTCAACTTGGTCTCACACACTATAATAAGTCTATGGCATAAATTACCATTGGAATCCTACTTCTCTGTGTTCTACAATACTCAAATCTACCTCACATGTTCTACAGATATCCAATGGTTTAAGATCACTAAACCAAACTCATTTATAGGAAATAAAGCAAGTTAAATACACAATTCAATTTCCAAAAATTGTTATATCCAAAGTGAATAATTAATCTATTCAGCACACAACTCTAGAGATGAGCAGGACAATTCAATTTTCAAGAATTGTTACATCAAGAGTGAATAATTAATCTATTCAGTACACAACTCCAAAGATGAACAGAACACACATTAAAATAACAATTGAAATACATTTTAAAAATGAACAATAAATAAAACTGAAAAATATTGCAAAAATAGATTAGGTGATAGACATGCCAACATACTAATACTTTTATTACATAACAAATAAATTAAATGCACAGGTCAGAGATCCTAAGCAACCTTCCTTTTATGGGATGAGGGTATTAGCCAAGTCTATAAAGACAATGGAACACATCAAAAGCAGCACTGCATGAGGAGAAAACTTCTTACAAAGTCTACTATAGGAAATTATCATGTATGCAGCAGTTTAAAACTTTAATAACCCTAATTCTAAGCAACAAGAATCAGGTAATGCAAAGATATGCATCATTGAAAAAATATCAGCAAAGCTCTGATACAATCCCTACTACAGGATATCAACAAGTACCTAATAAATCCCTATAAATGAAAAGCATATTCAGAACAGGGTAATTTGAAAATCTTATCTCTGGCATTCCCAATCAGTTGTAAAGATACAGGAGCAAGGTCGTGGAGGCGGGGGCTTGTAGATGCTTGTAGACGGAGATCAGAGCATTTGTGAAAGGGCATTGTCGGCACTGGACGTCCTTTGCCACTGCACTGAGGGCCGATCGACTGCTTCTGCGCATGCTTTAACTCTACCAGTGGTTGTTAAAAAGATGTTGAGAGTGTCTGATTCCGCCACCGAATTGGCATTCGCAGTCTCTATTTTGTGAAATATTTGCAGAATTCCTCGGACGGAGGGCCCATCTGGGAGGCGTTAGTGCAGATGGGATGCTCTGAGCAAATGAGGGAAAAATCAACCAAGTTACTCAAACTTGCACACATGATTGTGAATGTGCAGAGACACTCCATTTGCGTCATGTGAAGAGTTCCTTTTAAATTAAGTGCAGGTGGGATGTATTTGAAGAACATTGTAAAACGGTGTAATGAGTAATGACTTCCTAAATATAAAAAATGCCCGTTGCCGGTGATTTCATCGTAAAAAAAATCTGAGAGATTTAAAACAAAAAAAAATAAAACTATAAAATAAGTATTAAGTAAATAAAATGAAAAAAAAAATCTTTATAAATTTCATAAATGTTACTGGCATTGCATATGTGTTTTCATATAATATAAATACATGTATTTGTGTATTAAACTTGAATAAATATTCACATGTGTGAAAGTAAAGAAAGATCCAAAAGAGTGAAGACTCGTATACTTTTAATATATTATTTGTGTGTTTTACAAAGATATATAATTTATTTTATTTCATTTGATGTATTTTTATTTAGCATGTTAATTTTTTGTAGTTGCATCACCCTATTAAATTGGAGTAAAAATATAAGGTATAAAATTACTTCCTTCAAGATTTGAGTGCCCAGATTCATAGTTTCTTTAATAATAGTTTTCTCCAATTTTTTGTCGAGCAATAATTATAGAAGGATCCCACAAGTAGTCTAAAATTTGGAAACCATTCCCAAACTTCCTAAAAAGTATCTATAGTCATCTCTCAAGTCCCTATATCATGTTTGAACATACCCTTATATTTCATCCTATTCACTTGTTCATCATGCAACTATGCTCACACTCATGTAACTTATATATGCACGTCTTATCCACCAAGATTTAGCTCTCAAGTTCTATTTTAAGACTAGTTTGCAAGATCATGTGATATCATCCTTAAGATCATGGAGTTAAAATTTGAAGACCTAGAAGAGCCATATTTCTTGAGATATTTACATCTAGTTCAATCATCTAAAACTCACACATAAATCAAGAAATGTATATAATACCCTTACACATAAAGGTTTAATTGAATTATTATTATTTCAACTTTATGAGACTTTAGAAAAAAAATAGGAACCTATTTGCTAGACTTTAGAGTTTAGGACAAGTAGAAAATGTGTTGTCCTCAAAACAATTTAACAAAAATGGGTGACTAGATTTTAGGGACATGAAATTATGAGATTATCTACACTTGACTTGGATAATAATATGCACTCTCACATCAAGATAAAGAGGCTATATGTTTATTTTCATGACTTCTTCACACCCTAATGTTGATTCTATTGTGTTGGCTCCTTCACAATTTCTCATTTTACCTTTTTAGTTAGCTTAGGTTCATAACTCAATTTTACTTGTCATGTGGTAATGATGAGTTGTTCACAACGGGATATATTGATTTATTAGATAATGGCCCCTTCATTGCCACATATATTATATTTATTTTGGTTTTATCTAGGTTCCTTTCCATCCCCACAAATTGAAGTGTAGCCTCACATATTAGTTCATTGGATTTATATATATTTTGTCTTGTTTAAAATCAAGGCAATTATAGTCTAAAATATCTACCTAGGTAGATTAGACAGAATAATCTCTTTAAAACCCCTCATAATTTAGTTTATCCAAGTATATCAAATTTTCCTTGAAAAATTACAAGCATGATACATTTTCTAATTCATACATCCATTTAAATTTTCAATAATCATGTTTTAGGGCTAATTCATTTATTATTTTAGGTTGGTTTAAGTTGATGTACATATGCATACATTTTTTAATTATTCTAAATCAACATTAGCTAGAAAGTTCATAGATCATACATGTTGTATACATGTCTTGAATTAAAATTAGAACTTAATTAATTTTTATGTAGTGTATTGATATAAAGGGGCTTTGGACACGTACATATGCAGAGATTTAGAGTTTGCAATTGATTTTAGATGACCCTTCAACCATGGGGGTCTACAAAAATAATTCTGAGGAGATATTAGAGAGTTTAGTTAGGATTAGACAATCATTAGGAGGTGTGCATGTATATTCTGGGGACACTTTAGCAGTCCCTTACCAAGATGAGTAGTGAGGTTTCTGGTGATGTACCTTTGAGCATAATCTAGCTTGGAGTACCAAAGGAAACTGTCAAAACCTAATTTTTTCCCTAGAATTTTGATAGATCACAAGTGAGGGGTATCGGCTTACTAGGTGCATAGATCCTAGGATGGCCTTGTTGATATATCCATAATTTCTTGTAGCACGTAGTCATTATCTAAACAATGACCAAATTCTATTATATTTTGCATATTAGTTATACGTTGAGGTCCACTTAGGCCTCAAATTTAACTATTTTGATTTACTAGGTCATTTGGGGTAGGGTGTGGTAGGGTGTGTGACAAGGATGAATATTGACATGCAAATCAATAATGCCCAAATTATAGGGCCTTGGTTTGGTTGAGGATGCTTGGCATTTCTCCATCCATTAGCCCTATTGGAGTTGCCATTGCTTCCCAATGGAAAGGAATTTATAGCATTGTTGATATTGCAGTCTAGGCTCAATGGATATCTATAGATTGTGTGGGCCACTATTTGATGAGACAGATACATAAATCATTACCTGTTGATTAATGTGTATATCTAGTGACAGGTGTCCCATCTACAGTTGATATAGACCATATTGAACATTATTCCTAGATTCTAAGGGATACATGTTATAGATTAGTTAATGACCTAATTAGAGCTTATGGTGTGATCTCATCACAATTGGGGATCCTCTTGGTAAATGTTACCTCATTTGTGGATCAGTGTTAGAGTGGATATTTTCAAAGTCTAATAGTTTAGTCTCGACATTTTGATATTGATCCTAGATCATCTCATGGCCCGACACATGAGCCAAATACCCACCATTCCACCACTTCGACACATGCACATGATCCAAGTTCCCATTCATCTATTCCTACACCTGGTGCCCAGTCATTTACTCCTACATATGTGTCATGCCAATAATTTTTTGCTAGAAAAACTCAACTATATTTTTTCTTTTTTAAAAAACAAGGTATTAACCACAATCAATTAACAACGATGTGCTTTATGTGATTGGATAACATGTCCAAAATTTAAACTTTATTAAAATATAGATCATTGGATTCAAAATCTAGACACTAGCCAACCATCCTATGATATATTTGTTAATAATATTGTTACTGAATTTCCTAACTATAATAACTGAGATGCCCAAACCTAACTTCCTAAAAACTAAATGCAACTTCTATAGCTCTAACATTATAATTGAATAAGGAACATCTCAAGATTTATTTGACATGTTACACTATATAGGCTCTATAGGCGCTTAACATTTAAGTACCAACATTATTATATTTATGACACTTATTATGCCAAAAATACTTGACATACAAACATGTTATTGTGTTTAGACTAACATGGTTGTTGATAGAACATAATTATGTTAACATTCATATTATTACTCTTTTAATATAGTTAATGCATATGTCACTATCTAACATGACAACTTATCATTAATATTAATATATCCACTAAAATTAGTATGACATTAACAATAACTCTATACATCAATGTTAAATATCAATATTAATATTAAAGATTTTTTTTTGGTAAAGAGGCAAGAGATGCCTATATATATATATATATTAATATAAAATATAAAATAATAAAAATTATCTATGATTGCCACCTAAGACTGGCAATGCATTTTATAGGTTTAACCATACAATATCCATATGTGTTATATATGCCCTAACCACATTAGCACCATTGCTTTATATAGCATTAAAAAATGACAATTGCCCACCCCTAAACAAGGCCATAGACTAATCATACAGGCCACAACCAAATTATTGCATTCCCATTTACAAAATACCCACTTAACTATGAAATAGATACCTATACATACTATATGTTAACAAAATTTCTCAGGAATAAAAAATTAAAGTATTAATTATTTCGTATCTACTGGACTATTTTCCCCTTAACTTCCCTCTGAATCATGAACATCCAACACCCGAATCCTTTTCTTCCTAGAAAATTTCTTCATTCGATCCTCTAAAGCAGAACCCGCACCTTATTCCTTTTTAGATGAAAAATCCATAGAAGCTCCTTTCCTCATCACATTCTCTGGAAAAGTATCCTAACTCCAGAAGCTACATATGCCCAAGAAGAAACTTGCAGCTTTCCCAAATTGGGATTTTGTTCAAAGAGCACACAAGCATGAGATTTTAAAAAGGCAATTGCAAAATACTTGTCTTTTGTTACTATTAGTCTATTTTATTTGATATTGATGTAATATTAATATTATCATTAATTCCAAATGTTATATCCCAAGTTAAAACTATTATTTAATTATTTTATTGTCAAACTTAATGCTAGTGTCATTAGTAAACTATAAAAAACTAGTGCCACCTTTAATCATATCATTGATGATATAAAATTCCTCTTGATATTTATTTTGATCATTTTGTAATATTAACGTTGCTCGTAATGCTAAAAGTATTATTATTACTATAATTATTAATATATTAACACTATTATGATCATTAATACTCCTTTTTGTTAATACAATTTTTAATATTCACAGTATTAACATCTCTCATAATCTAAATATTATATTGTATTTATTATTGTTAAATAAAATCAATACTGATATTAAAATTATTCCAAAATGTTAATATATATTTTACCACATGTTTTAATATGACTTAGCAATTTCTTTGTTAACTATTAAATGTCATCCTTAATAGTTAATACTATTATTATATTTGCAGCTATTACCAACCAATGTTATTGTCCACCCTTATTTAAATTTCCCCCGGATTAATGATATCTGAGAACACCTTCTAATAATGCTATCATTAAACTCACAAACATATTACTATCACTTTGCATTATAAAATTAATATTATTGAGGCGGGAGCTCTAGAGGCGAGACTTGAGGTAGGATTTTTTTCTATGTTGTTGTTGCTTTTGGCACATTTGAGCAAGAGGAGGGCTCTAAGGATGATGGGGAGGTAGATGAGGACGTGGTGGAATTCTCGTTGGAGGTGTTGTGGGATCCTCTACTTGTGGTTGTGGCTTTTGTTGGAGGTGTCGTTACCCTCTCCTTCTCTCACAGTCACTATTACGGTGGACAATTGGCCTGCTCTACCCTCTGTTTCTGTGGGGCTAGTGCAAGTGCCCTTCCTGATTTTCTTTTGGTAGCCTTCTCGGTTGTGGGTGTGTGTTGGTCTCTTTGGGGAAGACAGGTTGTAGAATGGGCTTATTTTTTCTCTGACTCGACATAGTTGGAGGGCTTGGGGGATCTTATTGTTGGCTTGTTCTTCTTCTTGTTTTTTCTTCGTCTTCCTTTGTTTCTACCTATTGCTTGTTTGGTGGCTATCTTGTGGGGTTTTTTGTTCTCTGAGTGTTTTAGGTTCTTCTATTCCCCTCTCTTTGGAATGGTGGTGTCTTCTTCTGGGTGGTTGTAAGGAGCTTTGGCCTATCTGTGGCTCTAACTGGCATGTTGGGGTTCCTTTGTGTTCTTTTCTGTTGGCCCTTTTCCTTACTTTCGTCCTACTTGGGGCTCCCTGTTCCTCTTGGGGTTTGGCTATTCTTGTTCATGTAGAGATTAGGACTTTGCCTCTGGTGGCTCAGTGGCCTATGTTTTTGTTTGTTGCTATTTTTTTTGGGGTTGTGATATCTCTAGTTGTGGGTCTCTTGCAGCCTTGTTCTCTCTGGCTATGTGTTTGTGGTCCCTCTTTGTTGAGGGTGTTGTTGTTCCTCTTGTCCCCCAAGTGGACATTAATGTTGGGGTTTGAGGTTTGTGCTTGGGTTTATTTGATTGATGTTGATATGTCGATGGCTCAACTTTGGTGTTCTATTTTGGTGGCTTTTAAGAGGATTGTGTTCCTGGTGTTGGTCCTAGTACTGTGGTCACTAAAGGAGCTTTCGCTCGCTTGTCCTATTGTTGTGTTGGCTATCTCCTAGGACCCTATGAAGGTGGGTTCTTTTCCTTTTTAAGTGGAATTGGAAGGAGATGGTTTTTGGTTCCCTCAGTTGCAGATCCTATTGAGGTGGTTGCTTCTCCTATGGAAGTGGAGGGTGAGGGGGCTAGAGTTTACAAGGTGTGGTGGATTAGCTGATCGGGTTTTCCTTTCCAGTAAAGGGGAGCTCCCTCCTTTAGAGGTGGAGGCTGAGTCGGTTTCATGGTATTGAATTTTTTTATGTTGTAGGGTTATTGATTTCTTTTTTGGGATCTTGTGGTTCGTTGTGCTCTCTTACCCCACTTTTGTGGTGGGTTTGTTGGAGGTTTTGGTGTTTTTAAGGGTTTGATGGTGTTTACCACCATTAAGGTGGCTATTTCCTTTGGCTCTGGGGTGAATTCCATGAGTGCTTGGTTTGTTGATGCCCAAAAGATGTGGGCGGGTTATCTATACTTTGATGGATTTCTAGCCCCGGATAAAAGGGTTTCTAGTCCCGGTTAAAACCAAGTTGTTTAAGGGTTTTAGGCCCTTTCTTTTTTGTAAGTCACAACATGTAGTCATGTTAATCTTGTAGAGGTTGTTGTGGTTTTGTTGTTGGTTTATGGTATATTTTATGTACAACTTGCTTTCCTTTGTATTAGGTTCTGGGCCCCATCAAAATCCATTTTTAACCCCTAATCAAAACCATTAATATTATTGATCTTACATATATATTAAGTAGTGTTTCTCTTTTCTTAATAAATATTAATCTTACTTGAGTCACTAATATTTTGATTTTTTTAAACTATTACCATTATTATTGAATTTTAATATTTGGGCAATACAACTATGAGCATTGATCCACACTGAGTTGTTGCAGTTTTGAAATAGCAATAACTATTCTTGTTTGTAACATTTCAACTATCTTTTAAGAGCCATTTTGATGGTGGGGCGATGGTGGTGGTTGTAGAATGTAGGGCGAGCAAAGAATGGGAATACTCAGGCTAGGCAGAACCAAAAGCAGGTGCATGGTGGCCAGACTCAACTCCCTCCATGGTGTGCTCCTCGACAAGCACGGAAGGCTCTGACAAATAATGCAAGGGTTGTTTATAATGGGAGTAATAGGAACCAAGGCTAAAGGGGTGTGAATCCAAGGAATAGATGGGGCTATGTTAGCTTGCGGCTTACGAAACCAGTCGATTCCAGGAGTTTGGAGAAAACGTTTTGGAGGCTGAAACAACAAAATGGCTGACAAAGGGATGAGGAGGTAGATCCTTCTTATGAACATTCAATTGTTGTTTCTCTTTATATAGATGGTCAAGCCTAAAATGATTCAGTTAGTGAGTACAAGCAGAAATATTTTTTCATGAAGTGGAGTGGCCCCTGGATGACCTTCAAACGGGTTAGGGATTGGTATGATGAACATTGGGGAAATTCTATTGTTCTAAAAACCCTACCCAATGGTTTTTATTTAGTGGTTTGTCCAACACCCTTAGATAAGGAATGGATCCCGAATAGTGGCTCGTTTTTAATCCTAAAACGAAAGCCATAACAAAGGTTCCTATTTGGAGGCAGCTCCATAATTTGCCCCATGAGTACTGGAATGGAGAAAATTTGAAGCTAATAGGGGATAAGCTCGATTCTTTTGTTAAAGTTGATGAGGCAATAGCTAGTAAGGACTTTATTATGTATGCTCGTATTTGTATCCTTTGACAGGCAAGCCACCCTTTACTAGCTATGGTCGAATTAAGATCTAGGGAAGGAATTTGGAAACAATCAATAGAGGTTGAAGAAAATGTAGAATGGTGCTCAGTCTGTAGAGGATCGGGACATTTAGTAGGGGAATGTCAAACTCTTAAAAAAGGAAAAATTTGGAACATAATGCTACTTTTGACCTTCTGATGGAAAAAGAAGGATCCTTAACAGTCGAAAACAGTGAATTTTTGCAAGCAATGTTGCAAGATAAGGAATCTTTTTGGGTAAATATGAAACCCTAACAAGCTCAGAATCAGAAAGGGTAATGTGGGCGAATTATCAAATGGTGGAATTTTTGGGAAATGATGTGGAAAATAAGGACAATGAAGTGGTCATAATTTCTACTCCAGTTTCAAAGTCTTTATCTATGAGGCCAAGTCGAAAATTTTTGAAGGAAGGTGAAGGAAAGGTTTTGAATGAGGCTACAACTATGAGGTTGGAATCTATTACCGAATACCCAACAATGTCGGGTAAAACTATTTTAGAGATGGATAAGGTCATTGGTAAGAAATGGAGTCCAAGTAGTCTTAATAGATCAAAAGACATTTTGAATGTTGAGGAGTGTAAAAGGATTCTAAGGGTCTCATAAAGCATGTCTCCTCGAAGCTTTGAAACCCTGGTCAAAAGTCTCAAGGATTACTCAAATTTTTCAGCATTGGGAAAATCTTGGGGAAGAAAGAGTAGAAGATGTGATTTCCCCTTAAATGTGTAATTCAACTAAAAAAAGGCAACTGAAGTGACTGAAATTGAGGAAGAGACAATTTTCAAAGATATCTGAATCTCCCCCATAAGAAATTTGGAAATTTCCTTTGAGGAAGCTAGAGAGGAAGGAAGTCTATTTGATGATTCTAGTTCTTATTTTCCATCGGAGGATGAAGGAGATGGGGGTGATGAGATGGGTCTAAACTTTGAGTTGGGTATCCTGGAGAAAAGAACCCTCTCATAAACCTTGGCCAAAAAAGAAAAAGTCAAGATTGGGGAGAAGAAGAAAAAAGGTAGGAAGTTAATAAGGGTAAGGTTGGAAATAGTTGGAAGTGTCGTAGGGCAAAAAAAATTGAGATCGAGAAAGGGCTATGCCTTTTCCCAAGAACAATGAAGGTCTTATCGTGGAATGTCAGGGGCTACAGTGCCCCTGGCAAGATTCGTTTGTTCAAGAGATGTCTTGATCAAATGAGGCTGAATATTGTTATTCTAAAAGAATTGAAGATTCATGGTGATGAGGTTCTTTCCTTCCATAAGCACTTTTGTATGTGGAACTATCTTATAGTGGAAGTTGAGGAAGCTTCTAGAGGTCTTGGTTTTTTGTTCAAAGAGGCAACACATTTTGTTCAGTTGGTAAGAGCTTAGAGATCTTGGCAATGGGTGAGTGTGGATTCAAAGCAACTAGCGGCAAGCTTTTTCTTATTAAATATTTATGGTCCAAATCAAGTTTTGGACTTAAAGAGGGTTTGGAGTGAAATCTCAGATGTTCTTTCTACAAATGGTGATCGTTTGTTCCTATTAGGGGGAGATTTTAATGCAATCCTTCATACTTCGGATAAAAAAGGTGGTTTAGGTTGGCTATCTCAGAAACAAAGGGAATTTAGAGACTTTCTGAATAACAATGGTCTCTTTGAAGTGCAATTTAAAAGTGTTGAGTTCACTTAGACTAACTGGTGCGTTGGGTTCTTAAACATTGCTGAAAAGCTTGATAGGTTCTTCATTGCTGGTAGTTGGGCGGATTTTCAGTGGTCTTTTCAAGTTGATATCCTTCCAATAACTAGCTTAGATCATTATCCTATAAGTGTAAGAATTCATGAAGAGGATGTTCCTAATAGATGTCCCTTCAAATTTTAAAAAATGTGGCTAAGGAAAGAAGGTTTTTAGGACTTAATAGCAAGTTGGTTGAATAATTCTCCAACACGGAGTGGTAACAAGGCTTATTTGTTCTTTAAAAAACTACAATTTATTAAGGAGCAACTCAAAAAATTGAATAGGGAGGTTTTTAAAAATATCTTTACAGAAAAGTATAGACTGGAGAAAGAGTTGGAGGTTTTGCATTCAAAAGTAATTGAAGAGGGGGTGTGTGAAGAGTCTTTTATATCTGAAAAAAGTGCTTAACAAAGAATATGCTGAAATTTTAGCAAGAGAGGAAGTTTTTTGGAGGCAAAAATCTAGAGAGACTTGGCTTAAGGAAGGGGACTACAATACTAAGTTCTTTCACAATGTTGTTAAAGCTAGGAGATCGTCCAATAAGGTCTTCACTATCCAAGATAATCAGGGTAATTCACTCTTTGATAAAGAAGACATTAATAGGGAATGTGTGAGATTCTTCTCATAAGCTTTTAAAAATAGTCATGCAGAGCCCACTTTAGAAAATGAGGTATTGGATCTAATCCCAAATTGTATTTCAGAGGCTCTGAATAAGGTGCTCTCACAAGTAGTGTCTTTGGAAGAAGTTAAGGCGACTCTTTTTAGCTTGGGTGGGGATAAAGTGCCTGGGCCAGATGGTTTTCCAACTTTGTTTTTTATCAAATGTGGGATTTTTTGGCTATGGAGTTGTGGGAGGTGGTGGAAGAATCCAAAATGGGTGGTTTTGTCTTGAGGGATTTTAACAACACCTTTATAGCCTTAGTTCCCAAGAAGGAGGAAGTATCGAATTTCAATGATTTTAGACCTATAGCTCTATGCAATACTATTTATAAGATCATTTCAAAAGTTATGGCAAACAAGTTGAAATATTTTTTGAGCTCGGTAATCTCCTTGGAACAAAGTGGTTTCTCTCCTAAAAAATCCATTTATGAAGGCATTATTGTCGCTCATGAGGTAATTCATTTTTTTAGGCTTGCTCATACGGAAAGAATGTTAGTTAAGCTTGACATTAGGAAAGCTTATGATGAGGTTAACAAAGGCTTTCTTCTAAAAGTTTTAACAAGGTTTGGGTTTTGTGAATCCTGGGTAAGGTGGGCTGAAGGTTGCATTAACTCCCCAAGGTTTTCGATGTTGTTAAATGGCAGCCCCGGGGGTTTTTTTGAGTTAGAAAAAGGAATAAGACAGGGGGACCCAATCTCACCTTTCTTGTTTATCATCATGGCAAAAGCTCTGGGAAGATTGATCTCTAAGAAAAAACTGGATGACTCGTGGAAAGGAATTTTGGTTGCCGAAGGTATAGAGCCTTTGTCCCATCTTCAGTTTGTTGATGGCACTCTTTTGATGGGGGAAGCTTCGTTTAGAGAATCTAGAGTTATGAAAGGTGTCTTGGATAAATACAGTTGAGTTTATGGGCAATGTTTTAATTGGCACAAATCTGAAATATTCTTTTTCAATACCAACTTCCAAAAATAAAAATAAATTTGCACTATTATGGGAATGAAGTTAGGTATTCTACCTGGGAAGTATCTTGGCATTCCATTGTTTGGTGGAGCTAGCAAGTCATCCATTTGGAAAGAACTGGTCAAATGTTGTTTGAAGCGAATGGATGGTTGGAAGAGTAGATGGTTAACTTCAGCAAGGAGGATTTTAATGTTGAAATCTGTTGTGTTTGCCATTTGAATATTCTCCATGATGTGTCTGAGAATTCCTAAGAAAATAGTAAATAATACTGAGCAAAAAATGATAATTTTGTTTAGGAATGGGGCTAATGAGCAAGAAAAGATTCCCCTCCTCGCATGGGAGAATATTTGTAGAGCAAAAAAGTGTGGTGGTGTTGGGATTTACAATTGGAACTTGATGAACAAAGCTTTAGGGGAAAAATAGTTTGGAATATCTATTCTCAACCTTCTTAGTCGTGGGTTCGCATTTTGAAAGATAAGTACCTAGATTCAATGGAGAATTATAGGATTTTTACCCAAAGTAATCCCCCAAATGGGTCTACAATCTGGAATTTTATTGTGTCTTGTCGTAAAGTTATTCTTGATCACATTAGTTGGTGGATTGGAAATGGATTAAAGGCTAAATTCTAGGATGATTCATGGGATGACTTTCCGATCTTTAAGGATAGAAATGATGTGTAGGAATTAAAATCTTGTTGTGTTAGGCATTGGGGTGAAAGAGTTAATGATTATATGGAATTCAAAGGTGATTCGTTGGGGGGGAATGGGGATGGAAATATGTTGATAATACTAACCTACCAAATCAACAACGATTTCTATTGTAGGAAATTTTTAATAGTAGGAAGTGCGTGACAACAGAGAAAGAAGATAGGGTAGTTTGGTGTGGGGTTGTTGATGGGAAGTATTCTGTGAAGCTTGGATATCAATTTATGAATAGAATGGAAGGGGATGTGAATTGGCCACCTAATTTATGTTGGGGAGAGGAATGTCTTCCAAAGGTGGGTGCATTTGCTTGGCTAGCAATTAGAGGTCAAATTTTGACAAGTGAAAGAAAGAAGCGTTTGGGGCATTGTGGATCGACTAGGTGTGTAATGTGTGGGAAAGATGAAGAAATTGGAGATCATTTGTTGTTGCATTGAAAAATTGCCTCTTCTTGTTGGGAAATGGTTAGGAAGGCATTGGATTGGCATGGTCCTATGTCAACACCATTAAAAGGTGTCTTTGAGGATTGGCCAACAAAGAAGAAAAAATCGTCATTGTCTTGTATTTGGAAGTTAAGCCCCTTAATCATAGTTTGAGAGATATGGAAGGAAAGGAATAGGTGTTTATTTAGGGAGAAAGAAGAATCTCTAGAAAGGTTAAAATGGAGAATTAATCATGCAATTGAGGAAGTGGTTGGTGTAACAGTGTCTCAGTATTTTAATTTGATGCTTCCTTTTAGAAGGGAAGATAAGAGACTGCATTCTATGTGGTCGGGGATTCAAATTTGGCCTGTTAAGGGGCTTGGTTGGGTTAAACCAATGGGGAAAGAGGAAAAAATGGTTGAGTGGGAAAGACCAAGGGAGGGTTGGTGGAAGGTGAACTTTGATGGTGCCTCGAAGGGAAATCTAGGTCCTTTAGGAATAGGTTTTTTGATAAGAGACTAGGATGGGAATGTGATTGCCCTTGGTGCAAAGAAACTTCGGGAGGGTACGAATAATTTAGCAGAGGCTACTACTACATTGTTGGCAGTGAAATTGAGCAAGAAATTGGGAGCCTCAAAATTGCACTTGGAAGGTGATTCCATGATTATTGTTCAAGCAATAGTGAACAGGGAGATTGGGGCATGACATCTTCAAAATACCATTGAAATAATCAAAGAAGTAATAAACTCTTTTGAGGATTTTAGCGTATCCCACATAAGGAGAAGTGTCTATGGAGAGGTGGATACTTTATCTAATTGGGCAGTAAATTTTAGTACGATTGGGGAATTAAGAGTTGAAGACTTGAGAAATTTAAGTTGGATTGATTAAATTTAAATGTGATAGAAAGGTAGTGAAGTTAGGATTTAAAGAAAAGAGAGAGAAGGACATTATTGGTGATAGAAGGATAGTTGATTTGATGTGTTGGTGGTTGTGTTGTAGAATGTATGAGCGCTTTATTTTTGGCGATGTGAAGGCAGGGAGTCATTTCAATGAAGCCTCGATCCTTTCATTTTTCTTGTGTGTGGTGCAATTTAAGTGTAAGTTGTGTGTTTGGTGGAGTTGTTTTAGCAGTTGAGTTCACTAATGGAGGTTGGTTTCACTCTCTACACAAAGAAGTAGTTGAATCCCTTTTTTGGTGATGCTTCGGTGCAGAGGCTTGAGGGTCTATTTTTGGTCATAGACAAGTGGTTGTTGAAGAGTGTAAGGCTAATAATG
The DNA here is from genome assembly GCA_007115665.2 of Sequoiadendron giganteum. Taxonomy (NCBI): domain Eukaryota; kingdom Viridiplantae; phylum Streptophyta; class Pinopsida; order Cupressales; family Cupressaceae; genus Sequoiadendron; species Sequoiadendron giganteum. Next base: position 605,154,668 of record CM021100.1, on the reverse strand, counting down.
GGTGATTCGTTCAAGAGCCTATTTCATAGGTACCGAACTAACGTGGATATTTACTCCATAATTATGGTGTGGGTCCTGGACCTGGGCGAGTAGATTGACACCATTAGGGAGATAATGAGAATGATAGTGCCTAAGGATTTCTTGGACAACCTTGACTCGTTGTTGGAGCATGCTATTATGTATGTAGATGTGGATTTCAGTGATGGAATCGATGATGAGATTAGGGTTGGTGATGAGGGTATATTTCCATTCATAAAAGGACAGTAGGATGCCCACAAAAACCAGTACAAGGAAGAGGCTCGTCGAGGTTGGCAAGATCTTAAAGTTTTTATTGGCATTTTAAAATTGGGGAAGAGAATAGCAAAGGCCAAAGGTGATGTGGGATTGCTGGCAATGAAGGAGTTAATTTTGGGATGCCGGTTGGAGAAGGGCAAGAAGAAGCATGGAGCGAGAAAGAAAAAGGGGAAGTCAGGCTTGAGATAAGTTGGGGCTTAGTGTTTTGTTACTATTTTTTCGTAGAATTATTATACTAGATCTCTGGTGGGGTTCATCCTATCTGCTTAATGTAGGTTTTTTGGCTTTTTGGAAGGTTGAGTTATGCTGGTTTGTAGTGGTGGCTGTAATTTTTGGTTGAACCCAGTGTAGGTTGTAGGGGTATGAGTTTTTGATTTATCTGCATGTTTAGATGCTCATGAACTCTGGATTCATGGTTTTTACTAAATTTTTGCTAAACTTTTGGTTATTGTAGTGCTTTATTTTAAGTAATAAAATTAACTCCAATTATCAATAAAAAAAAAACTATTCTTGTTTGTAGGCCTTTGGCATCTATTTCAGTCACATGCATATTCTATTTTGTTGTTATTTTTTTGAAAATTGTAACTATTGTTTTGTAATGCCTGTAGTTGCCCTTTTACAGTCTATTTTATGGGTTGAGTTATTGTTGTTTTGAAACAACTTTGTATTTATGTTCAGATTCTTCTTCACTCTAAATGTTAATAGAAATGTCTAACCTCAAACTACCTCTTATTCAATTATTTTTATTAAATGAGGTAATACTATTTAATAGACAATATCGATGTTATTATTGTTTACCCATTATAATTAATGATAATCTTTTTATATTGGAGAGCAATCGATTAGAGTTCTTTTAACACTCGATCAATAATTTTATTATTTTTCCTCAATAGGAATAATTTCACACTAAACACTATATAGTTGGGTGGTTGGATACTATGCACAAATAATAGGCATCCCAACTACGTGACTTAATGTAGGAAGTGTCTCAAGAGCATTGTGTGATACAGGAGTAAGGATGGAATCCCATACTACGTAGGTAACTCTAATTCACCAGACTTTGGATAGAGGGTAGCTCCTATATTTAGCTGGCTATACTAATAATTATCTAGTAGAGGGAGTCTTTGAAGAGCCGATACCATTAAATGTCATTTAAGGTTGCTTAAAGACCACACCTTCACTAGAGCTTTGTGCCTAAAGTATTCAACACATATTTAATTCACTGGGACCCTCAATTTTAATTGGACTTTCTTTTTCTTTTTCACCTACTCACTACATCTTATGGCTCTCGACCCAAAATAAAATAGAATGCTATTGACAACTGTGGACCTATTAAGTTTAATGTTGTTGGCTCATTTCAGAGATCTCTTAAATCCTTTGGGTCACTTTAGATGATCAATCAATTGAAGGGGCGGCTGCTACAGGCCACTTAACTATTCACCGTATTCTTGAACTCAAACACCTAGCTCATGCTTCCTTTTTGAAGTTAATTATGTGTTGGTTTTGTTGTGTACAATTTTTTTCTTCTTCTTTTTGTATTCATGTTGGCTTATTGTAAGTGTCGTCATTGGATTTGGAAGGGCATTGCCAACATAATGATTTTTTTTTTATCTATTTAATGTAGAAACAATGCAATGCATAGGAGGTTTGAGAATTTGAATATCGTATATTTCATTTTATTTCTTGTAATATTTTAATTGTTGTTTAAACCAGCAACTTAAACTGAGTTTGGAAACATTCACAAGTTTTGTTTGTTTCTTTTTTTTCTTCTTTTCTTTTTATTGTTGTCTGAAACAACAATTAAAAATGAATGAATTTATATGGTTTAGTATCTGCAAAAAAATTTTTTTAATGAAAACCCTCATAATAGTGAGGATTTAGTAGTGGGGAGAGCGACCTTCCCATGGGGGTCATTCCCCCCCTCCTTTGAGGGCTACACCAAGAAGCAGGGATTGACCCTATCTACTGGGTCGGCCCTAAATTATTATCTTCTATTTTTTTGATACATTTTATTTATTTCATTTTGTAACCCAATTAATAGTATTATAGTGCATGCAGTAGATTCTATGAAATCTATTCAATTAATTTTTTTGTTATATTTGTATACAAAATATACAAACATGTAATGCAATATATTTTCTTCATAGAACTATATATAAAAACTATATCATAACAATATTGCAAACGATTATAATTATCCTTTATAATCAATAGAATTTACTTTACGTATCAAAAAAAAAAATCATAACAAAACAAATGATTGATTGTTTATTAACCATATTTATAAATGGGTTAACTTTAAGGGTTCAAATAATTATAAAAAATACCCTAATGCACTAATTTATAAAAATCATGATTTATATAACTATTTCACTTTTTTGTTCTTTCATTATGTGGATTTAAAACTAATTTAATAAGTTGCATATTTCTTCCATTAATAAAAACTATTTGCAAAAAATAAAATGTTTATCATTTGCGTGAAATATTTTAACTCTCTATGATAATAAACATAGAAGTTGGAGATACGTCATTCTATATTTATTTAGGTTGGATATGTTAAGAAAAGATTTCCAAACAAATATATTCACCCATAGATCTTTATTTGGAATTACTCCATACATAAGTATTTTAGATTACTTTCTATATTTTCATCTTTCTTTCCTTGCAACATCAAAGAATACTTTATTTTTCACATGCAATGTTCATTACATAATACTCAATTCCTTCCTTATTCCAAAACATAAATGAATACATACTTTTTGTGCAAGCACATAAAATACTTTCTTTGTTACAAATACAGTAGATAACACTAATAGACTAATGCAATATTTTCTCTCTTTTTTTTTCCAAAAGAAAATACTTCTTTATTCCATACATCACTTTGAGTACTAGCTTCATAGTAACCAGGTGAAAATTCCACTATCTAAGTTTTCCAAATTTCAAACAAATTTAAAGAAATATAATGAAAGACATACATAACTAGTTAAACTTTGCCCTCCACCCTACCATAATAGCATCATGGAGCCCCATGGGCTCTAGCCATACCCCCGAGCAAGGAATTCTTTTAGCTCCACAATGATAAATGAAGTCTTTTCTCATTTTTACAAAGGGATAAACTAACATAGCACAAATTTCATGCATCTAGATTCTCTACTTTATATTTTCAACCATGATCCATACACTATGTCACCTTCTTACAAACAATAAATGAGGGTAAGTGAAAATAGAAAGAACTTATCTCTTTTCTCTTAGGTGAAGAGATTGAACTCTTTTATCCATATTTCCTCTCCAATCCAACTCCTCTTGATCACTATCTTCCCAAAGAGGTGGACTCCTCTCCTCTTCTCATTCCTTCTACCATCTCCAGTAAAGTTCTCCAAGAGGAGAAGTGGGTAACACCCTAATGAGACAAAATAATGACTCATCTTTTAGCCATATAAAAATGTATATTTTGCCTAATTATGAAGTTATCAAGACTAAGCATGATGATGAAAGTAAGATATTTTTAGTTGCAACAGTCAAATATTTCATCATATCTTGCAAATTGTGATTTGGGTTTTGGAGATTTTTGGTCCAAAATTCAAAGACAATATGATGACAAAACCCATTAAATTTCACAAAAACCCAATTTGTGGTTTGAGAGAAAAATTCACCAAAATCTGTTGCTCCAGAATTTGTGGAGAGTTGTTTCGGAACTTGTGGGACAACACTTGAAGTTGTTCCAGAATTTGTGGGTTGCTCCAAAACTTTTGTAAAAGCAACAATTGTGAGCAGTAAAATAGATTGGAGTGACTTGGATAGAAGTTGAGAGCATCTAAGAGGTAGTTCCAATAATTAAGGCAAGTTGTTGGGTTGTGCAAACAAATAGAGAATATCTAGAAAACAATTTTGGGTAGTTTGAACCGTTTTGCAAGCATCTAAGAGTTGTTTTATGAGATTTAATGATACACAAGGGGAAGACATGACTTTTTCAGCAGTCAAATGTTTTTTTGGTGCTTGTTTAGGGGTTGCAAAATAGGCATATTTGTTTTGGATGACCAAAAAAGATTGACTCAACAAGATGAAGAAAGACCTATATTTTTCCCTTAACACATGTTCCTATCTTCTAGCAAGTGGTTGCACAATCATAAAGCTTATCTTTCGGATTAGTTGAGGACAAGAATTCTATAAATTCATTGTAATCAAGAAATCAAAAGGGGGAAGAGTTTATAAAATAATATAGTTTAGTATTTTAGCAACAATCTATTTGTTTGTGTTTTCATTTCTTAGTAGTCATTTCATTTCTAGATCTTTACATTTCCAGTATTCCCTTTTACAAGTTTCTTAGGATAGATTTGATTCAAACATTCCATTTACAAGCTCTTTGATTAGATTTGATTTTAGCAATTTCTTTCATGCATTGTCTTTCAATTTTGTTTATAGGAAAAACATGTCATTCAAATGATTTCTTCTCCCTATTGCATATTGCCACAGACAACGCCCTAGATTGACATTTATAGTTAAATGATGAGGATTGCAGCAACACTCATCACACCCCACTCATCAGTCCTTTCCAAGATATATAGGGTTTTCATCATTTTTATTTTTATACTTAGTTTGAATGCATATGTAGGTAGATCCATGTTTTAAGTCCTCTCTAAGATGATCCAAATCAGCCAATACATTCCTTTAACAAAATTATAGTCCCTTTTACATCGTAGAACATCAAACAATGATGAACTCCTATTTCTAAGGCCTAAGACATTATTCTTGACTAGAAATAGCAACTTTAACTCAATTTTTTGACCACACATGATTCTCTTATCCCCCATCATTTAGAATGTTAAGTATAGAATTTATTATTAGGTACCAATTGAAGAAATCCAATGGTTAATATTTCACAATTTAGTTTAGGTGCTTTCAATCTCATAAAAATTGAAGATGCTAGAAGAATCCCTAACTATTTAATAAAAGATGGAAAGAAAGATATATTAACTATACAATTTGATCCATGTTACATACATGAAAACACATGTGTAATGTTAATTAAAAATTATACACCTACAATCTCTAGGTAGAAAGATATATATATATATATATATATATATATACTAACTAAAAATATATATATTATATATATGTAGTTCTCTAATAACATTTGAGAGCATTTTTGAATGAAACAAGAAAAATATCACATATCACATCTAAATGAACATATAGATCTCTAATGTGCACACTTTTTTCTCTTAACTACTTAAATGAACTTAAATTAACAAGTTAAAAATACTTGATTACATGACCAAGATAACTAGAAATTTCTTAATTCTAAGCTTGCTCAAAATATTCATCCCCAAACAACTCGCTCATTCATGTACCATACTGATTGGATCAAGTCTCTCTTCAATAACTTATAATATTCTTTTATGATCATCTCTATCTAGTCTCCACTTATGACGTTTGTGTGCATGTTGAACTTGATGAAGAGATAGGCCAGTAGCAATTACTAGGTGGCTATATTATAACACCATGTTTTCAAGATGGTAATAAATAAAATGAATCCCATTTTGAACAATTTTGAATTTTTTGACACTTGCACTACAACTGAACTTGTGGGAAACAACATTCCATCACTTGTTTCTAGTTTTGTTAACTTTATCCTCTCCTCTATGCAACATAATAAATAATAACTATCACCTTCTATATTTCTAGCCTTTGTCATGACCATAAAAAACATCTCATATACATGTATGTATATGTACAACATGTATATTCAATTAAAAAAAATAAAATCAATATATAAACAAATTACAATTATTTTTTTCTAAATTAACAAATATCATAATTTATAAATTAATCTTGAGAAAGTTATAAACTTTGCATGTTCAAATTTATATATACACATGCACGCACATACATTTTTTAATCAATCCTGAAATGTGGTCATAATCAATTGAAATCAAAGGAATATCTTTAAATATTTCGTCTTCATCTTCATTGTATGTGTCAGTAATAGCTGGTGGCACCAAATTTTGTTCATCGACATATCCACATTGTTGGTTGTTGCAACTATCATAGCATTCTAAAATGCATTCATAACAAAAAAAGAGAGTAATCTCTAGTATACAATGTCCATGTGTGTCTAAATGTACTCATCACATGCAATGTAAAGATCTTGTTTTGTCTACCCTCTTGCATCCATGCATTATTATTCTATCTACTCCTACAAAAATTACATATATTATTAAAAATAGATATATGAGTTCTTAAACTTAAATTTAAATAAAACAAGCTCAAAAAAAAATCAAACAATAAATTTAAACATACCTGATATCTCCCAAAACACTCTATTTGGACATCCACGGTTTCTTGTTGAACATGTGCTGACATCACTTGTTAAGTGTTTCTTACACCATTTGACAACATAATTTGCATCATTTATATGCTCTCCTTCATAATTCATTTGATTTTTTTTAGTGCATGTTTGATGCAAGCTCACGTGTTGTCATGTTCACCCTTTCCATGGCCACTCTCAAAGAAACTCCAAACATGTGGTATATTATCATTTTAATGATATATACATAGTGCATAAAATGGCCTTGAAGATTGATGCACACCCATCAGACCATACAAAATGTTGTTCTATCTTCACACCTCTTCTTGCCAAATCTTCAAAAAAAATCTTTAAGCAATGTTGGATAAAAAGTTTGTCGCGCATCGTGCTATTTATCATCACTAATATAAAAGTGATATTTTTTTTGATAACTCATTTTTCATATGTATTTTCAACACCATCCAAATCCAATTGTGCATGTTGATAAAAAACATGCGCCATAATAGTGACCTACTCTGAATAGTAATATTGTGTTTGAATCTCCTTTTGATGGGTAAAAGAGTAATTTTTTGGAAAGTCAACTACTGATAAAACTGTTCCAACTAGTAAAGTATCTCTTAAAAATGGATATTGTTTTGTTTTCAACTTAGCATAAAATGAATGATGTATATACGGTTGTATCAATTTATGAAAATTTTCTATAAATGTTTTGATAGGTACATCCTCTTCTACATAATTTAACCTTGTGGATTTTTTCCCAATTTTTTTTCAAACTTTATGTACTTGTAACTCTAGCAATTTACCATCTTTGACATGTCAGTATCTTCATTTCTCAAAGGAATTTTAGCTAGATTTCCACATATCTTAAAAATTCCTTTTATGCATTTCATTGGAGGTCCATCTACATTATCATTGGATTTATCACATAAGATGGATGCTATGAATTGACTTACCCATTTAGGAGGTGTTTTTTAGAACCATCACTTTCTTCTCTGATCTTTCGAAACACCTAATAGTAAAGATCAAATTCAATATGATAACAACAAGTTTCAAAAACCTTATTTTACCTCACATAATGTGTCCTTAACATTTGAAACATTTTTTTATCCAATCTTTATATGAGGATTTGCATCACAAAACATCATATACATCTCATGGTATTTTATTTCTAACCAATGTTTTCTAAATGCAATAAAAAATTGTCTCTAGGCTCAATCCTATCTTTTAGAACATCTCTTTTATTTGACGAGGGATGAGTATGATCATGCCAAAAACTTTAGATAAAGTTCCTAGCACCAAATTCAATCTTATCAGAATGAGAATCCCTACACATCAATGCCCAATTGCCTTATGCAATAGTATCATCCAAAACCTTTCTCCTTTTCACATATCTTGTGAGTGTCCTACTTAAGCTGATTTCACTCGAAAGTGAAGAGAATTGATGCTTTCTTTTCATTTGTGGACTTACAATAGATGTCAACATCACTCTTCTTGAAATGCTCTTATTCGCTGATCGAGATTGCTTCCCAATGGAACCCAAACTTTGTTTAACATTTTCAATAATATTTAAGTCTTCTAGGCCTCGTCTTTTCCTTCTTTTTCTGAAATCTACACCCATCAATTCTAATGGATCTTTTAGGTCATCATGAAGAATTAATATTGATAAGAATTGGGCTTGACCAAATGTATCATGAATTTTGAAATAAGTCACCAATTATTTCCTTTGAAGTTCTTGTAAATGCTCTCTTAGAAGTAGTAGTAGGTTGTTCAACATAAAACTTCAATTTATTAATATCTAATTCAAGTAAATGATACATATTCTTGTAAGAAAATTTTCTATTCACCTCTTTAATTAGATTCATAGTATGAATATTGATAGATGGAAGTGATCCTAACCGCTTTCCAACATCAAATTGTGTATGGTCCTCCTCTCTAACATCAATTTTTTGTGCAACTTGGGTCTCCATAAAATAAACCATGTCTACTACAACCCCCTCGTCTCCAATAACTAAAATTGGATTAGGGGCCTCTACTCCACTTTTCATTTATTGAGCTATTGTGTAATGCACAAAAAATTTACACTCAAATACGATTAAAGACAAAACATAATTCTCAAATTTTGATTACAACACATGATTGGTTCACACACTTTCATTTCCAAAGCACACAATTCATAAAAAGCACAACATTTAAACAAATATAGATTATAATATTGAGTAGAAGGAACATACAAGTCACAAGCTATGAAAATACAATATATCAATATTAACTTCAAGTAATAAAAGGAGAAAAAGCTTAGGGTCCAGACCTAATTCCTCGGGGGCTAGTCTCTGATGGTCTTGCCTGCGTATATATTTCATAGAGGAACCATAGTTCAACAACTTGAACTTGAACCAACTCATACTTAGTAATTCAACAATGGGGTAAACCACTAAGTTTAATGATTCCTCGACATAAATTTCAAACATAAACTATGCACATTATTTCACACTAAAATAACATAAAACAAAATTGAGATAAGGATTATCACCAAGTACTCATATAGGATTGTTTAAAATTGTCTATTAAATTTCAAGTCTTGATTGGTGTTGGAAAATCCATAGTTTCATGGTGGCAATATCTTAGGTCATAGGCTATTTTAGGGGTAACCAAGATTGTAACAACATTAATTGAAGTAGGAAATGTTAATGAGAAACCACACTTATAATGACGAATGTGATAAGGTTTATAACTTGATATCTAAGCTACTAGTGATTTCTAATATAATTAGTCATCAATGTTCCCAATAATAATGTATAAATACTATGAATATTAGTGGATGATTCTTTAAATCCAATTGTGAACCAAATTGGTAGTTGTAGAAACTAAACATAGAATTGGTCCTTAACAATAAATATACATGATCATATCTATGTTTTAATTTTATAGCTAGAATAGCAATATATAATTTTCATAAAGTTATGAGACTAGTATATTACTTTTAATAATACAAAAATAATCTCTCAAATATATTCATCAAATAACAACACCATAAGACTAACCTTTGCTTGATAATGATCTACAAAAATTCTACCACATTAGTAATTCACACCATTCTTAATTCAAATTCAAATCTCCATTTTAATGAATACCATGTAATAAGGTGGTTAGTTTCTCCATTATATGGTAATGTCCTACCATTCATTCTTATCTCACCAACCTACTCCCAATATAATATAAATCAATTTGCCTCAATTCTCCAAGCTTGGTAACTATTCAAAACAATATGAATGACTATCAATTTAGAATGAAAAACTATAAAATCGATGTACATTAAGAATGTGAAATTTTCAATTCTATTGAATATTCTATTAGGTTTCTCAAAATGTAGAAATTAATATCATGCAAGATTCAAAACTCTGCTCTCTTAATACCATTCTTACTCTTAAAATCTTGTTTCATTTGTTAGTATATGACACTAACTATTCTAAGGTCTACTCACATGTGGGATGTTCATTTGAATACAAGAAATAATCTATTTATATAGAGATCTATCTCTTTCCATATGAATTTTTCAATTTATGATTAAACCAAAATATTATCGTTAATTATATAATCACTCTAACATAATTTTGTAACGTAATATGATACAAGATAAATATAGTATAAATGAGATAATTTAGTTTTCTAAAACTAATAACCATTTTAGGATAGGGAAGCCTGGACTAGAACCCATTAGAGAACCTTGAAAAAGAGATTCAATTAGTTTACAAGTGTGGAAGGTTTATATTTGTGATAGAGAATGTAGAGTACACCTAGATAGGAAAATTGGAAAGATAATTGAAAACCACAGTAGGAATCAAATTTGAATAATGTTGGCTCTACACAATATATTTGAGAATAATTTGTGGTCAAAGTGGTCTTGTGAACTGCCATGATTGGAGGATATGCACATAATGAGTTTGTTGAGAAGGCCTTAGAAATTTTCTAGCAAATATAATTTATGGGTATGAGGCCAAGCCCCACAACCTTTGCTAGCATCTAGCTTTCTTATGCCAAAATGGGAGATTTGGAACACGGTTGGTGGGTGTTGAGCTGTTGTGGTGGATTATTTAGGAGCTTTCCATTTTTTTGGATATCAGTTTTATTTATTGATGGACACATTGTTGGAATAGCTCAGAAATAGAGTTTTGGGGATTGGGCTGAGATAGCCATTTTAGATGTGAATTTGTTGTCGTATTCAAATTCAGGTAGAAAAGGATTTTTTTCTCCTTGCTGCTATCGTTTTTGCATGCAAAATGTGTTTATTTGTCCATTGTGAGTTGATAGATTGTAGGGTAGATAATGCTTGGAGTATTTGCATTAGTTTCTATTTTGTGTTTTTAATGTTCTATTATATATATTATCAGTGAGATCAGGTTATTGAACTTGCAACAATTGAGGTTGTTTTCATCAAAATCCTACCTTGAATTTTTTTCGATGATAACCTACCTTTCATTCTACTAGCTTTTATTTGATCAAACTTATTCCATTTTTTTTTTAATATTAAGCTGAGAATTATATTTTTCATTAACTCTATCTAGGTTGATTATGTGGAATCTACTAAGGTAGAAATCTTAGTCACATTGATATTATGCATGATTATTTCTTTGAGGCCTAGTTTAAAATTTGTAACCTTAGATTATTCACCTTTCATATAATCAACATATCTTATGTCATACATTTATCCCCTTTCCTACTATCCATTTTATCCCCCATTTTATTTATTTTCTCTATTTATTACTTGGAATGCATATTAATATATTTTTTTTCCAATACACTTTCCCTTTCTTCATTTCTATCGTCCATTTGTTTACAATCCCTTGCTCAACTATCATCTTCCAATATGTACTTTTTATTGCATACCTATAAAAATTGTTTTAATTATCACTCAATAAACATACCCATGGTACAAATAAACATTTTCTACTATTGGATAAAGGGCAGGGCCTCACACATTGTACACATATGATGTATAAAAGAGAATATTCTAGAATATATAAAGTATAGATTATTAAACTATGTATCTAAAGCATCAAGGTGATTATGAACTTTCAAAATGAAAAAGTACATTAATAATTAGGAACTTAAAGTTAATAATAGAGAAAAAAGTGCACATCCTAACTATTTTTCCTCTTGTAAATTACGTTGCATTTGAAACACATTTATGTTCTTAAAGTGGCCCTCCTACAAATGGAATTAACTTGAAAAATTCAATAAAAATGATTTAACACACAAGAAAAATCAATATGCATAATAGGTATCATTTCAAAATGAGCATAGTTGAAATAAAATAGGTTAAAGATAAATATATCTTTGTTGTCATAAACAAAGAAATAAGGGCACGTGTAACATCACATAACAAATTACTCAATAGATCAACATAGTGAAATTATGAATCAAAATTAACAACCATATCATTTAAAGATTGCACATGATCATATGAACAATATGCTCATCATAATTTTAATAACATGCACATGGAATAATTCTTAATTCACACTTAATCATTCACAATAGCAAATTACAATGACCAATAATTGGTACTATTAATGAATACATTAAACATAAAAATTGGTTTGGTTAACATCATGAATGAATATAATCAATCCATATTGAAATAGCTCATAGGTCACACATGTACATAGAACAAATATCTTGTAAAATTAAGTCAGGTAAAATATGCTACAACGAAATAGGTTAGACAAATATATCCTTGTTGTCATAAACATAGAAATAAGGGTGTGTACAAAATCACATAATAGATTACTTAATATTGATCAACATAGTGAAATTATGAATCAAAATTAACAACCATATATCATCTAAACACCACATTATCTCAATTGCATCATATTCAATATGCTTATTCATCATAATTTTAATAATGCATGAATAATTTTTAATTCATAATAGCAAATTGCATTGACCAATAATTGATATTATTAAAGAATATGCATTAAACATAAAAATTAGGGTTAACACCATGCATGAATTATAGGAAATAAGTCGAGACAAAACTGAATAGAAAAAGTGGGCCTTACACCATTAAGAAACTTATTGTTAATAGATGAAAAAATTAAGAAAATTCTTATTTAAAGTGTTAAGAGATGAACAAAATTAATAAACGAGGTCTAGTGTTTTCTTTATTTAAACATGTTTATCAAAATTATAGATTAAATTATCTAATTTAGATTACAAAATAGGCATTCAGCTATAACCTAACCTAAAATAACTAACTTGAAAGAGTTGCCCAACTAAAGACACAATCTAGAAATAAAATTAGGAAATGAGAAGTAAAAATAGGAAAAAACATTAACTTAGGTACCTACAAATTGGAAAGTGATGAACAAAATTAAGAAACTATAGTAGACACCTAAAACTGTCTTGGCAATATCGCATACTAACACCATTTCTAGTCTATTTCATATATTTCATCCATTTAATTAAATAATGCCAATTATTTGGTTAAATTAATATTTTCTCCTATTAATTAAATAAATCAATTTCATTTAAAGTTAATTCACTATTCTTCATACTAATTTCTTTTTCATTTGATTAAATAATGAAATTATTGAATTAATTGTCATTAATTTCACACTTTTATTAAATAATTCATGATTATTTAATTAAAAACCTCTAACCTCATCCACTTGCACAATTAAATAATTTTAATTAATTGTTTAATTAACTAATTTCTGTCAATCTTCCAACTTCATCCACTTGGACAATGAACATTCCCTTGGAATATGCCATTTTCGAATTCAAACATTTCCCTCCAAATAGAAATATCTCCAACATTCCTCCAACATATTTCCTAAAAATTAGGGAATTAGTTGAGTCTCTTATGGATTTGAGACCATTGATCTGATCTTTAATCGATACCTTGTGGATTATCAATTGTTGGATTGATCCTTGATCCATGTTCACTCCTCTTATTCTATTTCATCCATCGATTAGCCAGTTTGAACTTCACCATTGATTCTAATTCTAAAAATCTATAAATAGAAGGCATTTTTCTATAATAAGGATTCACAAACTTTGAGTAAACTTACTCTCTTGAATTGAATCTCCAATTTGATCAATTTGAGTGCACGTGTGAGACATTTCTTCAACAATTATCATCAATTTTATTTCTCCATCATGGATTTTGTCTAGATTGCAACACTCCAAATCCATGAAGGACATAATCTCACAATGAGATTGAGTTTTGCATTCTTAGTTAGCTTTCGATTTGATCTTTATTTAAATATTTCATGTTTTGAAAGTTAATTTTCTTTGTAAACAATTTCATTGAGAATTCTATTTTAGATTGATCATAATATTTGTTATTTTGGTTAAATTTGATGCTATGTATGATTAGTATTTCTTACACATTCGCTTCATGGCATGCCCAATGGGACCCCATGTCCCTAGCTAAAAATTTTTTCTTGAGTTTATCAGATTTTACAAGAACAAGAGGCAAAGCAATGTAGTTGTCAGTTAGCAGAGCAACACAATTGTAATATTGTAACATATTTGAATAATGTGACACACTTAGGCTAACACACTAGTTATTGTGACGCATTTGCTAATTTTCTTCTTTTTGTTTGTTGGTTTTGACAGAGCGACATAGTTGATTAGAGTGAAACATTTGTAGAAAGGCATAGTGATGCATATGTGTATTATGATGCATGTGAATAGAGGTAGAGCAATGCATATGTGAATAGATCGATGTAGTTGCAAGTAAAATGCAAAGTTAAATTCCAAGTTTGTCATTTGAATTTTTGGTTTATTTGGTACCTAACCCTAACCTAGTTTTTTGTTCTCTATTTTTATTAAGACTAACATTTGTTTTTTCAAAATCTAAGTGAGGTCTTAAGCAAGAATTCAAGTGTTTATTAACACTCTATCATCATGAATGCATCAAATTTATAAAGTGTTTATCAACACTTGTGTGAAGGATAATCTAAGATTCATTTAAATTTAAAGCTTTAACTTAGGTTCATTTTATATTTGGTTCTAAAGAATTGGACAATATTCATTTTAAATTTGATGCTTAACAATTGGACAAATAAACTTTTCAATTTGGGCTTAAGAATTGAACCACACAATCTCACTTTCATTTGGGTTTTAAAAATAACAAAACAATCTCGCACTTCATTTGGTGCTTTTAAAATTTACTTACATTATCTTTGGTGCACCTAAAATGAACAAGAGTGTGTGTTGTGTCTTTTATGATTTTTAGAATAGCAAGTGCTTGTCCTCTCCCCTTGCACTTCTTGTGATCTAGGGTGAAGAGAAACACTTCTAGTCTGCACTATTTGTTCATTATAAACCCTTTAAGGTTATTGTTGTGTATCCACTCCCCTTACACTTCGTGCAATCTTGGATGAAGATAAATTGTAACCCTATTTTTTTGAATTGAAATTAAGAGGCCTTCCTTTGAGATACATCCTACAAAGGAGAAATCAAGGTGACCTCACATGGCATTTAGGGGCGCACTATATAAATTGGCCAAGAGAAAAAGATGTAGGTAAAACTATGCATGTATCACTTTGGTTATTTATGGGTTTCTTGATGGATATACCAAGAGTTAGATGGCGTTCACCTAATACCCACTAAAAACCTATTTGTTTAGAGGCCTAAGACTTTCAAACGTCTCTTAAGAAGGTGCAATGTAACAACACCATTCCATGAAGATATTCATCATGTATTGATTACTTGTTGAGGTGAAAAATACCTTATAAGGATCTTTTCCTTTTAAGGTAAGAGGTCTATCATGTATGCATGCATACTCTTGTAATCCACTCAAGATATGTATTTTATTGTGAGGACCTGATTTAAGAGATACACCTACTTGAATAAATAGGAATGTGCTTGATTTGTGCTCTATCAATCTTTTCTTAGTGATCTTTGTTGAGGAAAGCTTAGGAAATATCTCCTTTTACCCATTGAGTCAATAAATACATTGCTTATCATTCAAAACACTCAAAATAAAACATTAAACATAGTTATGGAAAAAATTTAAACCCTTTGAACATAATTTAAGGCACTTGAAGGACATTATACTACTACATGCATCTAAGTATATATATATATATATATTTTATCAAAAGTATATCTTAGTGTTCTTCCTAGTATCTTTGTCCATATATTTTCTCATTATTTCAAGGCAAACTTAGGGAACTATAATTTAGCATTTTGGTTTTCACAAATTTTGAGCATTTGTGGAAAACAACTTGCTTTATTATAGACATCTTATTATTGGATAAATCATAATCAAGACTTCTATGTGCTCAAAATAATTCACTCCTAAATCAGATTTTAAGAATTGAACCTCAAAGAAAAATTTGAATCCACTTGGTTACTTGATTCTAACAAAGAAAATAAGGAAATAAATGCTGAAAGTTGTTTTTATCAAAAAATATCTTTTGGTTATCATTAGACATAAACATTATTGACGATAAAACATTGAAATGTTATACAAGGTTTTCATCACAATCATTTAGAAATTGTAAAACATAACCTTAGGTTGTCATTTAGGGATCAAATTCATTCAACATTGAAATATCAAAGCATTTAATCAAACATCATCGATATCTCAAATCAAATCAAATAAATTTCAACATTTGGACATCAATGAATTATGTTTGAAATATTTATCACATCCACTAATTTAGCCTAATCCTTGAAAAATGATCTTTTTTCAAGGTGTTTAGGTTTGAATTAGTAAACATAATTATTGATAAGCTAGCTCTGGATTCGTAAGTATACTCCCAAAGTGGTAGGTTCATAATCATCAAACACATCAAAACATCAAATTAAAACAATAAAATCTTAAGTGTAGTCTAAATCAAAATTTTCATATCATCCATATCAACAATCATCATCATTGATCAAAACCCAACCTAATCATCATCATTTACAATAAAGGAGATAAATTTTTTTTTTTCAAAATCATTTATCTCCTAGGAGTGATAAACATTGGATGGTCATAACTATGTCACAATACAAGAAAGCTATGGATTCTCACTCTATTGAATCAAAGGATCCTAACTCAAATGTTAATGATTGACCATATGAAATACCTCAAACAAGTGAGCTTCCAAACACCACAAATCTTGCAAGTCTTCCACTTAAAACAAATCTTCCAACTACAACACAACCTCGAATACAAACAATTTGCATTGAGGAAGAACAAAAAACATGTGAGGTTACTCCCGAAGATATCCTAGAGTAGAGACAAAGTCCATATTTTCTTCGTGCAATAGAAGTGACAATGAAATAAGACCCTACACCAGATATGGTCAAACTTGCACAAATGGGTGCCAAAATTCCATCAAATTTTGATGTAAACACATTGAAAGAACAACCCCTTGAAAGAAAATCACAATCACATGATCAAGGTTTTTCCCAACATGCTTCAAGGAACTGCCCACAAGGGAGTGAATCCTTTACACACAATGTAATTCAACAATTATCATCATCATTGGGTCAAAATTCATCATTAGTGACTATATAAGGGGTTCCAAATAATACCTCAATCCCTCCTACATTCAATGCATCCAATCAAAACTATCAAGGTTATGGGGTTAATCAAACTTCATCAAGACAATAACAATTATCAAATCTACCTTTGGTTCAAAATCACAATCAACCACCATCACAAGATCATCAAATACAAAATTAAACTCAAGGTCATATGGGTCAAGGTCAAGGTCCTATAGTTCAAACTCAAGGTCAAAACATGGGTTCAACAGATCAAAATATGCGTACAAATCAACACATCATTCAAACTCAAGGTTAAAATAGTCAAAACTATCAACCACCAAACTAAGGTTCAAATCCAAACATGGTTCCAAATACAAACATGAGTCTCAATAAATATATTCATCAAAATCAAGGTAACATAGTTCCAAATCAGGGTCACATGGGGCCAAATCAAAATAATATGTCAAATCAAGATCACATGGGTCCAAATCAAAGCCAATATGCCAAAAAGTCAAAATATTGTTCAAAATCCCAACATGGGTGCACATCAAAATGTTCAAATAATTCACAACAATATTCCAAACCAAAACATGGGTCTAAATCAAGGTCACATGGTGTCAAATCAAGGTAACAATATGGGTCCAAATCAAAATAGGGTTCCAATTCAAAATGATGTTCTTAATCAAAACAATGTTCTAAACCAACACACAATACAAAATCAAAATGTCATCCCAGATTAGATCATCTCACATCAACATATGGTCCTAAATCAACATATTGTTCCTAACCCACACATGAGTAAAAAACAAGGGTTTTCTCATGGTCAAATACAAGCACAAAAAATGTATACACAACAAATTATTACTCAACAATAAGGAAAACAATATATTGGTTCTCAAAATTAGCAACATCTTAATCCCCAAGGTCAAAAATACATTCAATCACAAGGAAAGCAATTTACCAAAATATCAATATGGTGGAACATTTAATACACTTCCAATACCACCATAAAATTCACAATATCACTCATACAACAAACCTTTATATCAAGATCACACATATGTTCCACCATTGGTCACTAAAAACATGGACATTTCCTCACAAATACATTGACTCAAACAATACAAGATATTCAAGCAAGAAAGATACGAAAATCATATGCAATTCAATACTTATGCCCCTATCCATTTGATGGGATAATCATGATGATACCTTCACATTTTTCATATAAAATTGGTGTAAACAAAACGTTGGAAGATATTTACACATTAAAAATAAATAGAGGAGAACCTTTTGCTACCTTTTTGCAACATTGGAGACAAAAAGCTAGCAAGTGCAAATGGGCTATTCTTGAAAAAAAAGTCGAAATACTTGTGGGAAATCTAGGCATTGATTTGAATTTTCAACCACATATGCAATGTGTCTCCACATTCAAAGAATTGATCTCCAAAGGGATGAAAATTGAGAATGATCTAATTGCAAAAGGAGTTATCCAAATTTCAACTGACAAACCATCATCAAGTAATAACAACAAACCCTAATTTTGTGTTAAATATGAGAGAATTGCTTTAATGATGGTGTGGTGGATGCAAAGGTGGTCATTAATGCTCCTGCTATACCAAATTTTCAACAAACAACTCAACCAAATGTACAAATTGTCAATAATCAACAAGGACAACAAAGAGCAAACAATTATCCACTAAGATGAAAATAAACTCCAAGTTGGGAGAACCTATTGAGAGCCTCTTGCATAAGTTGGATCAAACTAATCTATCAAAATACCGTATTTTTTTCAATATCCCAAACTTGAAGTTAAACCCACATGGTGCAAAGACACATTTTTTTTGTGAATATCATCATATCAAAGGTCATAAAACATCCAGTTACACCAGGTCCGAAGCCTTGGGACCAAGTGTGCCTTGTGCTGATGAAATATGTCACCTTGGAAGGTAGGTTCAAAACCTGCTTTTTCTATCACTTTCCCCTATTAAATCATTTAAGACACAAGATGTTGCTTAGTTTTCCCTTCTTTCTTCTAATGGATTTGGAAAACTTGGTCAAAAAATGTAAAGAGTTAGCCAACCTTAACCCCAGTGATCTCTCGCCGCTCCCGCTCCATCAAGGGCTCATTCTGAGACTTTACCACTTCCACTTGGTCCTCTATTCTCCCAAAGCTATTACGACTATGCGCATTGATGATATTGAACCCATGTTGGCTGTGAACATTTCCCCAACTGAGTCAAAAAGCCCTCCCCAAAAATCCAATATGGGCATTATGGGAAACCCCAAAGCCAAGATGGCCACCAAGAAACTGAAGGGAGGGTTGGGTAAGGCACATGCTAGTGTGGCGACGAGTCTCTATGAGTTGAAATCCACTCTGGCAAAATCTGCCTACAAGGCCAACATTGCAAAAAAAGGGAAGGAGAAAGGTACGCTAGATCTTATTGTTACATAAGGGAAGAGAAAGAACATATTAGGGAAAGACTCCAAATGAGACATTGTTGTGGGAACTACGGTGATAACTGGTGGGGAGAACACTAGAAGGAGATCCGGGAGGCTTGCAAAGAATAGTAAAAAGAGGCAAATAATTGAGGATTTGGAGGAGGAGCGGTCTGACAACAAAGAGTACAAGGACGAGGAAACTGAGGATGATGAGGATGAGAATGTGGAGGGGCCCCAGTTTACTCTCAAGGACAACAAGGTTCCAAAAGATGGCTCGGCCTCTCACTCTTCACATCCCCTGGTTGAAGAACTTGGAGAGGTCTCGGGGACTATGGACATTAGGGAGGAGCCCTGTGCCTTGGAGAAGAAAATGGACACGCTCAACAAAAGTTTTTTGTGGGTTGACCCACTTCAGAATGAAGTTGGGCCACTTCGTCACTACCACCCTGACAAATGTTATAAAGGAGGAGCTAGAGGGAAATAACATCCAGGAGAATAAATACTAGGTTGGTGATGAGGTCGTGGACCTCCTATTTAAAAACTGGGATAACGCCAGTTAGCTACTACCTACACCGGTGTCCTATCTCTTGGCTGCCTCTCTGTGGTTTTTGTGTTGTTTGTGGGCTGTCTCTATTACTGTTTACTTTAATTTTTTATTTTTAGTCTTACTCCTTTTTGGCCCTTGTGGCTCGTTGTGAAGGGTACGACACCCTGCAAATGTCGTTTAACTTTTCAAAAACATCTAGTTGCATGAAACTGAAAAAATGTCATTCAAGACCTTATAGACCACAGAGAAGTAAATGTGAATAAACAAGAAGGAACTTTAGGAAATAAATACCTTGAAATATACAAAAATCCAATGTCAAACCATACATAAGGAAATGATAAGGGAAAGGGAATGTGTATAACCAGGTTATGCATGTCTATGACAATGTCGTAGGGAATACATATTCATATGATAATCATCTATCTATCATCATAATCCAAGGAAGAAATCTTGAGTGTCAAGTCACCAAATGATAAGGGAAGGTCACTATACAAGGGGCTCTTTTACCACTAGGAGTACCATCTAAGGAGAATATCACATATTATAGTCTTCTTGATCAACTCAAGAAAACACCAACCCAGATATCTATTGTTGAGCTTTTGAAAATATCACCAACTCATAAGGAAATTTTAGAAAATGTTTTATCTTCCTCAACGGTTCCTAGTGATATTGGAATTTACCAATTGCAAGCCATTGTAGGCCATATCTCATTGAGTCATCATCTCTTATTCATAGATCATGATCTTCCATCACAATCATTTCACAATCATGTACTACATCTTGATGTATTTTTTCACAAGAAAAAAGGTTATCAAAGTCCTAATAGATGGGGATTTAAGATTAAACATTTATTCCCTCCAACTAATCAAGCACTTGGGCTATTCAAAAGAGGTCATAGAAAGAATTAAAAGAGCAAGAATTAGTGGATATTATGATGAAGAAATAAATTATGAAGGTGCCATCACATTACCTATCTAGGTCAGATCAACAATAGCAGAGATGACATGTCAATTTTTGAACCTTGATTTTCCATATAACATTCTCCTAGAAAAATCATGGATTCATGCAATGCAGACAATGAATTCTACTTATATCAGTATCTTAAATTCCCCTATAATGAAAAGGAGATTATGATTCATGGTGATCTAGAACCTTTCTATTATTGTAAAGGATTAGAGGAGAAATATGAAAAGGTGTTGCAAGTTCTTAAGAATGACGAGGTTCCTATACCTTCTTCCTTTGTTGATCTAGCCTCATTGGCATCTACTTAAAGTTCTTCATTGGAATATAATATAGTTATACCTAATATCACAATCAAAACCGAGGATAGTGGCTATAGAGAATACAAATTTTTAGATGCTTTCTTCGGAAAATTAAATTCAAATCCAAAATCCCATGGTGAACCTCAATACATTGAGAAGGTCACTAAGCAAGTAAAGCAAACCATATTTAAAAAATGGGGATATCTCAATACAAAAGTCATATATGATGGGAACATCTCACAATGGATTTATCAAGATAAGAAAGAAGAAATCCCATTACCCATCGACACAAGTAGTGTAGGCTTTCAGCTGATGAAAAATATGGGATATACATGGATAGGTGACCTTGGTTTAAACCAACAAGGAATGAGAGAGCCAATAATTTCTAAACAATGACTCAAGAAGATTGGTCTTGGTTACACCTCGATCAAATATGTGGTACCTCATGTCAACAATATTTTAATCGAAGAAGATGAAGGTTCCCCTTGGTTAGATACATCTAAGTACAAAAATATTGATGATTAACCAATGTGTATCATAGACTTATTTGAACATGAATTGATATACATGATCATTAAAAATTCCTTCTCCTTGCCAACCCAAGCCAATGAGATATTCCTTATTTACCCTCGACTAATTTACTGGGACCAACAACACACACCGACTCTCGATTTATTTGAAAATAAGGAGGCAATTTTTGAGTTCATGGGAGCAAGAAATGACATCTTTGAAGATCACAAAGCAGGATTTTTTATTGAGCTAGATACAAATGCCTACTTTGGGGAGAAAATTGAGATCTCTAGTCACAAAAGAGAAAATTGAGTCCTGTAGTCACAAAAGAGAAAATGTGAAAATGAATACACAATATTTAAGTGAAAACCACATAGTGGCACTTTCGGATTATAAAATAGTAAAAATAAAGGACACATATAAAGGTGAAAACCTGTTTGAGGCACTTGAGGATGGAGGATTCAATTTCCCCCATTTATAGAAAGAAAAGACAACAAGTTTGGTAGATCCATCCAAACTAGTCAATGTAGGATCAAAAGAAGCTCCATAGATTGCATTTCATGTTTCTTTCTTAGATGATGAAGAGATATAGAACTTAGAAAAAATTCTTAGGGAAAGAAAGGTTTTTTTTGTATGGTCCTATGTTGATATGCCTAGTCTTGACACATCTTTAGTAGTGCATCATATCACAGTAAATCCATATGCCAAGCCAATTAAATAGAAGTTATGAAAGATGCATCCCAAAATAGCATTACTTGTCAAAGTGGAACTACGAAAATTACTTGATGTTGGGTTTATTCGGGCAATTGATTACTTGAGTGGGTTTCCAACCTAGTTCTTGTTTCAAAACCCACTCAAGGCATAAGTGTTGGTTAGTTTTTCATTGATTTCAATTGATGTCAAAAGGCATAGATGTCATAGCATGGTAAAGGTTGGTAAAGGCACATATGTCAGAGCATGGTAAAGTTTGGTAAAGGCACAGATGTCAGAGCATGGAAAATCTTGGTAAAGGAAAAGATTTCAAAGCATGGCAAAGGTTGGTAAAGATGCATGTTTCATGGTTTATTGTATTGATTTTTCATTAGTGCAAAAGTGGTCATTGATCACTCATTATTTTGTTCATATTGTTCCATCATTGTCACTTCATGGTGTTGATAGTGTTGCATACTTAATGCATCCAAAGTTTTGCTTCAAGACAGATAAAGACCTTATTGTTCATCTCATGATGTTGAAGGATGTGTTTTGCATTTGAGGTTTTGAGAAGATTCTTTAGAAGATCTATTTTTTACTTGTATATTTCCTCGGTGATATTGTTAATGCAAAAGGTGTTTGATGCCAAATTTATGCAAAGTGTGTTGCTTGGCATCACAATGCTTGATCATGAAATGTTAGGAGCTTGTTCATTATCACAATGATTGATCATGCAATGACAAGAGTTTTCATTTAATGGTAAGAGCTTGTTTATTCATTTCATTTTCATGCCTAAGTGTTTGTTGCACATTCAAAGAGTTGCTTCATTACAATACAAAATTGTTGTTCATTGTTTACTTCACATAGTTAGCATTGAGAATTGAGATTTTTTTTGGAAGATGACATTGAGACTTGTAAAGAGCATACGAAATTGGTGGTATAACCTAATATCTAAAACCCTAAGTCTTGGTTTATTTTTTGTGAAGACTAGCAATACAAAATTCATTTTATGTTATATTTGACAGTTGACCGAGTATACAAGGTTGAGAGTTACTTAAGTGATGACATTAAGGGTTTAAACCCGTTGGTCAACCAACCCTACACCTTGGCATAACTGAATGGACAGGTTAGAATCTTATATTTTACCGCCTAATATAAAATTAGTGGCTATTATTTAATTGGTGAAGAAGTGGGAGTATGATATCAGAGGCTCTTATTTAAACATTGTAAACAACTATTTCTCGAGGCTTGAATTTGACAAGTGTGTGCATATTTATGCTTGAGGTTCTGTTATGTAACTTTTTTGAAAAGCGATGATCAATGGTCACCATGAAGGCACCAAATTGAAGATCAACGAATTACATTCAACGTCTATTTGAATTCTAATGATCCGGTGATGGGAATTGAAGTTGATGTGCATTTGGTGATGAGTATGTGTGGTTTTGATGTGTGAAGGAAGTTTTTAGAACTATAATTTTTTATTGATGAATTAGTGTTGATATATGTGTGAATAAGGGAGATGTAGTTTTTGGTGGTGTAGAGATAGAGCAGTGGATTGTATGGAAACATAGTAACCCTTTGATTTTTTTTATTTCTTTTGAGATTAATGGAAATGGTGTATGTTTTCTAGAGAGGCATATTGTGTAGCTAGTGAGGCTTAATAAACTTTATTTTCAAAGTAGTTTTTCACCCTTCTAGGGTTTTCCACTCATAATTCTTGTGTTATGTCTCCTCTTGATGGTTTTTCATATTATTTTTAATAGGTGATCTTTGTTTAGGTATCATGTTCTGATTTACATATCATTGTGACTCACTCAACATTCAATACCTATGATTTTTGAAGTTTATTCAATAGATCTCTCTACATAATATAAGTGCGTTATTTAATAAAATTTGGCTCCTCATTAGAAAAGTGATTCAGTCCCCCTCTCAGTGGTCCTATAATCCAACAAGTGGTATCAAAGGGTTAGGTTCCTTGCACAAGTTTAATCAACTTAGGAGATCCTAGTAGTGGAGAAAACATCATGGCTAATCAAGAAGGTTATTATACTTTCAAAGCACCACTATTTGATGGTTTTGCTTTATCTTTTTAGAAATTTAGAATGGAGTCCTACCTATGTTCCATAGGTTATGATTTTTGGGCAACAGTAGATAATGAGTACACTGCTACTAAGGCACCTTCCACTGCAAATGCAAAAAAGACCTATTAGTGTAATGCCAAGGCCAAAAATACCATTCTTTGTGGATTGTCTAATGATATACTTGTCAAGATTATGGATTGTAAATCTGAAAAGGCTATTTGGGATAAGGTATCTAATATCTATTAGGGTGATGGAAAAGTTAAAGAAGCCATGTTACAAACCTTTAGAGCCAAATTTGAAGGACTAAGAATGAATAAAAAAGAGAAATTTGTTGATTACCTTCTAAGAGCTCAAGAGACACTCAATGCTATATGTGGTCTTGGTGAGTCCTTGGAAGAAAAAGTAGTTGTCAAGAAGGTACTAATATCACTAACATCTAAGTATGATTCCAAGGTATCTGTTGTAGAAGAGAGGGATATAAATAAACTTACCTTAGATGAACTTCATGGCATATTTATTGCTTATGAGATGATAATTTGCAATGATGACTCGACAAGCAAAGTGGTTGCCTTTAAATCTGTCAAAAAGGATAAAGAGATAAATTATAATTCAAAGGAATTGAATGAAAAAAAATCCACCTTCGTAAGAAAATTGAAAAAACGGTCAACAAAGTATAAGGGGAAGCTTTCATTAAAGTGTTTCAATTATGGTAATATAAGACATTATGTTACTCAATGTCCTTATAAATATTCTATAAGTGATGAAGAGGATAGCAGCAGACAAGGAAAGAAGAAACAGTATAATCCTAAAAGGAAAAACACTTTCAAAAACAAGAAAAGTCTTTTTTATTAAGGATTTTGATGTAACAAATAGTTGTTCAGAAGATTCTATTGAAGAAGGAGAGGAAACTTTTTTTATGACTACTGTTAGTCTGAGTGAAAATAAAAAAGAAAAGAGTGAAGATAAATCTAACAATAATGAAGAAGAGGTTGATTTGGAGGGAGAATTGATATGTGCTCTTTATGAAATAAAAATACTCAAAAAAGAGGTAGCGGTGCCAAGAAATCAAACCCAAAAGGATACTAAAAATATGATCAAGAGGGTTAATGAGTAAAAAATTAGTTGTAGATATAAAGCTTCAACTTGAAGAGAACAAGAGGTTTGTAGAAGTCACCAAAATGGAATTAGACACCAAATAAATGGAGTATTATAGTTTAGAGACAAAATTTCTAGCCTTGAGAAAAAGGCTAGATATGTGTGACAACAGTGACAACTCAGTAGATCTCTTGGGTAAACAAAAATTTCACAAGGATACTATTGGTTTAGGCTTTTAAAAAGGACAAAGTTATAATGTCAGAGAAATTCCTAGGAAGATGATAGATCTAAACTATCATTCTGCTGCTCCTAAGGCTAAACATGAGAAGAAGACAAAAGAAATTACTCCTACACAAGCCAACAACAACAATTTCATAAAATAATTTCATTCAAGACAACATCAAATGTCCAGGTTTGAAAATTCTTTTCATGGTTATTGCTATTCATGTTATGAATTTGGTCATATAGAAAAAGAGTGTTGGATGCATGTAAGAAAATTTGGATGGAATAAGAGTCCTTATGAGTGGTAAAATAGAAGGTCCTATTTTATAAATGCAATCATCTATGTCACACTACAAGTTTTTGTAATACACAAGTCATAAGTGATGTTTTTGGGATCTCAAGAAGATATAATTCTTTTACTTCTCATGTTGGTGACAAGGTCATATGCTATGGATGCAATAAGTTTGGACATAAAGAACAATATTGTAGAAGTAATTTAATGGAACCATTTAATCATCACAAAAAGACAAGCACTATGAAAGTTTGGAGAAGAAAATAAGAGAAAGAGAAAGAACCTAAGCTTGTGGATGTTGCACAAGAGACATCCGTAATTGCATAAAGAATAGCATGAGTTGAGGGGGAGTTATTTTTGATGTATCATACAAAACCCATAGACAATAACAAGGAGGTTTCATCAAGAAGAAAATCAGGGTTGTTAGTCCATCATTAAGGCAATTAAATTTGAAAGTGCCATGTTTAGTTATATTTGGTTTGCAACTATTAAGAAGAATGATTATAATGCATTGTTATGCATTAGTTGCTTTGTTGATGATTGTTGGTGAACATGCTCATGATTTCATAGTGTTGAAGCTTGTTGGTTTCAAAGATGCTTTTTTCAGTCATGTCAAAGATACTTGGTTTGTCATTGATCTTAAAAGATACATGTTTATAATTCTTGGTGATTGTATTTGATCTCAAAGAATTGGTGCACAAAGTTGTTTCATTGTGCCTGAAGTGTTGATTTAGTAATGGTGTTTTGGTGATATGATGTTCTTTGATGGCTATCTCAATTGCCTACTTAGTTTAACAAAACATCGTTATCCAATGAATATCCTAGGATATATCATTTCAACAATGGGCATCATTTTGAACATTATCTAAGAGCATACAAATTTATTTGGCAATAGATATGAGTAACATTGACTGCTTGCTTTTTTTAATTTTTTTCTATGATTTATTTTGTTGGTCCATTCTGATGATCTCTCAATGATGTCTAACAAAATGATTTAGAGAGAAAGGGATGAGGCATCGATCAATACTTTCGTTTTTTGTGATTGTTGGATATTCTTGTAGTACAACCTTGGTGAATACTTGTCATGCATATCTTAGGATATTCTTAGGTAATACAATGGCTAGAATATATAAGGTTATTCGTACCTTTTGTGTATTAGTCTCCTTAGTTTGATGGCTCATTCTTTTACATGGTCAAACAAGGTTTTCATATCTTAGGTATGAACACGAATAATCCTATCTATTTTTAGAGTCAAAGTACGCATTAGATACAATGTCACCTTGGTTCTTCATACCTTGGTGCATCATGTTTATTTTCTATATCAAAAATAAGGAATACTATGATATAAATTAAAGTAAATTCCTAGAAGTAAAGAAATATCATATTTCTCATCACCATATTCAATAAAATATTAGAATAACAATAGATTTTTTGGAATTGTGAGTCAATCAACATAAAAGAAAATTTAATAGATGAACATCTCATTATTCTATTCTATCATCCATTTTCTATCTAATTCTTACTAGCATCCAAGTATCATGACATAATAAAAATAAGTGCATCCATTATGCATCCATTAACCATCGGGATATCATAACATACATCCTATCATACATCCTACATTTACATAACATGTCATATCAAAAATATAAAAATAAATGCATCCATATCATGTATAACATGTGCATCTCATCTACAAATCATATACATTTGCATATATCATATCACAAGCATAATAAACAAATCACATTTGCATATATAATCATACATCATCCATAATGCATCCATGTAGAATCATAGGGAATCCATCACATTATATCATGAGCATGAAATAAAACATATCATGGTCGCATAAAAAATCACCTCATTTATCAAAATAGTTAAATGTCATTATACAAGTCAAGTATGTGATATACATCAAAATATGTATATATGAGGCTATCAAAAAGGAGCCAATAAATGAATATGCATCATATAATCAAGCTATATCAAAAATATGTCTACAAGGGAGGCTATCCTCTACCACCACAATCCTCATCTCGAGGTGGTGACTAGTGTACACTTAATGGACCCCCTACTGATGGCTCACTTATTGATCTAGTCGGTTTAAGGGAACTCTTGTGAGAGAAATCTGGTTATCGTTGATGCCAAGGAACATCTTGGTTAAATAAGGTCCTATAGTAGGCATCTATAGTGGCATGTCCATAAAGGGTGGTCAAGACTGTGTTACGTTGTGCTTCAACCTGAGCCTAAATTTGTGTGGTAGACTCAAGTTGTTTCCTGCATGTTGTCTCCTGTGCCAACTACAAGTCTGTCTAATATAACTGTTGTCTCTCCTAAGCTAGCTCAACACACACCTAGTCATGCTCTTGTCCGTATCTATCTTTCCCAGTCAAAACATCTCTCTCTCCTGAATGGTCATGTCCCTCTTGGTCATCCTCTACTCAATTAAACCCTGAAGGTCTACCCCCTGCACCTATTATACATGTTGAACCATTGGTGGCTATTGTGGAATATGGGGATACTATTGTGGAATGAGTGGTGGTTGTTGAGGAGGCTACTAAGGCACCTATCTAATCTATCTAATCTAGCCAACCTATCCGGGAACCTACTCATCATGCTATTGAGGAACTTATCCTCAACCTCAACCCTGACCTCTGTTACGTCATACCCCGTCACCCCTTGCAAGATTAGTCAACCTAATGGGAGCATGGTGTGCAAACCATGCATCATAAGCTGGCGTCATCCTAGGATCATCAACACCTCCTGCACAAGCCCATGGTAGGGGAGCTAATTGTGTGAAATATTGAATAACAACCTAAAGATATACTTGTTGTCCTCTAGGTGCAACCTCTCTAGTAGTACACACATATACAACCCTATAACTAGGTACTAGAGCATCCTACTTCTCTCCAAACTATCTAGAAACCCGATCTGGGAGGTATCTCTCTAAACTTGAAGCTGGTAGCTCATGAGCCACCATGTCTGGAAAGCATAGAAGAGTTGGTCCTGGTCATCATCCCATGGTTACACTTGTAGCTAGGGCCTCCACTTGAATACTATCATGTCATCCAAGACTCTCCTCCAGTGTGTTATACTTGCCACTCCTGTATGGTGGAGTGTACTCATACCTGTGTATCTATAAACAACTGACTCGTCCACATCAATATCTCTCAAGTAAATAATAGGCCTAAGCATGGAAATATGCTCCCAAGCCCATATGTAGTAATCTAACACCAATGGATAGGCAGTATCCTCATATGTAAACCACTTGATGCATATCGTGGTAAAAGGTGGCTAGAAAATTGGACCCCAAGCATGAGTGCCCATGTCCTCAACCATACCCTCTAGAACTGCATCCCATTCAACATAGAATCCTTGGTTGTTCCTATTATAAACAAGGACTCCCATGATATGTCCTATGATAACCAATATAAATTCACTGACAAGTCCATAGTGCTTGTGCAAGTCAATCTAATAGCTCTCCACCTTTAGAGCCCTAGCTCATAGTACTTATAACAAGGAATCCATACCAAGGTATACATCATAAATAACTTTGTCTCCCTAAATAGATACTCGTAGGATGCACCAAACATCCTTAATGGTAACAATCACCTTACTGATAGGAAGATGAAAGGATGAAGTCTCAGAATGCCACCTCTCCACTAGCGTGGTCATCATTGCTAGGTGGGTCTAAATCTCTTATATGTATGAAATATAGTATAGTTTTATGTCACCAAGGAAATCACCTTCCTCGTGACCCTTGAGTGTGCTCATCCATAATAAAATTCCAGGCCTCCTCTCATGAGAAAGTAAGTGACGAAAGCTCTCCTACATGCACAACATGCACAATGTCAAATTTGTTAAAAATTGGAAAACCTTTCTAAGTCTAGAACCCTAATAATGCAAGTGCACCACTTTAAACAATTGTGTCACTCTGTCATGTTTGTGGTTGCATCGTTATTCAAAAAGTATGTCTCCATAAAGCAAGTGTGTGGCAATATTATAAGTGTGCTTTAGTTTTATCCAGTGCATCGCTTTGAAACTAAGCAAGTGCGTCACTCTAAAACTAAACAAGTGTGTGTGTGTGTGTGTGTGTGTGTGTGTCTATAAGTGTGACTTCCATTCATAATGTTGGGATGAATGATGATTAGATAAATGATGATCAATGTGACAAGGAAGACAAAAATTGGACCAAGCACCCACCAGATAAGAAATAATATTAAATGAGTGGTGGATATCAAATTAATTGCTACAATGTCTAGGGCATATAAAATGTATTTTGTTAAACGCGAAGGATTTCCAACTCCTTATAATATTTGAATTATGGAGGTCGACTTGCTTAAGTACAAAAAACTAACTTCAATATATCCTTTGAACTAAGAGATTTAAAATTTTGAGAAAGAGGGTTGGATGATATGCCACCAAATATGAAATTAAATGTAATGTTACCATAATGTTATTTATTATTTCTTTCTTAACACCTTAGAAACACACTTGATTATAATGAAGATAGAGAGAGATAGAAGATGCATAAATATTCTCTTATATAAATAAGGACTTGTGTGTTTTCTACAACCTCATCATATGACTAAACCAAGAGGTTTAGAATTTTAAAATGGAGGGTGGATGAAATGCTAGAAAATATGAAACTTAATGTAGTTGAGAAATTAGAAAGAGAATTTTAAAAATTTATTTAAAACTACCTTTGTTATTTCTTTCATCAATCCTTGAAAACACATTTGATTAGATTGAAGTTAGAGAGAATTAAAAGATCCTTGTTTTATATTTTCCTTGTTCAAAGATACATTTTTTTTTTGCTACAATCATCTCTATCTTGTATTTTTTTAAAAATTTATTCTTGAATTCCAATGGTTTAAGATCACTAAACCAAACTCAATTATAGGAAGTGAATCAAGTTAAAAACACAACTCAATTTCTAATAATTGTTATATCCAAAGTGATAAATCAATCTATTCAACACACAACTCTAGAGATGAACATAACTCACACTAAATATGTGTACTATACTAATTATTTTATTACATAAAAAATAAATATTTTAAAATAACAACATATAATTGGTCAAATCTTATACTAATCCCAATTTGGATAATAATTGAAATACATTTTTAAAATGGGAAATCAAAAAATCTGAAAAGTAATAAGAACCAAACATATCCAACTAGACCATTTTTGAGGATTGACGATTGCTCTTTTTGCCTCATTCCAAAGAATTCCCTGGCAAAGACAAGGATGGTTTTCAACCAATATTCTCTACAAGATCATTATTAAAATGGTAGACATGGTTGTGTATCATAAATATTCATGTATCACTAAAATGAGATTCATACAACTTTGGGAAATAGATCAAAATCCCCATTTTATAATATTTAAAATTGTTTGCAAAGGATTAAACTAACATAAACAGGACAACATTGACTTAAATCCTTAGGAGATAACTGGAAAATTTCATTGTTGATCTCAATTTGATCACCCAACCAAAAAATAAATTATTTTTATAGGAAAAGGCAATCCCTGTTTTGCAAATGGCTCTAAGCAATAAGGTAGATGCAAAGGAATATCTTTAAGATATACATCATGTATATTTAAAATTTTTAGTAAAGTGTTGATGTAATCCATATTAAACATTCTAGAAAAATCAATAGGGTGCTAATAAGCTTAGTGTTGTGTTGTGCCCCAGTGCTAAAGAAAAGTAGAGAGGGTTCATCTTTTGCTAATGGATTTCAATGCTAAAGTATATCTCATGGGTATTCAGTCCACTCATTAGAGAAAAAGTAATTTCTTTTATGAAATTTAGTTATAAGAATGTCAAAATTCTAATTATGCTTTGAATTCATAAATGATATATTAGGATCATCAAATGAGAGCTTATAAAACCCTTACACACATATTCATAGGCAATAAATAAAATCTCACTTTAAAAACACACCACATGGATATCAACAAGTACCTAATGAATCTCTATAAATAAAAATCAACTTCATAATAGGGTAAAACTCAATTTGAAAATCTTATTTGTCGCATTCCCAATCAAATTTTAAAGAAATTGAAAAAATCTCCATACTAGGTGTACCTTTAGATTTATCAATATTCTTCCATTTTATTTTTTTCAAGCCACAGAGTGAACACTATTCAACAAGAAAAACACTATTCTACATTCAAAAGTTGAAGACATACCTTGAGGCTTGAATATTTTCAAGAATAGTCATTAAAGCAACAAGTCCTCTAGGAAAGTGAATCAAACATTTCACTTTTGCTCTTCCACTACACAAAAATTTCATGTACAATAAGCCTTAGACAAAATGTATTGAGAATTATTCTTATATTAAACATAAATCAACCCACATATAATCATCTTACCAACTAGTTAGGAGGCCCAAGATAAAACTCAAAGCAATGGGAAGAGGAAATTCAGAGCACCATATGAGAGGGCCTGATTCAACTACCATACTAGAGCTCTTCCACCTCTCATTGGGTTGAGGATCTTCTGAAAAATCAAAGCTTATGCCCTTCATTCTCAAGTCTTTGAATGCATCTCTCAAAGCCCTCAAATCAGTCTTGTCCCTCTACAAGATCTTTACAACATTACCTTAACCAATCAGCTTGTGCAGAACAACATAACTAAAAACCATAGAGGTCACAAATGACATAGTAGCAAGGATCCACCATCTCATACAAGTGTCATCATTCTCTTGAGTGGAACCACTGAAAAGAAGATTCAAAACAATTCCATTAAAAGCAAAAAAGAAATGAGCAAGCTAGAATTTTTTTCATCTGATGCTACTGCAATTTAAGAAAAAATAGTTGGCCCCTACTACTTGCAATTTATTCCAGTGGTTGTTGTGGACAAGAAGAAGAAATGATATTTATCTAATCCTCATCCGCAATATGATGATCACCAACCATAGTCACCTTCATTAGTACCTATCTTAATAGAATGAGATCTCAACTCTCTTAAAAGCTAAAATCATGAACCAATCAAAAAATTATTGTAAATGGGCGTTTTCATTAGTACCCATCTTGAAAGAATAAGATCTCAAATCTCTTAAAATTCAGATTGTGAAAGGAATGACATAATTCTTGTATGATACTCTTCTCAAGGGATGATGTATTTGAAGAACATTGTAAATCAGTGTAATGGGTAGTTCATTTCTTGAGGGGATGATTATGACTTCCTAAATATAAATAAATGCCCATTGCTTTCTCATAATTTTTTTAAATTTCAAAGATCCAATCCAAATCTCCACATTAACTCATGGTACAAACCCTTAATTTCCAATCACTATCCAAGTTTTTTTATTATGGATAAAAGAATAGGGGTCTATAATTTTATGGTTGTCTTTGGCTGTCATAATTGTAAAGAAACTAATGCAATTTTTTCACGTGAACTAGGGTAGAGTGGACCATAGTAGGGAACCCTAACTTTGGAGGTCCACTTGGACCCAAGAAAAAATTTCCCACCACATCACCCTACCACTTGTGTATTTTAGTTTTTTTTTTTTTTAATTTTGAGTTGTCACATACCGATTCATCCATGGTGTTCCTTATGGGGCCTCTACTCGAAAATGGAGCCCATTCACCTCCTTCATCAGTGCAAAATTCTATGTGCATTGGATTGGGAAGACACATGGCTTCCGACCACTTCTCCACCCCAAATGACTAGAACTGATAGCATTAAACACTCACTGCCTCCTTTGTTACCTTCATTGAGAAACTTTCCTTATGCATCCCTCCACATTTACTCGACCTGGAAAGTGTGTAAATTAGAGATCAAGGTTCATTAAATTCTCCAAATTCTCACATATCCCACTCATTGTCATTCCTTTTGTTTGCATTTATTCGGGAGTGCTCCTTTGGTTACACACCGATACTAGTTCGACTCTCCATGATTCATTGTTCAACTTTTCACGCTTCATTGTTCGGCTCTACACTCTTGAAAGCTCCCTTTCTCTTTCATGTGAGGATTTTAACCTCACTCAACTTGTACCACTGTCTTTCATTTCAACAACATTCTACCATGCACTTATATCATTCTATTATTTGTTGCACAAACTTTCATTGTGCAAATTTGTCTTTGAAAAAGATTGATACTACAAAATATGGGGAGGGTTTCACTGATTTTTATTTTGAATACTCATTCATGCACTTGTAATCTTATGTTCTTCATTGCACGAAATTTTACTCTACATTTTTCTTTTAATATTTGCTTCCTACTATGAAATATGGAAAGGGTTCCATTGTTTTGACATCAAATTTTATAAAGGTTTAACTGGTTTTTGATTTTTATTTAATTGTTTTGATTAAAAGGGGAAAAATAGGTTTTAAAGGGAACCCAAAAACCTTTACAACAAAAGACACAAAATGCTGCCCAAAAGGATAATCAAAAGAACCACCAGCAGCAACCCAATAGTAAAAAAATGCTACAAGGTGGGTGCTGATAAAAAATAAAACTAGAAGTTACCATCAGCACCCAACAACCATAAAACAACAAAATAACCTAACAGACACCTACACCCAACAAGAAACAAAAAGCAACAAAGAAAAAGACCAATTCAAGCCACTAAGAGTATTGGCCACCTCCATCTGTTGGTTCCTATGCTTTTCAACCATATCTAGTAGTTCCTTCTTCTCAACAT
Organism: Sequoiadendron giganteum; assembly: GCA_007115665.2. NCBI lineage: Eukaryota > Viridiplantae > Streptophyta > Pinopsida > Cupressales > Cupressaceae > Sequoiadendron > Sequoiadendron giganteum. The sequence goes on along the minus strand of CM021100.1, from coordinate 605,119,772 downwards.
CAAATGTTTTCTTCCACTCAGTCGATCATCTAACCACAGGTCCTTTATCATCATCCTTAGCAATTTTCTTACCATTTCCCTTTGTCGTGCATTCTTTCTCCATAAGCTTGGAGAATTAAACCCGGTCTTCTATGAGTTCACTGATTTTTCTCAAAAGGACTTCCAAAGAGTCTGTGCTATTTTTTACAGAAATATGACATGCTTGCAATTTTTTTTTGATATCTGCATTTGTTCCTGACACCTTGGCTTCCAGAGAAGACAATATTTCCTCACAAATAGACTTAAATTCATGATTGGACCCTTCAAGGTCCACCATTCTATCAATAAGAATGTCTGGCACCGCACCTTTTGGAACATTCTTAAGAGTTTTCTTTAAACCTCTAATTTTAATGTTAATCTTGTTGAATTCCTGCAAAGACCATTTTGCTAACTTAAAGGTACCTGTTGCCCCAACTCTGGCCATATCCAATAAATTGAACATGGAGGTAGCATCATCATCAAGATAAGAAAATTCCTTGAAAAGAGGATCCACCTTCAAAGGCTCCTATTTGGCTTCTTGTTTTTTAGCATCCTCCTCCTCCCAACTCCTATTCATCTTTTCCTCCTCCTTAGGCAAGTATTGCAGAGGAGAATCCACAATGGTGACCATCTTCTTACCAACATTCTTGTCCTCACCAGCCTCATTGGGGTCCTTAGTCATAAACTCCAAGGCCTTGCTCCTCAAATTATCAATTCGCGTCGAAATCCTCCTCGGTTTGTCAATCACACCCGCCTCTTTGTCCCATGTCCCCACCTCACCGCCAACACCAACAACATCTTTACAAATTATCTTCATTGGCCTATTACTCTTAGCATCACCCACCTTCCTTTTCTTTGAAGACATAGCCATAGCCGTAGGAGAAAGATTCTCCTCATCTTTATTTAATTGTTATGACAAAATATGGAAAGAGTTTGACTACTTTTCTGCCATGCACTTCTATTCGTGTGTTCTTCATTGCACAAACTTTAACTTTGCAATTTTCTTTTAGTATTTTTTGTTGTTTCGAAATATGAAAATAGTTTCACTAGTTTTCATTTCAAAGATATTCTCCCATGCACATGTATTAATGTGTTCTTCGTTGCACAATAATTCACACTGTGAATTCTTTTTTATATTTGACTGTTACTACGAAATATAGAAAGGGTTTTCTTGTTTCTCATTTTGAGGGTTTTCTGCCATGCACTTCTATTCGTGTGTTTGTCATTGTACAAACTTTAACTCTACTATTTGCTTATAATATTTTTTTGTAATTCTGTAATATGAAAATGGTTTCACTAGTTTTCATTTCAAAGATATTTTTCGATGCATTTGTATTATTTTGTTCTTCCTTGCACAATAGTTCACTCTACAATTTTGTTTTTATATTTGATTGTTACTACAAAATATGGAAAGGGTTTGACTAGTTCTCATTTAGTGGGTTTTCTGCCATGCACTTCTATTCGTGTGTTCGTCATTGCACAAAATTTAACTCTAAAATTTTCTTTTAATATTTGTTTGTTATTCTGAAATATGAAAATCTACATATATATATGTATGTATATATATGTATACATATATATGTGTATACAAAGATATGTAGATATATATGTATGTATGTATATATGTATGTATATATATGTGTATACAAAGATATGTACATATATATATGTACATATATATATGTACATATATAAGTAGACATATATACATATATATCTACATACATATCTATATATATGCATATTTATATACATATACATATATATATTTACATTTATAAATATTTATTTTTATATATATGCAATGTGTGTATATGTATATCTAAATTGTCTCTTCTCTCTTCCCTATATATATGCCAACATATGTGCATGACATGACTTTAGTTCTTATTGCCTACCACTAGTCAAGGAAAATCAACCATTCTGATATATCCCACTTTCCCAACAACACAACACTCTAGGAAAATGAATCGTTCAGATGTATCCCATTAGTCAAATTCCAACACACAATTATTGTTGCCTTCTCCTCTTTTCCACCCGCAACCACCAAAAAACAATGTGTTAAGGCCACCATAATCGCTCGAGAAGCAAAAAAGGATTGCACACCATAAATACATACAATCTTTGCAATTAAAGGCACCAAAACAAATTTTCAAATTTGAAAAAGGACACAAATCAAAGACTCCATACCAAACCAACATTGAACATATAAAGAGATTTACAAATTCAAAAATGCATTTCTCAATCTTTGCCAATTTCCATTTATTACGTCTCACTCCCATATTCATATCTACATGGAGCTAGTGGAAGAAATAACTGAAGTAGTAGTAGCATCACACTATAAAGTTATAGGTATTCTACTGCTATTAATTTTTTATGCCTATGAATGCCAATTTGTTGTGTGCTATGCAAATGCCAATCTGTTATATGCCATGCAAATTTGGTTTTCCATTTTGATCTAAGGGTATTGTGGGGTATACTAATTTTATATTTTGGTTGCATGCTTTTATGCTATAGGAAACTAAAAAGCAAATTGGATTATATGTTGGTGGTGTTAGATGGGCTTTGAATATTCTATGACATGTAAGATTGTGAATAACTATTTGTGTTTGGGACAAATATTAACCAATTATAATACCATTTTTGACGGTACAGTGGTTTGACTACTTTTGTTGACTTTATGGATAAAAAATATTTTATAATTGGATATTAAGGTGCTCCTATACACCCTATGTTTGGAGTTCCACATTGAGTGTGAGGTGGACCAAAAACCTTAAACATTTAATTTCCCACCACCTGACCCTACCACTTGTGCATTAGCCAATTTTGTTTTATAAAAAATTACACCACTTCGCCACCAATCATGCATTGATTGGTCCATGCTATTCCCGACACACCCATTTTGCACAAACATTAACTCTACAATTTGTTTTAACTATTTTACAATTGGATATCTGGGGCTTCAACCTAATATTGTTTAATTTGGGTTCTTCATTTATATTCTTTATGCCTAAGAATCATAATTTGTTGTATGAGATGTAAATGTTCAATTCTTAATGCCTAGAAATACCTATCTCTTCTAAAGGATGTTTTTGTCTAATCCAATCTTAAATTGTTCTTCAATTTCTTCATTTAACTCTTATATATGTATGTATATATATATATGTATATATGTATGTATATATATGTATATATGTATGTATATATATTATAGAGATTATGTTATATTCACCTAAAACTTAGCCATTTTTTGTCTTGTTCACCCTGCTTGATTGGTGCACAAATTCAATACATGTTTGGCTCAGTCCATTCTTCGTTCTAAGCTTCGTTGATGGTAAGTTGCAATTGAAAGGTATATAGTTTATTTACTATTCTTTGTGTATTAAGGTAAACACTGCTACATATCTTTGATTGATCCCTCCTTTCATTTGTTCTTACAGGAAGTCAAGATATGGGTGAGTGAAAAAGACACATCATCGACCAAATAGCTACTATAGAGGTGAGGTTTTTAACCTCACTAAGGTTGTACCATTGTCTCCTATCAGCTATCAATTTTTTTCATACTATTTATTTGATTTGTAATGGGTGTGTTGTCTTCCTTAATTTGAAGGTTATGTTTTTGTGTCAATGATTTTGAATAGATTTTATGGTTTTCCATAGTTTTAAGGTTCTCTTTCTTTCTTGGTGCATCCAAAATATGCTCGATGAAGTGTATGACATCTAGGGTGTTTATGAACACTTCCAAATTTTGTGTTCTTAAATGCAATCACTTTTTAAAGGAAAATATGGTTATGTTCAAGCATCATCGTGACTTTAAAGGGTTTAATTTCTTATTTTTCTTTCTTCTCTTAGCTAGCCAAAATCTATCTTCATTCAATTTTCAGCTCACATAGTTATATACAAATTTACCTATCTACCTATATATCTATATTTCAATCTATCTATCAATCTACCTATTTATATTTTTATCTATTCCTATAAATCTAACTACATACCACTGTATTGATCAATGTATATATATATACGTACAAAATTATGTGCTAGAGCCTAAAATTTCATGTAGATCTTGGTAAAATTTAGGGCTCCCATAATAAAAAAATTGATTGTAGCACCCAAAAGTACATTGGTGAAATTTGTCTTGAAGGCCTATTTTGATAAATCATAACTTCGAGTTGATTTAGTTTCACACCAAATCACTTCACACACATGTTTTCCTACCATATGAAAGTGTCTCCACTTGATTTCAGCTTCCCATAACCTTATTTGATGAAGTTTTGAAAAACCAAGTTGGAAGGTTCTGGAAGGGTCTGTTGTTTGCACAATGTAAAATCTACCAGAATGACCAACTTTGAGAGGCAATATTAAGAAATTAAAATATTTTCATTCCAAACTGATTGTTGTTGCAGATTCTTCCCACTTCAATCTACTTGCATGCCAATTTCTAGAGCCTCAACATCTCATTTGGTATTTTTTCAGAGCTAAAACCAAATGAATTTTGCACAATTTTGACATCTGCACTTTCTAAAAACTGTCATAGAGGTCAAACTTTGAAGCCAGATATTTTATGAAGGAGAAAAACTAATGGAAAACCCTTTTGCATACATATTAATTTGACCTAAATGAACTAATATCCAGGGTGGCGGCTTCTTAGAATCACATTTGATATTTTTACAAAATAGCAAGTTGGTGAGTTTCAATTGGGTTTGACAGGAGCAATTTTTAGAAATGGATGTGTGAGTTACTTTGATTATTAACAACTTTTAGTCCTAATAACTTCATGCCCAACCGTTTGACAAGCATACTCTCATATCATAACTCAACATGTTGGTATAGTTTCTTGGCTCTGGGAGAAATTTTGATTAGTTTTTTGAAGCAATTTTGGAGGCAACTTCATATATTTTTGTCATAGTGCGAGATATCAAAAATGAAATAAAATAAATGTTGATGAATACCCATTTCAATTAAAGATGTATTTTAGGTTTGATGGAAAATTTGCAAGATATAAGATGTTATGAAATTTGACTACCTAGTATTGTGCTCGAAGGTGGATGGTATCAACAATTGGAAATGAAGAAATCTTATATGAAGATGAATATTTTGGTAGAACAACTCACTGCTTTGATTATATCAAAGGTTTTCTATTACCTGGATGAACTGAATAACTCTTTATCATATACTTTAGGTGTTAGCTCCTTGTTTAACATTTCATAGGCTTTTGATTATGCACATGCCTTACTTTCCAAATCCATATATGAGTGTTCCACTCTTTACACAGAGGCGGCAAAATTAGGTAAAGGGTCAATAGAAGAGAGAATGACCCATAATTGCATTCTTGAAGTAAAAATCCAACACATGCTGGAATTTTTCTTTGAGTATCGAAGGTTTGATAAGTTAGAAGAGGCAATCATGAGAGATAATGAAATATTGTTACTTTGCATCAATGTTTCTCAAACATTTGTTAGTAGAAAAGGGGAGTATCAGTGAGTATTTCAAGTATCTTGGAAAATATCTTAAAAGGAAACAAAGATGATGCTTTATTGAGAGCCTTTAATTTGAATGAAAATAAGTATCAAGCATTCTTGATAAATAACATAAACCAACTTCTTGAGCCAGATGCTAGTCATCTCTTAGACGATGTACAGGTTAGTAATGTTAACATTGTTTCAAGCCCAAAATCTTTGTAAAAATGAAAACCACTAAAAATATTCAAATCAAAGGCAAATATAGGGTTTGAAATATCAGAAGATGAATATGAAAAATAAGACAACTCTATGAGAGACTGCTAGATTATATGAAGCATTTGAAAATATGGATCAAGATTGAAGCTTTTGTCACTTTGGAGGAAGAATCTAAAGCTAATGAGGAGTTATTTTTAAGTTTATAAATCATTTTCTCATCAGAAACCTCAAAGATATCAATCTTGGATCGTTGTGAGTACCTCTATGTCTTCAGATTACTTTGTCTACCCAATTGTATCATTGGTGGAAAGAATATTCACACACTATATTTTCTATATATCAAAAGTTAGAATACCTTCAACGGACTTTGGAATAATAGAAATAGCAAGTTGATTGAGCACGACCTTGAAATAGCCATTAGAGTTCTGAAGGACTCTCAAAATACTTTGATCACCACCTCTCATTTGAATTTGTTTCCTAGATCATTGCAAGGAAGATTGTCATGGGAGATGTGACTATTTATATCATTGTAAAAGTCACATCATTGTGGATATCATCAATGATGCTAAATGAAACAATCCGAGATAAATATCAACACTTAAAATGACAGTAGTTGGTCTCTCCTTCCCAATATGCATCGAATAAAGTATGAAAGGAAATAAAGGCACAAGTGCACCATTCCAAAAACTGAGATCCAAGACTTAATGCATATCATAATGGGAAAATTCCACAACAAGAAGAGCTTAGCATGGAAATTTTCTAAACATGTCAATGAAGATAATAGAGAAAAAAACAATAAGTGAATAAGACTTCCTATTGATTAAAATAGTGAAGGCACCCTCAAATTACAAGTTGCATTTTTATGTTAGTGTTGCAATAAAAAAATTCACTTCAATCTTCAAAAGAAATAACGTACTATTGATGAGGTTTTCCAAGCAATGTCAAGACTAATGTCAAGACTAATGAATGCACTCAATGTGTTTAGGTAACTACCAACCGTGGAAAGCAAAAGAATACTCATGAATTTATGAATGTGATCTATCTATTTTTTATGAGTCTTCGAAGAGATAGAAGCTAAGTTCGAGGGACTATTCAAAGAGGATATGCTTAGAGAAGATAATAAAGGCCTATGCCCTAAGGAATAGTATCCAGCAAGAAGACCATGGAAATTAATCCTAAAATGCTATCATGGGATAGCTTAAAAGAAGGTAGATGCTGATCAAAGATTCACAGGATGTTAATGATGGGTCTAAGCATCGATGCAGATAAAAGTGATGTTGACATGAATACATGCATGTCTTCTCTCAGGATGCTACTAGAAGAAAAAATGAATGGCGCATATGGTGATAAACTTAAACTTAAAGTTATCTCCACGAAAGCAAAAATGTTTACCATGTGAACAAGTGCATAAAAGCACTCCAAATATCTCTTGCATCATTGCAAGATGACTGATGAATCATTGTGGCATTGCGATGGTTTCTCGCATCCCCGCAAAGGTAAAATGAGATGGATGTGGTATCATGGGGAAGTCATAAAGCCAAGTTTTGTGTGGTGAATATCTCATACTTAAGAAAAATTTATTAAGATCACCACGCTAAACTTATTTTGGGGGACATATAATTTCTACCACATGTATAATTTGAGGAGTATGTGAGAGAGCGTAGGATGCGGTATTGCTGTGGGAGTAGAATGTGAATGCATAAATGATGCAAAGTGAAGATTTAGAAATAATAATCACGAGGTTTATATGATACTATCCTCGGAGCATATAATTTCTAATAATAATATAAGGTGCACTTATAAAATGTTTTCACTGAGAAGTAAAACATTCTTATCTAGGGAATTAAGAGAACATAAAAACCATGGAGTGGGTAATTATTTTTACCCTGAGAGTATTTTATTAAATCTAGTGAAAGTGGAAATATGAAATGCGAAAGTTGATAGTGAAAAGAGAAAAATAATGACCACTTAGATTAATTTCAGGGGAGACAAGCAAAGGACATTTTATTAAGTTGGCTGAAGATACACTTGCTAGAAAAATGATGATAATAATTATTTTTCACAAGAGGCGAAGATAATGAAGATTAAAGTATTTTAATTTGTTGAAGACAAATAATGAAGAGTTGCATCAAACAAGTGTGCAAAGGGTCATAACCCTAAAAATACAAAATGTATATATGTAAGATGAAATCATATCATCAAACAATTAAGGATTAGATAGAAGGTTAGAAATATCATCAACAATCAATAGATTAGAATACACAAAAAATAAGACTTTTGATATTATTGCAAAATCATTAAATGGAGGAGAATATTCTATTTGGTGGCTCAATTTCTAGTGTTCAACTATTATGTCAATTTTAATTTATACATGTTATTTGGTCATCTCCATAGTGGTCATTCTATGTTATTCAAATGAAGTGTATCAATATACATTTAACTTGTCAATACACATTTGCTATACTTGTGTGATTTTGTTGATTGGTTTCTATGGAAAAGAATTAAAATCCTTCTAAGTGATCATCTTTAATAGGTTCCCACCCAAGATTAAAGTCCTTTCAAACTGATTATCTCAATTAGTTTCCTTCACATCAAAATTAAAATCCTTTCAAAACTTCACAATAACTTAGGGGGATATCACTAGGATTTGTAAGAAGATCCAAATAGCTGACAAACTTGCATGTTTATAGAAGCTATAAACATCCAAAAGTGCCTAACAATTAGAGTTAAGCTAAGAAAAAAGATCCACATATCATCCAAATCTCGACTCCATTTACCTAATAGGATTAAGCACTAGCCATACTTAGAACATTTTATACAAACTCTACTTATACATTTTATTCTCAAAACATCCACAATAGGAATTAGTCATTAGCCTTGTATCCACTTCACACCCATCTACTATTGTGAGTAGATTGCCCAAATTAAAATCCATTTTAGACTTTCAAATTTGCTTCATCACTCAGGTACACCCACCTAGGTTTAGCAGAGCCTAAAGAGTAGGAGGTGATCAATCACATTCGCTTCGTTTGTTAGCCAAAACCGTACTAGGAGACTGGTACCCTGTTAAGGTTCAAACCCTGCATTTTTGAGACCTAACAGTATGCACATACATATATATGCAATATGTACATATATGTGCACATACATATGTGCATATAGATATACATATGTGCACTAAATATTTTTGAAATATAGATTTGCACAATGAATGATTATGCAATGAAGAACACAACAATAAAAATGCATGACAAAATACTGTCAAAATTGAAGAGTGAATGTTTGTGCAAATTTATTGTGCACACACAAATATATGTACATAGATATGTATGTACATAGATTAGTGCATCTACATACATATGAACATGCACTAATCTATATACATACATATATACGTACATGCATTAATAAATTGTGAAATACAGGTCTACACAATGAATGATTATACAATGAAGAACACATGAATAAAAGTACATGGTAGAAAACCCTCCAAAAGAGAACTAGTCAAACTCAAGTTCCATATTTCATATTAAACATCAAATATAAAAAGAAAATTGCAGAGTGAATTATTGTGCAATGAATAACCGAATAATAGGGGATAACATTTGAGGAGACAAATAATAGTTGAAGATACCTGTTTATCATAAAAGCATTTTTGTGTTAAACTTTGTTTCATTATACTTATTAAATTGAAGGTAAATGCAACATGGTTTAATACTAAAAATTCTTTAGTGAAATGAAGCCTCTCCAATGCAGAGTCAAACATATTTTTGAACTCAAACATATAACAATAGGCATTTTATGTGACTATTTAAGATAAAAGTCTTTCAATGTCCACTGCAAACCTTAGCAAAAAAGATTACATCACAATTCAAACACACAAACACACATTAATTTTTAAATATGAGAATTTTGGTAATACTTCAATAAAATATTTATCAGAACATATAAAATCACACCATGACATAATATATGAGAACAATATTCAAAGCCCATATGATACCACAAACATCCAATCCAACAAACGTAGTTGAATTACTGTACCATCAAAAATTATATTATAATTGGTTTATATTTGTCCCAAACACAAATAGTTATTCACAATCTTACATGTTATAAAATATTCAAAGCCCATGTGATACCACAAACATACAAGCCATATTGCTTATTAATGGCCCGTAGCATTAAAACATGTAGCCAAAATATAAAATTAGTATAACCCACACACCCCTTAAATATAACCACTTGCATTACATCACCACCAATATTTTCATAGATCCAATGCAAAAAGAACAACTAAGATCCAAGACTGTCCCATCACCAAATTCATTATATTATACATAAGAGGTTGTTGCTGTTCATACATTCTTTATCATGTAACTGTTGTTGCTAGTGTTGTGTACATGACTATATGTGGATTTAAGTGATATTGTTTGTGGTTATTAATGCATAATTTTTTGTATAGATGTAATTGTTATGCAAAGTGTGTTGTACATTTTAGCCCAATAAAACAATCACCATAATCAAAGTTTTAGTATAATTAAGCATACTTACATTTACAAGCAATTGCACTACACTTCCAACATGTACATCATATTTCTAAGTACACCCATAAACATATTCATTTAATAAACTAATAAACATATCCATGATTTAATAAAAAAGATATGATATAGAAATGTGCATAATGCTGGCAACAACATTTACATAACATAGGATAAAAAAATGTAGTATCATTTGAGGTTCTAGCTTTGAAGAGACTTCTTTTTTAAAAGAGCATTTTAGTGTTAAACTTTGTTTCATTATACTTTTCAAATTGACGATATATGGAACATGGTTTAACTATAAGAATGCTTTGGTGAAATGAAGCCTCTCCAATGTAGAGCCGAACTAGTGTGGGTGGGTAACCAAACGAACACTCCAAAATAAATGCAAACAAAAAGGAATGACAATGAGTGGGATAGGTGAATTTGGAGCATTGAATGAACCTTGATCTCTGAATTATGCATTTTTCTAGCTGATTAATTGCAGAGGAACACATAAGGAAAGTTGCTTAGTGGAGGTAATGAAGGAGGCGGTGAGTGATTAATGCTCTCAACTGGTCATTTGGGGTGGCAAAGCGGTCATAACACTTGACCCTCGACCTTGAACCCTAAACCCTTAACCTTGGATTCCCAACTCGAATCCCCAATTTGGGTTCCCAATTCGGATTCACAACTTGGGTTCCCGACTCAATTCCCAACTTGGGTTCCTGACTCGGTTCAATGCACATAGATTTTTGCACTGATGAAGGAGGTAGATGGGATCCACTATCAAACAAACCCAAAATGGGCTCGTAAGGAACACCGTGGATGAATCAGTGCATGACAAGTGGCGGGGTGCTCAAAATTAAAAAAAAATTAAAAAATTGGCAGATGCACAAGTGGCATGGTGATGTGGTGGGAATTTTCTTTTGGTTAATAATAGGATATTGCAATCCCCAACAATAAAAGTAAACAACCAACAATTGAACTATATCTTGCAGTCCAGAATGTACATAAAAAAGTAGCCAATAATTCATAGAGTTATAGGGATGGTCCCTCCCAACCTCAATCAAGCATGCCAAGAAAAAAATTTGGAGATGTGTTCTTGTATCCTTCCGCTGATTTTTGAGTTGTCATTACATGATTCAGATTTGAATTTGTAAATTGACTGCAACTTACATGCAATAGTGTTGAACAATTATTTCCAACAAAAAGTGAAGTGTAGATTACATTTGGGCTGAGACTCAAACTGACATCACTAGTAGCTAATAGAGGGATGTATATGTTCAATATTTTTTGAAGCAAGGAAAGTTCTCTGGTAATGGGTTTGTAGGACTACTTATTTGTCTCTCTCGCTACAATGACCTATGGGCCACCTTGATTTCTCTTTCCTTCCTATCTTATTTCTTTTAAACTCTCTCTTGCTCCCTCTTCTACTCTCTTTCCTTCTTTTCTAAATGTTTGAGCTGCTCTCTTTCCTTCACAAATTTAGTGATTGTCAAAACATATTGGGATTCAATTATTTTAATCACTTGGCTATCAATTTTATCCTCTTCTTCCTCGCCAATACCTTGAGTTTCCTTGCTGAAATATGCATTGTAATTTAATATTTGTGGTATGGGAAATATGGTAGGTGGAGATGGAAATGAATAAATTCCTTTTTGTTCTTCCTAATGCAAGTCAATATCCAATTTCATAGCTCCCTCTACCAACCAAGACAATTGGGTAAGGGTTGAGGGAAGATTTAAACTATCATTACCCACATTCATAACTCCCTCTTCCAACCAAGATGGTTGGCTAGGGGCTGAGGGAAGCCTTAGACTGCCATTAACCCACATTCATAGCTCCCTCTACAAACCAAGATGATTGGTTAGGGGTTGAGGGAAGACATATATTGCCATTAACCATATTCATAGATCCATATACCAATCAAGATGGTGGGCTAGGGGTGGAGGGAAGACTTAGGCCGTCATTAAGTTCCTCAAGCTAGTTGTCCACCATGTCATTAGATAAAAAATGTTTTACAATTGGATGTTATGACGCTCTACTGTGGGGCCCATAGGGAACTACTTTTGTCCCCACTATGTGATCCCATGCCATTGACGACCCCTCTCCCCTACTTAAGCTTTATTTTGAAAAAAATTATTTTCACATAAGAATAACTACTTCAAATTCTAACACTACTACATAAAAAAAGAGTTTAAGACATTTATTTAAGATAAAATATTAATTTTGTCTTAAATATATATTTTATATTTTCTAATTGTCTTAAATTAAGACAATAATAAACAAATACTAAAAACAATACTTTTTCTAAATTAATTTTTTATTTCCCTCCCCTCTTTCATTTTCCTTCTCTCATTTTCCCTCCCTCATTTCGCGACAGGCATTTTTTCTTTTCCCTCCATTTGGTTCAAGTGGTCGCTTGTATGCCATGAGTCCTACTTTAGGGTTCCCTCTGTTTTTGTCCTGCATTTGAAGTGGGTCTGTAAATTCCAAGGAGTTTTGTCATCTACATTCCTGCATTTGAATTGGGTTTTCAAATTTCAGAGGGTTCTGACGACTTCAACTCTTTTATCAAGTTGGATTTGTAACTCTCGGAGTTTTACCATCTTTAGGCTTGTTTTAAAATTTAGTTTTCATGGAAGGACTTGGAGACCATCAAAATTCAGCCCTCTTAGCACTGTTGTGATTAGATCTTGCTTTAGACAATGGATTTTTGTGATTTTTTTTAATTGGGCAGTTTTCTGAAGCGGTCTCACTTTCATGTCGGTTTGGTTGTTTGGCGGTCTCACTTTTATGTCACTTTCAAGTTTGGAACGTAAGAGAATTTATTCAACATTTAGCCCTAGTTTTTCAATATCTAGCAGACTATACTCTTCTTTGAATTGACGTTTCAAATCTTCTTTAAAGGCAAACCACTTTGAAGAAAGATGTCCCTATTTCTTCAAATCTAGCCTCCCATTTGTCTCGATTTTCCTCTTCTAGGCAAAATGTATTTAAAATCTAGCCCAAAATTTTCAAGAATTTAGAATGGAATGACGAAGGAGCACAAAATAATTTAGATTTCAAACCCTAGCTTGGAACAAACCAAAATTTATTCAACATTTCGCCCTAGCTTTCCAATAACATAGAATGTCACCAAGAAGGAGCAGAGTAGAACTTAGATTTCTGCAGAATAAGTTTTTCTGCTTTATATAATTACATTTCAAGTTTTATTTTCTTGTAGATTCTAGGCATTTAGTTCAAAATAGATCCGTGCTTAAGCATTATGTATATGTAATGTGTTTTTAGGGGGGAAATGGAATTTGCTACATTGGAAAATTTTGAATGAATTTTATTTTAGTTTTCAACATTCTCACAATAAATTCTCAATCTAATCATATTCTCTACTTTCCTCGATGTTTCAAATCGTCCTTAAAAGCAAGCTAGTTCTGAAGAATAATTCCCATGTTTCTTCAAATCAAACTTCTTCTTAGAAGTTGGTTTTTCAAATCCAAGCTCCCATTTGTCTTGCTTGTCCTCTTCCAGGTGGGATTTATTCAACATTTAGCCCTGCTTGTCGAAGAATTTAGAATGCGATGAGTTCATGATGAAACAACAGAGTAAATTTTAGAGTTCAACATCTAGTCTGGAATACAATAGAATTTATTTAACATTTAGCCCTAGTTTTTCAAGGATATAAAATGTCTATCACATCCCTATGCTCCAAACTCCTTAGAATGGATCTACAGTTCACACATGGACATCAGACTGCTTTAGTAAACACTCAATCATAGTAGCATATGAAGCAATACAAAAAATTAATGAGACTTGACACATTTTGGTGGAGAGCAGACACGAATGACAAAAGGAGTTGAACCATCCTCGACAATAAACTCAAAATTTAATAAATAAGCAATCGACGATGCCTTCTCTAAGTATGATGAATTCTTGTCAAGCAAATGTGGAGAAGGAAGAGTAGAACATTAATAAAAGGAGAACATATAGCTGCTCAATGGGCTTCCCACTTTCTGCCATTAATCTTAAAACCATAACAACAAAAAAAACAACTTGAAATTTTATCTCTGTAAAACAAAAATTATAAACCATAGCTATGATAAAAACTATCTATAAAAGGCAAGGCAATTTAGTCAAATATGGATAGAAGTGAAAGGGAAAAACTTGTATACCTTTGTCAATTTTGTGTGCAGACTTGCAGGTAGAAAAGATGTTTTCTTCTTGCTTCGTGGCCATAACGTTTGTTGTTCATTTTCTCATGAAAACTTTCTGCTCTTTCATTCTCTTCTATAATTTAGAACAACCTCACTTGACACCTTAATGGATTCTTCTTCACCACTGAATAGTTGTCACTTAAATAGAATCAATGTTTCATTGTTTACACATTTGTACTTATAACATTGGATTGCATAAAAACCGAAGAGAGAAATGATTATTTTCTAAAAGAAGTGTCATCAAATATACAATGACCACCACCACTGAGATCATGCAAAACCTGTGTTGCACAATCATTAACCAACTTGCTATAAAAGTTGGTGAAGTTGCTTTCACCTTTCCCTTTCTATCAGATGTTTGTTTCTAGCTACCGTTATATAGCAGGTCTGATTGTTTATAGTTGTAGTAGAAATGCTCATGATTGAAGTATTATTAGCTGTCTACCAATTTTATCTGAGAACTTATCAAACTTCCTTCCGTATAATTTGCTTGTTTGAAGGGTAATGACTATTAACCTTCCATTTTGTTGATACACCTAAGTCTTTGCCTTACAATTGCATTCCTTCGCTAGCTAGAAAAGAACCAAACTATGGGTTTCTAAATTAATAGCATAAATCAATTGCTGCTTTCTTTCTTAATTACTGTGCACAGTGCATTCCACCTCAATTTTTGCTTTATTTCCTTACCCAAATCACACTTGCAGAGTCAAATTTGTGGAAAAGGAGTGGATCATCTCCAATGACAAGGCCACAATATGAGCAAGGTAGACGTGAAGAAAAGAAGATGGAGTTATTACAATCTTTTTGGGAAGCACATTATCTCAATCTAAAGAATGAGAGTGCTACCATTTCCAAGGCAGATAGAGCATTTGGAAAGGGTATCTAGGAGTAGCTCTTTTGGAAGACCAGAAAGAAGATCCATTGTTGGTTGAGCCTAAAACCATATCTCATGCTCCGTATCCTCCACAGGTAAGTATAAAAGCTTCACATGCTCTATCTTATCTTCCCATAAGATGATGGACAAAAGCTAAAAATATGGGCGATGGAGAATTGGAAACGGTCATCTTGGTAATTGAGAATACTTTACTTCAAATTCTAAGGGGTTAATTTATAATAGTCACAAGTTCGGCAGGGTGGTTTAAACTAACAACCTATACCCAACTGACTGCAAACTAAATAGTAATTATATTCTAATTATTTTAGCCCCTGTGATATCTAATTTTTGTACATTGTTAATTACAAATAGTCCAGTTCGGAATCGTGTAAATTTAATAGAAGACAATGACTTTGCAAATATATCCACAATTTGATCTTGAGTGGGGACAGACTACATCTGCAATAAAAGACGTGAAAGGCAGTAGCTGTGTAAGGCTTCTATGACAAAGGGCAATAGCGGTGTAGGGCAATGACTATGAAGGGTAGTAGCTGTGAAGGGCGATTCCAAGCCATTATGTGATACCATCTATGGTCACTTACCAAATTTGTAGCATTAGCTGTGTAGGATCATGAGTTGTGTTGAGGGTTTTTCAGACAAAACTAAGAGGATTATGTGCTTGTTTGCACTCTTTAATTAGTTGTCCTGCTTTACTCTTTTAGTTTTATGATTTTGAAGATATTTGTTTATGTTTCTTTGAACAATTTTGAGATAATGATCTATCATATATTACAATATTCTTAGTTCTGGCTATGCAGAATTTTGGTGCCTCTCCTTTTCCTGCTTATGAACCATTTTTTGATTGGGAGACTTAGAGATCCATGATATTTGGACAAAGAGCACCAGAAGTTCCACCAACGTTATGTAGTAGGTTTTGTTGTTTACCTGATGTAGTGGTATTCTATTTGAGTAGTTAATATGGACTCATCTCTGTTTTCATTTTATGACATCGTGCAAATTATATAATGAATTGGATGTGATATTTTAGCAAACATCCAATCATATTTGATATAGGAGTCCCACATTAAGATATTGTAAGTCTTGTGGAATATGTTTGCAGAGATTGGTTTCAAGCAATAACATCCAATTTAGCCAAAAGAGTCACTGCTTTATTTTTTATCCATAATTCAATAAAGAAACCACACATAATTCAATCTTCTTTGTAGTTTTTAAGCGCTTTAGGTTTTACAGTCATATAAATAAGAAAATACCTTTTCACAAAAACTTGTTATTAATTTGAGATCATCAATGTTCTCTTTGTAGTTTGCACTAGTAATTGAAAATACTGACAAAATGCTTAAGACAAGCAAGTCAATTTCAATGAACTTTTTTTAATTTACTAATATATTTCATATAAGAGTGGAACTGGAAAACACTAATGGGTGTTTGAGGCATGTTCCTTGCAAACTCAGAAATGCTACTGATGTCAAGATACCCCTTATAGGTCAATTCATTTAAGTAACTACATACTAATAATGAGATTCAAAAAATCTATACAGCAAAATTATTTGCCTAGGTATTCTGATCAAATAATCTGCTACATCCAACTTTTGATATTTTCAAAAATATTTTCATTTAAAGTTGAACCCCAATTTTTCTGCTTCTATTTATTTTGGGAAGACAATCTTTTTCTTCATGTATCATTGTTTACTTGCTCATGCATAAATACTAATGGATTTTCCTTTGAATGTTGAGTTTCATACTCTTTTATCACTTGGAAAGAACTAAAATTTTAAGAACTGAAGTAGGTCAATCCCAACAAAAACTCAAACTTGCTTTGGAATGAAAATTTGACATTTTATGGAAAAGACCTGCATAAAGCTGAGTAGAAACCTGAATAAAATGGAGTTTTTTATACTCGCATTGCTTTGATGACTATTTTACATGAGCAATCATTTCTCTACGACCTCTTGCTTATGTGCATTGGTAATAGTTTCAAGGAAAGGGTTTGGAAAAACACCCTAGCACCTCTAAGCAATACCAGAGAGAAGGAAGATACTAATGCTTCCTTCTAGATGGTTGCACTTTTTTACCGACTTGGCTGTGACTTGAAAAAAGCCTATGTTTTGATTCAATAATTTTAATATGCTTCTTTAGTACATAAAATGGCCTTTTGCTTCAAGTTTCATGTTCAGGTGATTTAAATTCTCAAACAACCTTTGTTGGTGCTATACTGCACGTTGAATCAATGACAAGAAGTTTTGGAATTCAGTTATCTCATTTTGTTCAAAATAATGACATAGAAATCTTTTTCTAGAGAAATTATCCTTGGTACTTAAGATGTAGGTGGATTGGTGAGGTTTGATTGCTCCTCAACCTGGCCATGAGATCAAAACTTAGGGATGCAAAATTTGAATATGAGATAAATGGAAGGAAAACCCCTTATGGGTTTTCATAAGGGGAACATATTTTATTTTTTTAACTGACTGGGCTACTACTTGAAAGAGAACATATGAGTTTGATTTAATTTGCATCTCTAGCACATAAAAGTGGCCTCCCATGTGAAATTTTGCATTTATAATGCATTGTGAAAAAAAATGACATGTAGTCTTGTTGGTTGAATATTTTGTAAACTTAGGAGGTTTAGCAAAATGGTGATTTCAACACAGTGTGTGAGTTAAACTCTCCTATTTAAGGGAAGGCTAACCCTATCTAAATAACTAAAAACAAATATGGGTGAAACGATAATCTTTCCTCTTGTTTCAGGAGAGATTAAACTCTTTTCTCTTCACAGAAAAGTAACATGAACCTTTTAAATAAACTATAACAGCAGCTTGCAAATAAAATCAGTAGAAAGGAAATGAAGTTTCCTGAAAGCTCAAAGACTTCCGTCACTTCCTTCGGGACGGGAAAAAAACCTCAAGCACAAATTCTTGAAAATCTGCAATCCTATCTACCCTTTTAAAAGACAATTCTAATGATAATATACAGCGTATGACAGCACAAAGTCTGAAAATATGATGTATCTATTTAACTACTATGAATGAGAATCTTCATGAGCACAAAGACTTGCAATTCTTCTTAACTTCTAATTTATGAATTCAATCTTCAATATTGACAACACAAAGTCTGAAAATATATTAATTGAAGCTCTCCCTAGCAATCTTTCTCAATTTTCAAATGATCACAAAGCAATGCCCCAAAATGACATAAGAACAGAATGGACACAAAGTGAGAATTCAACACAAAGTCTGAAATTTGCAACTCTTTGATATTATTTGAAAATGAACAACTTGTAATTATAAAGCTCAAAGTCTTTATGAGTACAAAATTTTGCAGAGTTTTCTTGCTTGCCAAAAAGATAAAAATTACAAGTCCTATTGTAATTTGACTTGTAACTTGATTACATGTAATGAAAATTTACAAAACTGCAAGTGAAAGAAACACTTGCGATTACAAAATTTGTTTTTACATGTAGTTTGTCGAAAACAAAATGCATAATTGAAATTATTTTAAGTGTCGAAGACACGACTCTAACTACATCATCCTTCATCTGCGATGATCTTCATGCTGCTTCAGGATTTTAGAACTTGAAGTATTCAGGATTGGTGAAGAGATCTTGAACTTGGAACGAGAATTTGCATTCTTAATGATCTTTGTGTCCTTGGCAAAATTCAACCTTATCACAGGCTTGGAGTAGTACCATTTCTTTAGGAAGTTCTTCTCTTCATTGCGTCCTTTTTCCATGCTTGATTCACTTTGTCCCTAGATGGTTTCATGAGGATTATTGACCTTCGAGCTGCTCCATGAATTACTGTTGTATCTCTTCTTCTTTTGTTCACTGATGAAGAACCCATAACACCTTATTCAAGATGAAATTGTTATAAAACAATGCCCATGCCTTGATTTATTGGTTTGATAGATCATGTGTGTAAACAAGACTAACAAGGGAAGGGATAATTTGATGCAAAAATGGGCTCACAAGTGAATTTCGGGTTTTGGAAGGTTGACAACAAGTAAGGTATAATGTAATCAGGATTTTTGGAAGCCATTGCAAGTAAAAGTGCAAGGTAGGAAAAATAAGAGGTCATTGCAAGTTTATCATTTTAACTTGTAACCTTGGTCAAAATCTCCTACTTGTAATCAGATTATGAAAACCCGATTTTCAGCCAAGGGCATCATTTTTGTAGAAAATGATAATGATGATGAAGAAAAATGGTAATGGCAAATGAATATGAAATGAAGGCAAGTGAATGAAAAACGAAATGGAAAGGCGAATGAAAGAGAGAGAAAAACATTTTTATGAATGAAGGGCGAATGAAGTATGATGGTGTATGAAAGAGAAATGAATGAAGGGTGTGTGAAGTGGAAAAATGCATTTTCAGCCATACACTTTTTTTATAATATGCAATCTCAATCTCCATAGAAAGGCAACCCAAGAACAAAAGATTTAAAGCAACAAAAATAGAAAAATAAAAAGAAACAAAGAACAAACTCAAATCTGCAAAAATAGGGCAATGGTAGAGCAAAAATGGGGAATTTAATAAAGTTGTAGACCTTGCCAAGTGTTCTTCATGCCAAAATCTCTTCAATCGGGGTACATATGAGCAAGAGCAAGCTACAAAATCCACAAAAACACTTGCAAAACTCATTTTGGGTTTTTTGATGCTCATTGCAATTGAAAAATATAACAAATAACTTCAAAAAATGCCCTTTACTTGCAATTTCGGGTTTTTTCATGACTTTAGCAATTTTTCATGAAGGGTCGGACTTTTTAGAGTCTTTAGCAATCTTACTTTTTCACTTTTAAGTGAAATTGGGATTTTTAGAGCTCATTGCAAGTTACTTTTTCACTTTTAAGTGAAATCGGGATTTTTAGAGCTCATTGCAAGTTACTTTTTGAACATAACATGTAAAGTGAGTAAAAAGTTCCTACAACTTGTTATGAAGGCAAAAAGTTCCTACTTGCAGTGAAGCCTCAAAAACCCGAAATTGACCCAAAATATAAGGAAAAATGACTCAAAGAGAAGGCAAATGAAGTTGGAATGCGATGAAATTTGGAGCAAAGATTGAAAATGACCCAAGGAATAATTTCCATATCTGAAATAGAGATTCTTCACCTCGTAAAGTGTGCCTTAACACAAAAATATCCCTACTTGCAATGGTGATCAAAAATCCCGAAATTGGACAAAACAAGGGAAAAAAGATGTCGAAATGTTCCCGAATTTCACACAAGGCAAAATAGGATGGATACCAATGGCTGCACAATTCAATTGGAGAATTTTGGTGCCTCGAAATGTGTGCCATAGAGATTTATGAAGAAATTTTAGGCAAAATTTCATATGGGTTGTCCAATTTTGAGAATTCAAAATTGAGGACAACAAGTCTGACTAGGTGTAGCAAAAGTCCTCAACATTTCTAGACCGCCTCTTGTCTAATTAGGCTTAGCCTTACAAATATAACTTTATGAAGTTCTAGAAACACAAGTAATTGCTTTGCTGCTTAAAAAATGTGGATTAGAAGGCATACATTTCAAGTATTTATGTCCAAGGTAATCATTGTTAAGTTGATTGAAATAATGCTTAGTTAAATTCATTAGAAAGCTCATTTAGATCTATTGAAAGGTTCAAATGTTTATGCTATCGCTTCTTCAAATACCTATATAAATCAATTGATTGACCAGTCTGTCAACGGGGGTACACTCAACACTCATTGTGAGAAGATCTTAACCCAATGGTTAAAATCGAATTAATGGTGACCATTATGTGAGTTCCTCACAATTACTTTAAATTTTAGGGTGTTTCACATAGCCACTGTATGCTAAATGATTTTGTGGGAGCATACAATTTTTAAAAGTACTATTAGTTAATCTGTATTGTGATTTTTTTTCTTTTAATGGCTGGTAAAGATATTTTTAGATGATTGCCCAAATTCTGGTTAAGGTATAGTGGAAGTTGGTATGACTGCATTACTCAATTCTAGGTTGCACAGATGATTGCATTCAGTTGTCTCTAATGGTTTCTTTTGATGATTCGTTTCCAGAAGGTTTTGGATACAATGAAGATTACCCACTTCCAAATTTGTACACACACATGAGATGTATATTCAGGTATGCATGATTAATTGCTTCAAAGAATTGCTGCTTGGTAACTTAAAAAAACATCTTTAGGCGTCTTAACAGCTATTTCAAAAATATAGTAACTCATATGAACTTGCTACTTATGTTTTGTGTTAGTTTAAGTTGTTTGGGACATTGAACTGAAGGTGATTTTAACATTTTGTTCTACAGGAAGAATTGTTGGTTGGTAACTTAGAGGTGCTCGTGACATTTTTATACCATCATCTCATAGATGGTCGTGATGTTTTTTCTTATCGTGAATTTCACTTTCTCTACTATATTCATTTCCCATTCCATCAATGGGTTCTCTACAGTTCTCTCCGAAGAACAAGACCAATCAATTGCTTGTACATTCTCTTCTTTCTTTTGGTGTATACCAAGGTCCAAATAAGGTGTTCACTGAGATAGTTTAGAAAACCTTGTGAATGATGCAAATCTTGATTTCATGGAGGGTCAATTATGTAATTTTGGTAAAAAGATAATTTAGTCTAGTTTTTTTGTATTATGTGGAAATGGTTATTAATAATAACCAGCTATTATTGTTAGTGTAGCAATGGCGGGAGTTGTTTTAGTGTTTCCCAATAGGATGCAAAGTCTACACACGACAAGATCATGGGATTTTCTGGGTTTGGATGTAGACTACGTGGGAGTCAGTTTAGAATCTAGAATAGATGCTCTTGGTACAAGTGATGTGATTATAGGCTTACTTGACACAGGTACAAGGAACCATTTCAATATATCAAAACTGAGATTATGTGGTATTTTCAATTTGAAAACTTGTATTGCCAAACACTTTAAGTTTTGTTTTAGAAAATGAAGATGGTGGATGCACATGTAGTGGCTACTATCTATTGTGTGACCATCATCAATAAATAAGTAAAACTGGTAGGCATATGGCACTTTCCTCTTTTTCTAACCAAATGGGTTCCCTATTTCTGCATATTCTTTCCTACTTTTTTCAAAGATTCTAGGCATAAATTAATAAATTGTCTGAAATGTGCCAATTTTATTTGAAATTTGATCTAATACTATGTAAAATGGAAGTCGTCAAATTTGTGTTATACTTTTTATATCCAATTATCTGCAGTTCTTTCCTGGCTTAGAGATGAGGTGGGAAGAATGTAGTCATAGTGCTTCTCTAGATATGAATATCTATGGCTTCAATGGAATAAAAATACTTTCAGCATAATTTGTCCTTTTTAAAATACATGTCCTCGCTAGTCATGTAGACCCTTCTCTTTTGTGGATATTTATAGAGATTCCATTAATTCTTTATTTTTTAAAATTTAATACTATGAATGACTAATTTGTGAACAGTCTAGAGTCAACTATTTCTATGTTCAAGGAAACCGTTTGGAGTTGGATATAATTTTGTGTGTTTTTTGGCATTTGTTTGTTTCCCTTTGTATTTTCAGTGAAGTTTATAACTCAAGATATTCTTTGTTATTTTCCTAAATATATGTGATC
Source organism: Sequoiadendron giganteum (assembly GCA_007115665.2). NCBI lineage: Eukaryota > Viridiplantae > Streptophyta > Pinopsida > Cupressales > Cupressaceae > Sequoiadendron > Sequoiadendron giganteum. Next base: position 605,096,880 of record CM021100.1, on the reverse strand, counting down.
CTTATTGTGATGCGGTCTTTCATAGAATCGCAACTTTATTGATACTTTATACATTATTGCACTCTTCATGAACCACTCTTCATCTTGTGGCACAATAGTTTTTTATGCAAATAGTTGCTTATGGGAAAATTTGTTGGAAACATTTTTATGTACTGACCTTTTATGCTCTATACATAGGATTATGTCAACTAATTGCTTGATATTGGCACCAGGATAAGTACGCAATTCAGAGCTTTGAACATGGAATTTCAACTCATAATGGTGGTGCTTTTGAATGGGAAATTGTGTCGATATGTTTGTGTGCTTTGAATGGAATAACTATAACCGTGGCTTCAAACCTTTACCAACATAAGTCATTATATTTCTATTTTGTTTATGCTTATTGGTCTTCTTGAACCTGATGTGTAGGTTGAGGTGTCAGGAGGAAGGGGAAAGCCATTGTTGACAAAGATGAAGGCTTAGGGAAGGTTGGGCTTCTTAAGATGTATATAGTTTGTCGTAAGATAATTTATGCAAGTGACTTATCAAACAAACAACAAAATATATATCGAATGGATTGATTAAATTAAATTTAAATATTTCTTTGTATTCTGAATTTCTTTGGTGCTAGTTTGATGTTGCAAAGCTAAGGAAACTTAGACCAGCTTTTAAAGAAGCTGGAAGTGTGTCTGCTGGCAACGCTTCAACTATTAGGGCGGTTATCTCTCTCTTTCTCACTCTCTCTAATGTATCTTATCTGCAATTTCTTATTATGTACACATACGAAATTAACCAACTTTTCAATGTCTACTTTGTAAATTTGTATGTTTTCAAGTTATAAGCAGAGTAGAAGATAATAAAAGTAGCAAACAACCTTTTGGATCATTTAAACCATTTTACATTATGTATTCTTTTAATGGCCCTTTTATTCCTCAAGTTCTCACCCGCATAAGATAAAGGGATTAGTCATTTGAACATAGTCTAGAGTCAAGACATTGATGGTATATTGCAGCATTTTAAGATGATATTATGAGATGGTAAATATGTGAGAAGGTTAAACTATTGAAGCCAATGTGTAGATGCTTTTAAGTATTAACAATCTAATATTGTATTGCAAATAGGATTATAACATATAAAGTTTTTTCAAACATCATTTTAAAATTTTGATGACATTCATCGATTGCTACTGAACACAAAGCTTAATGTATATGCAATGCTATGAAGTAGGAATCACTTCTAGGAGATACATTATGCTCGAACCATTTAGCAATGTGGTGGAAATGAGCATGGTACTTTAGAGACAATGATTCAATTAAAATGCAACAACTGATTGATTTAGTTCTACAATAGTTGGAATGATTATAAATGATCTCATCCAGGTCTTCTAAGAGCTAAAATATGTTCTCAAAAATGAAGTGTCATTTCTAGTTATTTAAACCGGGGGAAAGAAGAGATTGCAGACTAGGTGGTTGTAGTTAGATAAGGCAATAGATGCAAGGTGCATGGTTGGTTCCTACTCAAAAACATGTTCCCAACCAATTGTAAATTTAATGAATCATTTTTTGAACTTATTATATTTTGTTTACTTCCTTCCTTTGGGATTTAATGCATCATGTGCAATAGGTATTCATTTGTATCGTTTGCTAAGGTTGTGATATTATGTCAGACTAGAGTTGGGAGGACATGTTGATTAGGCACTTGACTTCTCTCAGTCTAAATATCATTTGTAGACAACAGTCTAAATGAGGACATTAATCTATATGCCTTAAATGTGAAGTCATGGATGTGTGTGCTTCTTGCTCTATTGTATTTTAACGTTTCATGATTCTCACTTCAAATAAAGGAGAGCAAGCCTTAAAGATCAAATGTTCATTTAATCCTTTATTGACTTGCAAAATATTATTGAGGGTTAATTGACTTGCAATTTTCTATTCTTACTTATTTTCCAATTTTAGGTTTCAGAGATTCCAATATATGTTGCCATTTGCATGCGAGTGGGTTACAATCTTAATAAAAATTACCATTGATAAGGAAAATTAATTTGAATCCTATTAGCTTCTTTGGATCAATGTATCTATACTTTGACTTACCTATATTGAAATTCTTGAAGCAGTTAGTACAATGATAGGATTATTGTACTTATTTATGCATGATCATAATATTGTGACTTGTGGTTACTCATGCAAGAGTGATTGGTTTTTCACTTTTATGCTGGACCAATCTAGAAAAGAGGTTGAATACTCTATGGAAACCAATTTTATCACCTACTAGGTTTGATTCTATATTAATTTAACTTTAAACTGAATTGGTATCAGTCTTATTTCTATTCTACAATATATTTCTTAGAAAATTGAAGAATACGCTTTGCATAAAGAACAATTTTATGTGAAAATTCCTTAAATATTTTATAACTTTCATTATTTCTTCTTTAGTATTATAAAATGAGAAACACTTTTATTAAGAATCTTGCTATTGGTGGATACCTTGATGAAATTGGTGTCATTTTTCCAATCTGCATCAATGTGGAATATGTTGGCGACATTAGTGATCAAACTGAGTGTAATGTCCCCTTTTTGGGATATTCTTTAAGAGAACATCACTAGCATCAATCTTGGAGTGTTACATTAAATATATCAACATAGAGTGACATAAGAGTCTGAAAATTGCTGATATAGCAAAGAGAACACTAGAAGACAACAATACAAATTTAGAATCCGTCTTAGTGATGCTATTTGTGATCATTTTATAATATGTTTAGGAAAGAAAATTTAAAGTCCCTTCTCACAATAAACATTTTGTGGCTTAAAAAAAAAATATATATACTTACCCAATCTAGCATCACTCCTTTCTCTTGAACTAATTATGCTTCATTGTGGCCAACCATGACTGTGCATTAGAAGCTTCTAGCATCCTGATCTTGCAGAAGCCTTGGCAAGAACACTTGAAGCAAACCAAAGATTAAGATTATAGAAAATGTCTTTATCATGAAAATATTTAGTGTACCACTCCAATATACTCTAGACAACTTAAAATCCATGGTTTTAACTCCTAAACAAAACACATTGAATTTATACCATCTAATCATAGTTGCAACTGTGTAAAAAGTATCTCACATCTCGAGACTCTTTTAACCATAAAATGTTAACCAAATTGAGAGAGCTCTCTAACTTAGAAAGATCTTGGATAATGAATACTATTTATCTTTGTCAACACATGTTCATTTCAAACTCAACTAGCAAGAATACGACTTAGCAGTTAGTTTTTGCAGATGAAATTACCTTCTAATACATTGAACAGGGGACACAAGAATATTGCTTATCCACATGTCAATTAAATTGCATTTGAGAAAGACCTTAGTGGTAATTGAGAAGCCTTATAATCAATGTGAATTTTCCCTTTAGGCTTGATGTTGTTTCCGACTTTACAAAAGGACTTTTAAGAATTCACTCTATGATAAATCATTGAGTGTGATATGAAATATTGATTGAAAAGCATACATAGTTAAAACCAAAATCAATCATACACTACTTCATAGATTGTGGAAAACTCGTGCCAACTGTTATAGCTTCTTGTATTAAACCTTCCAATGTACTCATTAAAAAATGTAACATAACATATTACTTTTATCATTTTTTGACAATATTTTTTAATATTATGGCTTCTTTTAATAAACCTTCAAGTTCAACAATTGTTTCTTTTCTGTGCAAGCGTTCACAAATTTCTTAGGGTAGTGATTGCTAACACCAACAAGATATGAATGCTTACAAAGCCATTTAGTTACATGTATAGTTTATGCAATATATGATTCCTCTCACAAGTTATTGGAGTGACTGTTTTTGTTATATAATGATGCAAATGGATTTACTTGTTAAATCTAATATTGTTTGCCTGCAAGAAAATTTTGCTTTCATCCCGTTGGTTATCTTAGAGGAAGAATTCAGCTCCCTCCAAAATCGTATCAAAATCTCAAAAGACTGTGCTATGCTCAAGACGATTTGGAAATCCTATCGTTCATCAATAATAAAGTACATGATTTAGTGGATTGTTACAATGAAAGGTTATCAACCTTTGAGAGGAACACACACAGGCATGGAAGAAGAAGAAAGTTCCCACTCTGAAGCAGAATTGTCCAGTCCAAACAATTGAGTCAACTCATTGTCAAGCTACCTTGCCATGCTTGAAAGAGTTATGTCGGTAGTTGGGTATATTCCACTAGCTTTTAGGGGTATGGTTGGTCATTTCAAGGTTTAATTACCAACAAGGTGTTTGACCAATGCAAAACCCCATTCACTAACAATCAACAAGTTTTTCCATCTTGTCCATTTGTGCTTGCAGATCTAGGTTGTAGATTTGAAGATCACTTGGAGTGCAAATTTTTCAAAGTTGCAAAGTCACATTGTCAAGGTTGTCATCTTCATGAAAAATCACCTACAGGTTAGATACGATTGTTTCATAACTCGAGATCCGAGGAGAAGAAATTGTAGACTTGGGGGCTCAGGACCACATTCAAACTTTTCAAAAATTTAGATCTGGACTAAGATGAGAGTAAAGGAGTCTTAGTCCTCTAGGTGGAATCTTTTAGTGGTTTTTCAGGATTCTGTTATGTTATTCGAAGATTCTATGTTTGCCCCAAAAAATAAGAATGGGACTAAGATGGGAGTAAAGATGTCTTAGTCCTCCAGGGCATATTTCAACAATCTATTTACATTTCCAGAATCCTTTTGGCATCTCCAGGTTTCCCAGGTACATATACCCTAACTTGGATTTGTTTATTTTTAGTATTAAGAAGCTTTAATTTGCTCATTTTAAGTGTTTTTCATATCATAGTGTTTTCAAACATTATTGTAGTGAACCCCTTAATCTGATAGAACACCCCCTCCTAGTCTTCTTAGTAGTGTATTGACTCATCATGATAGGTCGATAGTCAATCCTATTAGGGTTCTTAGGACATATTTGAATGAAATGAGGACATAGTGGGAAGGCAATCCACCTTTTCCCACTACTTTTCCCCATGGTTCACTTTGCAAATGGGGTCACCCTTAGCATAGGAATGATCAGCAACAATACCCACAACCAAATAAAAATCACGCAAAGAGCTGCAAATGAAACTCTACTTCAACCATAACTGAACTAGTAGCTCAAAACTAGAAAGTATTATCAAAATTCTCAAACATTGAAGCTCAATATGCACTTCTGAATGAAGCACACTCCCAATTGACCATCTAGGGAACCATAGTTTTAGGCCCAAAGAATGGTTTAGAATACTAAGCTCCCCCTTAGTCGGGTTTTTAAATCAATCCATCAATGTTTCGATAAGTTAAACAATAGATAGTTTCAAATGAATGAGCAAGGCCTGCTTTTATAGATTGAAAGATGACTTCTCAACTTCCTCCAAAGGGACGCCCCAATCATCTAGAAAAATATTTAATTTTTAACTCACCTTTTCTCCTCTTCAATGTGGCATCTAAGTTCCTTAGGAATAATAACCTTTGACAAATTAATAATCTGTCTACAAAGTGACGTCCAACCTCAAGAGTATTTTTCAACTTTAGAAATATTAAATTAACCTCCAGATGAGGCGTCCACCCTCAAGGTCCCCTTTTTAAAAATAACATGAAGTTATTGTGCTAGGCCAAGGGGTCAAAAACACATTATAATAATTAAATGATTTAAATAAACCATTTTACCAAATTGAGCCTCAAAATGTTGGAAGTGAAAAATGCTCCAAACTGTGTTGATCAAAATGGAAATTGAGTTGATTGCTGATGCTACTGCCCAAGATGGCATTGCCAAAAATAAAGCTTACTAAAAGTAGTAAACTCTAAAAATTTGCTCAATTCACTTTGCATGTTATATCATTGCGAAGCTCTCTGAAAACCTAGAAAGAATCTGCAATCCAAATTTTGAAATTCCAATGTGTCAGCTAAAAATAGCAAGTTCTTGGAAATATTGTCAGATGGAGATGCATGTTACACCATCTTGAAGCTCTTGTAAAACCCATAAAACTCCACCACATGCATCAGAAACTCTTACATGCAAACCTTCAAAACTGCTTTAGAACCCCTATAAAATAGGAAACCCTAATTTAACCTTTGACGAGCCTATGGACTTTCGAAAATAGGTTATCAGTTGCGAAAGAGCGCATGACTAAAATGGGGATATTACAGGACCACACTCAAATTTTAGCTTTTCAAGATGTGTCCACTTTAAAAATTCATAAAATATTATATACTCATTTAAAAAATTAGCCGAAAGAATGGGGATAAACTATCTAATAGATGAAGCTCTAAGCCTATTGGCTAATTGATGAAGCTCGAAGCTACGTATCGAATCTATCGGTGAGAAATTAGCTAACACCATATAGTTTATCCCCATTCTTTTGGCTAATTTTTTAAATGAGTATATAATATTTTATGAATTTTTAAAGAAAAGTTAATGAAAAAGGGGGGCCCTAAGACGCTATGCTATTTTTTTTTATAAAAATAGGGCCTGTTCCCCCCAGTTAGGGTTTAAATTCCCAAGTGCAAAATTTGGTTACCATTGTTTGAAAATTTAACAAAAAGATCAGCATGTTTGAGGCTTTTTGTAGGTAGATTGTTGATTAAAGAAATATGGAGGAAGTAGCCATCAAGAATCTAAATTGTAGTGAACTGGAAGAAGATAATTATAAAATGTATTATACTATCTTGCATTTGTCAGATTTTTGGACCACTACAACTCTTGTTTTTGCTACATCTTCAAATTTTGAGCGTATCTATCTTCATTTTCTCGTGCACATCAGATTTTGCTGATTTAAAAAAAAAGGAGGCATCTTAAGAGCCATTTTTGTGTCACAAATTGGTGCACTTACTCATGTATCATGCACATATATTATAATAAATATATGAAATTTTACATTTATTAAATTTCAGTGGAGGTTTTGCTTATTGTAAAAAAAACTAAAAAACAAGTAGATTTTTTAAGACAAAATTAGAAAAGAAATAATATTTAAAATAAAAATATATGAAAAGAGATTTTTCAAGTAACAAAATAAAAAAATGGGAGATAGGAAGGAGCTTGACACCAACCCCCTAACTGTAGGTTGTAGATGGGTTGGGCTTCCTACAACCAATGCAACAAGGCTCCGGCCAAATGTGATGCCTTGCCCTCCCCTCAAAGGCTCAAAGGGGGCTAAGCCCCTAGTGAGTGTTGCATTTCAAAAAAATCTCTAAATGAATATCAATGAATATATACTTACCTATCTAAACTAATAGTTATTAATATAAAACATACATTAATCTACAATTAAAAAATATATATATTGATAAATGGTGAAATAAATCATATATAATGTTAAATGGTGCTAAATAGAAAATGGTAATAAATAAGATAAATGATAAATGATTAAGAATAAATAATAATATAATGACAATTAGTAGTTGACATTTAGAAGAATATTTTTTAGTGTCTACAACATCATACACCATAATACTTGGCTTCCCTATTTGGGAGCATTTTTTGTGCTTTACTCTAAGCCAACTACTTCATTTCCACTAGAAGGATAAACAAAATAATTACACATTGTCAATCTCGCATGACATCATGCCATTGTGCCAACATAGCAAAAATTCACATGGTACCTCTCACATTGTACATGTGAAGATATTTTGTGTTATCTCGTTGGCTTATTGTTACGTGATTACATCTCAAATGGTCATACTTACAATGATCTTTCGCAATCATATATCTTAAATGTTATTCATTGTAGTGGTTTTATCTAATAACATCGTGTATGACACCATCTATGTCATTTCCACAAGATGACACTCCACATCATTATTGCAAGGAAAAAATTCACATCATTTTTACATAATTCTATAAATTTACATCACTTTTATGTTATGCTACTTTTACACCATTTTGGACAATGTTATTGTGCATTCTTTTCATATGATACTTTAAATCAATTTCACATGATGTTAATTTCATATTATTTTCACCACATTCACATTGTTTCCACATGATGCTACTTCACATCATTTTCACACAATGCCACTTCCACACCATTTTCACACAATTCCAATCTATTGTTCTTTGCATAATGGAGTATTGGGTTATCCTTACACAGTAAAAGATTACACATATATTATATTGTGCTATCATAATAACTTCCTAAAACACATCTATTAAATTTCTCTTATATAATCATGCCTTTTATATCATTATTTAATCAATCCTACATGATATTATTTACATTGATCCTACACAATAACATATGGTCGTACATTCTATATCCATGATCTCCCTCACTTGGAGAGAAGCATTGGGGGCAACCATTTTTCCTACAAGACACTATCTATAACGATGAAATCATATGGATCACATTTGGAGCTACCACATTGCTAGATTTGTCCATTACGTTATTAAATTTCTTTTCTCCTCTCCTCTAATCGATTGCATAATGGAATTCTCACACTTGATTTGAAGGGGGAATACAATCCTCACCCGAGATTTAACATAGTTTCATTTTTAATACATTGTTGATGCTACAATGTTTCCAACTCCATTATTGTCTTATGCATCACTATTTCATTTGTACATTGAAATATACATGGTATCACTCTTGCATACATTATAGGGGCACAATAGTTACAAATCCAAAATTATCTTATGCATCAAGATTCCATCTACGTAGCAATGCTTGTATGGTTCAATACTTGTATACATCATGGGCACCATATCAATTCCAACTTTACAATTACCTTATGAATCATGGTTATGTCCATGTTGGTTGTCAAGACAATCATGCATATACATTTGGGGGCCACACTAGTTACAACCCCACAATCACCTATATGTTATGATCCCTTCTACACCGCCTATTGCATTGAACCCTCCACATTGACCTTTTTCCTCGCTAGAATTGCCAAATTTTATTTATCACATTTTGATTCTTCTTGCTAACCTAGGATCACATTTTAGATAATGAGTAATTTCTCTAAGACACCTATGCAATACAAAAATGTCTACAATATGTCTTCAAAATTTTCAAAATTTAAATCTTGGTTTATCCCACCTAATTGCTTGGTGTAATCTATTGTAACACTTTTTCATTCGAAAATGTTTCTTGGCTCAAATCCAACTCTTCAACTCTCTATCCTTCCTTCCCTAAATGAAATTTGGAACAATAATCTATTCTACTCTCTTAGCTACAACTTATTGAATGGGCTCCATTGTTGAAGCTTCATGTTGCTACATTTTGTGAGGCTACCTCTATGCTCTCATTCTTCTTCTGCTTTACTTGGTTGGTAATATTGTAAGGCAAGTTCATTCTCTTATTTATGTTATAATTTTTTATTTCTATATCATTTATTCTCTATTCTCTTTGAAAAATATCTTAGTATTTCTATTTTCTTATTTTTTGAACACACACACTAGGTTGTAATCCCCATAGACAAGGGATTTACATTAATAGATTTTATTTTAAATTTTGTATTCGTAGTCCTAGATGCACATAGGATAAGTACACACACTCAATCTCCATATTTTCTATTTCAATTGGTTGTGGAAATCAAAAGGTTAAAATAGGAGCTTGAACATTCTTCGCAAGCTCCCAACTAGTTATAATCATTTTTTTTGTCCCAAGGTAACAAGTTTTGTTGAAGTTATTCTTTTGTGAAGGTTTGCACTTTCTCCACCTCTCCCTTCTCATTTCTATTTTCATTTCAAAATGTGTTGTTTACCATTGATTTTAGCATTCTCATACATTTTGACTACTCTTACTGCCATTATTGTCCTACTTGTCTCTTAATGAGCAAAGAACACAACTTCTAGTTCCAAAACTTCTTTTTGTAACTATTTTGAATACACCACATGAGCCGGATGATGAAAAATCATCTAAAAATGCATGCATATAAATAGTGTCTTGGGTAGTGAGCTCCAAATATTCTAGGGTAAACAAAATCTTGAGATACAAATAGAACACATTCTTAACAATTTGATCATTTTAGTTTTGTAATTACCAAAATTTTAAACACATACCTTATCATTCTTGTATATTTTTTTACCACATTTTACTTTGGGATGTATGAATCATGTAGATTCATATGAAAACCAAAGTTTGGGAAAAATGCAAGGGATAAAAATGCATACCCTACACTTTATCACCTTCATTTACCAATTTGGACGTGTCAAAAAAGTATTGTTATAGTGCTCAATTTGACTTGTTTGGCACATAAACCAACCCCTACTCCTAAACCCACTAGCAACCTTTTAAAATGCCTTAGTTAGGACCAAGACATAGTGAAACCATATATATGCACTAGGATACACAATGCAACCTGATTGGTGTTATTCAAATTTCAAATTTCCTACTCATGAGCAAACTTTTGCAAAAAATAGTTATTATTTCAAATTGAGAAACTAAGGTCATGTATATATAAGTAGTCCTAGGTCATTTAAAATGATCTTTTAGAAATCACAAGATCATCTCAAAAATCATATTTGATTATACAACATTCTAAAGCATCATATATGCATTATGATCTTTCTTTACTTGTGTGACATGACTGAAATTATACATCAACCACCAAGGGGCTTGACTTGCTACTAAGACAAGCCAAGGTCTTCACCTCTTAACTTAAAATCAAGCCTTACTATGCTTTCTAGCACAACCTATTTTCAAATACAATTTAGAAGACATAGGTAGCTTCAAAATTTATATCAATATCAAACTAGACCAAGTTTGAGACCAAGGTGCATAGCACAACCTCATCCACAATAACATAGTCTTCAATAGAATTTTATTTTTGTCCTAATATTTGATTCACTATGTTTTCACTTTTAAGCGACTTCTCACAGTTAATGGTAAAAGATCACATCTACATAGAATTTAAAAATAGCTAAACAACTTATTATCACCCTCAAACTTTTCATTCTCAATTCATTTAATTTAAATCTAAATTTAGTGTTTTGATTATTTTAATTAAATCTAGATCATTTATTATAATTATTAAAAAAAATCCTTAAGCTCTCTCATAATGAGGAAATTGAATATGTTAGCCTAGATCCTTAAATCAAGTGTTTTCCCCACTCCAATGCTACCACAAAAGTGGAGATTTAATCAGAAACAATACATAATTAATTATATTGACAAACTTTATAACTCTAAACAACTTTGAGGCACCATGAATTTGGACGTCCTCACCAAACCTCCTTATGTCCTCTAGAAACTCCGGTTCTTAGAAGTTGAGATTTAATAAAGAGAGGTTGAGTTGAATGGTTCGATGAATTTATTTTTAATTTAACTAAGGAAATGACAAGTTAAAATAAATGATAATCATCCTCAATTTAATTTTATAATTTGCTCAACTTTTTGGGTTAATTTAATGGTCAATTTCATTATGACATGAAAATCATAATTTTTAGATATATTCATTTTAAAGTCACACTAAGGCTTTCCATCAATTGTTAATAGTTTGAAAATTACAAATGAAATCTCTTCCTAAGTAATTTGTAAGAAGTATATATATATTAAAGATTTATTTTAAATTGTTATAATTTATTTTTTAAATTAAGAAATTAAATAAAAGATGTGAGTTTTTCATAGTCTATTAGTTTAGTGTCTATGGCACTCTACACTAAATTAAATGAAAATAAATAAATGTTAATATATCTAAATTAGAACTTAATGGTTGCAAGAAAAATGGCTTCAATGTATAAATTCTAGTAACCAATGGTTTCTAGTAACCAATGGTTCATCAAATCTCTAAAAAAATTCTCCAAATTCTTAAATGCTAAAAATACAATAAACCAAACAATAATTTTTTTGGTATTAATAAGTTTGAGGTTGTATTATTTGGGCTATTAACAATTTTATATTTTATCGTCACTTCTACCATACCACCTTTCCATGATCAAGCAAACCAAAAAGGAGCAATTTTGCATGCAACTTGCTAACAATTTAACTAGTCATATTTCAAAATATTGAAGTCGTGAAAAGGGTTGGAGGGGAAAATTACACATCCCTCAATGGCCCCAAACACAATTTTGTTTCTACCCTTTCTTAGGAGGGTGAATAAAAATAAGGTCTTCTTCAATTTCAAAAACACACAACCACCCATGGATATCAACTCTAGCATTGGGTGAGAGATTTACCTTTAGGTTCTTAGCAATGTCCTCCACTGTCAAACGTATTCTACTAATATTTTTTACAAGTCATGAATGCGCTCCAAATATTAGTTATAAAAAACCTTTGCTTGACTTTCTACCCCTTTGATATCATCATACTAGTGCATTCCAAACATCATGGAGTACATAGAGGCATAGGTCAAAGATTGCATTGCATCAAATGTATTCCTACCAATAGACTAGCTAGGTTCCAATCAAAATTTTGATGCCTCCCAAACACTCATACATGGTTTTCCATTTATGCTCCAACTCCATATAAACATCACTCAATAGCATGATTTTATGTTGAGAATCCCTTTCTCTAGATAATTTGTAAAGTTTTCAATCATAACTTCACCTCCTAATTTTTCCTCTCTTGTTGTCCAATCTAACCTTCCCTCAATCATTCATTTTCCTCCTCTTTCCTTTCCCTCTACTTAATTACGAGGCCATCAAAATAAGAGTAACACACCAAAGCCAAATCACCCAAACAAATATTTTGTGAAACAAGGACATTAAATTTCCTTGCATGCCATATGAAATACAAAAATTCATATTTTGCATCATTACTCCTATATCTTATTGAAAAAATCTCTCAAATCCCCTTCCTATTTAATGGATTGCAAAGCATTAATGAACCTATGTGCAAGCTAACTCAAATCCTAACTTCTAACCATCAAATCATGATACTCTACCTACCTCCCACTTGTACTTATTATTGTGCCACTTAGATATTATTTTGATCCCCCCCCTTATCAAGCCAATCAAAATAAATTATTCACTACATTTCTTAAGTACATAATTATTTCACCAAAGTAAATTATTTATTTGTAGTATTTTTCTAGTCTATGAAAATTAAATTTTAATATACATATACACATGGACACATAAGTAGATACTTGAGATAGATAAAAAAGATATAGAACTTTCTTTTGTTCATTTAAAAGTTATTTTTTTATTTTAATTTAGAGTTGTTTTAATTTACTACATATTAAAAATTGGTGTCTTTACTTTATTCTATTATAGAATTAATTTATTAAGCTTCAATGTATTATCTTTATTTCACTATAGAGCTATTTTAATTATTTTGTAATTAGAGTCTAAATCCTTTTTTTTTTCAGTCACAACATCCAATGCCTCCCCCAACTACCAATATAGTTCACACCTCAACATAATTAGACAATGAAAAGGCTACCTTTCCCTCTACAAATGACATCATTCATTATAATTGCAGATCTTAAAATTTTATCAAGGATTTCTATATCAACTCACTTTTCTCTATATTAAAATTATAGATTAAGTTTTGACATATGTACCTATTGTTTTGATGGAGGAAACTTAGACCTCTCCAACAAGCAAGAATATATCTACTATTATTTATGGAAAGTAAAACTGATACACAATCCCAATCATTACCCACAACATGACATTAATAAGTTTATATTAGTGTGAATTGTATTGGCATTAATAAGTTTAGCTTCTTGGGTTGATCCTCAAACTAAATGCCAATTATATGACTAATAAAAGAACTTAAAATTCTGATTAGAATGTTATGAGATGCTTACAATCTTCATCTTTTTAATAGTTAAGCTTAGGTGTGTAGAATGGAATATTCGACAGAGGAAAGCTTGGCCTTGTATCTTTATATTTACCTCTAGTTGGGAATCCGCCAAATAAACTCTATCAAGTATGTCTGGTGATATGTTAAAATTGAGTCTTAATCTTGTTTAAAACCAACCATATCATGCTTTAAACCGTTACTCTAGGACAAGTTTTTTTGTGAACTTGTTTCACAAGATTCTTTAGTTTTTTTTAGAAGTCTTCAAAAGTTCTCTACGGGTAGGTGCTATGAAGGATTGGCAGTAGCAGGTGCAATAACTTCAATATGTTAAACACGATCATGATAATAATGTCCAATAGATGTCTCCCATACTTACCTACCATGGGAAGTTAATACCAACAACCTTCGACAAATTTTGGTACGAGGGTTATGATGGTTCTACCATTAAACATTTTATAGTGGGCCAACTAACACTAATTAAGAGGCTCTTTGGGATCAAACTTCCTCATTAGTTTCCTTACAAAGTACTATAAACAAATTAGAACACTATTGTTGAATATGTCCTTTTCTGATAATGTGGCGAGTCTAGTGCAAGTTATCTTTTGTCATATTCCATTTTTCAATTCTTATCTCGAACATCTGTAGTTGCCAGAACTAGCCTTTTCTCTAGTGACAATGCCCCCAATATTCCCTTAGGCATGGATACCATATTCCTTTTCAATTTTCCTTATCATAATTCTTTCAACTAAATCTCTTACACAATTTACATAATTCTATAAATTTACATTACTTTCATGTTATGCTACTTTTACACCATTTTGGACAATGTTATTTGTGCATTCTTTTCATTTGATACTTTAAATCATTTTCACCTGAAGTTAATTTCATAAATTTTCATAGGATAGCGCATTCACATTTTTTTCAATTGATGCTACTTCACATCATTTTCACACAATGTCACTTCCACACCGTTTTCAATAATTCCAAGCTATTTTTCTTCACATAATGGAAGTATTGGGTTATTCTTACATAGTAAAGTATTACACATATATTATATTGTGCTTTCCTAATAACTTCCTACAACACATCTATTAAATTTCTCTTATATGATCGTGTCTTTTATATCATTATTTAATCAGTTCTACGTGATATTATTTACATTGATCCTACACAATAACATATGCTCATACATTCTACATCCATGATTTCCATCACTTGGAGAGAAGCATTGGGGGAAGCCATTTTTCCTACATTACACTATCTATAACTATAAATCACATTTGGAGCTACCACATTGCTAGATTTGTCTATTACACTATTACATTTCTTTTCTCCTCTCTGCTAATCGATTACATAATCGTATTCTCACACTTGATTTAAAGGAGGGATACAATCCTCACCCAACATTTAACATAGTTTCATTTTAATACATTGTTGATGCTACGTTTCCAACTCCATTATTGTCTTATGCATAATTATTTAATATGTACATTGAAATATACATGGTGTCATTCTTGCATACATTATAGGGGCACAATATTTACAAATCCACAATTGTCTTATGCATCAAGATTCCATCTGTGTAGAAATGTTTGTATGGTTCAATACTTGTATACATTATGGGCACCATATCAATTCCAACTTTACAATTGCCTTATGAATCATGATTATTTCCATGCTAGTTGTCAAGACAATCATGCATATACATTTGGCGGCCACATGAGTTACAACCCCACAATAACCCTACATGTCATGATCCCTTCTATGCCACCTATTATGAGTATACTTTATATGGGCCATAATGTTTCCAATCCCACACAACCCTATACACCATAGCATACACCACAAAAAAATCACATTTTACAATATTTTCACTCTACAATGATGAATACAATGTTGGATTATAAGTATTTGTATACTAATTATTTCTTGCATGTATAGGTAATGATCTTGTATACATATATAAAATAATAGAGTTTCTACAAGTATACAAAGATATCAAAGAGTAATTAAAAGGATTGAAATTTCATATCTCATAATGATTGTACTTTATTTTGCACTTACTATAGCATCCACTCCCTTAGTATGGTTTAGGGTGCATTGAACCCTCAATAATAGTGACCTTTTTCTCATTAGAATTGCCAAATTTTATTTATCACATTTGATTCTTCTTGCTAACCTAGGATCACATTTCAGATTATGAGTAATTTTTCTAAGACACCTATGCAATACACAAATGTCTACAATATGTCTTCAAAATTTTCAAAACTTAAATCTTGGTTTATCCCGCCTAATTGCTTGGTGTAACCTATTGCAATGCTTTCTCATTCGAAAATGTTTCTTGGCTCAAATCCAACTCTTCAACTCTTTGTCCTTCCTTCCCCAAATGAAATATGGAACAATGATCTATTCTACTCTCTTCCTTTTGGCTCTCTTAGCTACAACTTATTGAATGGACTCCATTGTTGAAGCTTCATGTTGCTACATTTTTGTGAGACTATCTCTATACTCTCATTCTTCTTCTACTTGACTTGGTTGGTAATATTGTGAAGCAAGTTCATTCTCTTGTTTTAATTTTTTATTTCTATATCATGTATTCTCTATTCTCTTTGGAAAATATCTTGGTATTTCTATTTTATTTTTTGAACACACACACACTAGGTTGTAATCCCCATAGACAGGGGATTTACATTAATAGATTTTATTGTAAATGTTGTATTCTTAGTGCTAGATGCACATAGGATAACTATACACACTCAATCTCCATATTTTCTATTTCTATTGGTTGTGAAAATCAAAAGGTTAAAATAGGAGCTTGAACATTCTTGGCAAGCTCCCAACTAGTTATAATCATTTTTCTTGTCCCAAGGTAAAACCTTTTGAAGTTATTCTCTTGCGAAGGTTTGTACTTTCTCCACCTCTCCCTTCTCATTTCCATTTTCATTTTAAAATGGGTTGTTTAACATTGATTTTAGCTTTCCCATACATTTTGACTACTCTTATGGCCATCATTGCACTACTTGTCTCTTAATGAGCAAAGAACATAGCTTCTAGTTCCAAAACCTTTTTTTGTAACTATTTTGAATGACACATGAGTAGGAGGATGAAAAATCATGCAAACATGTGTGCATAGAAATAGTGTCTTGGGTAGTGAGCTCAAAATATTCTAGGGTAAACAAAATCTTGAGATACAAATAGAAAACATTTTTAACAATTTGATCATTTTAGTTTTATAATTATCAAAATTTTAAACATATACCTTATCATTCTTGTATATTTTTTTACCATATTTTACTTTGGGATGCATGACTTGTGTAGATTCACATGAAAACTAAAGTGGGGGAAAAATGAAAGGGATAAAAATGCATACCCTACAATTTACCACCTTCATTTACCATTTTGGACGTGTGAAAAAAGTAGTGTTGTAGTGCTCAATTCGACTTGTTTGGCACATAAACCAACCCCTACTCCTAAACCCACTAGCAACCTTCTAAAATGCCTTATTTAGGAACAAGACATAGTGAAACCATATCTATGCACTAGGATACACAATGCAACCTCATTCATGTTATTCAAATTTCAAATTTCATACTCATCAACTAACCTTTCCAACATAAAGTTATTACTTCAAATTGAGCAACTAAGGCCATGCATTTATAAGCAATCCTAAGTCATTTAAAATGATATTTTGGAAATCACAAGTTTATCTCAAAAACCATATTTGATTATACGACATTCTAAAGCATCATATATGCATCATGATCTTTCTTTACTTCTCCCAATTGAGGAGGTTCCTGTGAATTGTAGAAGGTTGGTAGTGTTTCTAGTTGTTTGAACTAGTCTGAGAAATTCTTTGCATTTCTTCACATTAATGTATCTACTCTTGCAGCTTGGGCAATGTGTTTGAAACATATTTACAATACCTCATTTCCAATATCATATATGAAGTGGTTCGCAAGATGTTCTACAAATGTTACATCATTCAGTTATGTATTTTGTGTTTCCTTAACAAAGTTTTCTGCACCAATTTGGTCTGCAATGGTTGTTGATGACATGAAAATATGAAAGAAGTATATGGAAGTGATGTTTGATGTTCAAGAAATGTCCCTATGTGATCTTTATGTTGCTAATTGGCCTCTTTGGTGCCACATTATGTCTTGAGTTGGCTTTATAGGTTATTTGTGGGTATCTAATTGACAAGGCTTGTTCCTTTGCTTGGGGGGCTATGCCAACAATGGAAGATGTTTCATGATAGATTTGGTTCTCGACCTATCATGTTTAGGACCACATCAATTAAATTCAATTTAAAGAGTGTTTATGGGCCAACTAGTTATGTGCTTCAATGTCTCATCCACACATTTCCTTGATGTTGACTTAGGTTGATGTGTGCCTGCGTGTAAATAATTTTAGATCACTTTCAAAGAAGTGTTAAGTTTGTTTTTGGTCCTCTCTATCCTTGGAATAGGACCACACCATGCTTTGGTGGCTGACTAGTTGAATTAATTATTTATTATCTTCCTTGCTGACCTAATTCAAGAATTAAAGTGTTGTGGTGGATATAAGTGCAAGATAATTTCAGATGCAACAAGAATGGAGAAGTGTACAAGTGCGAAAAAGTGTGTGAACGAGCTATATTGAATATCCAGTAGAGATAGTGCTAAATATTGTGAAAGGAAAGATAAATTGAGTTTGAACGCCTCAGTCAACAAAGAGTTGTGTTGACAATCTTTGTAATCCTCTTATAAATCTTTTGTATCCTTTTCTGAGATAGTGAATCTCATTAGGTCCTTTGTATCTTTCTCCTAGAGTTGGTTGGAACTTCAATGCTGCAAATCCTTTTTGTATCTTTCTCTAAGGCAGTGAGCCTTCTTGCAAGTATTTTAGCAGTGAGCCTTATATTGCGAGTTAACTCTCACTGTGGTTTTTCCCTCATTGGGTTTTAAAAATAAATCTGGTGTCTCCTTGTGCATGTGTGTGTTCTCTATCTCTTTCTCTTTGATGTTGATCTAGTTACTTCTATATGTTTCATTGGTGAAGTTTACTAAAGGTGTTAAATATTCTAATTGCTATATTCTTCTTTGTTACTGCTTTTCTTAAAGTCATATCTCTGTTTGCTAAAGGAGTTTGAGTTGTGTTGAAAGTTTCAAGTTTCAGAAGGGGTTAAGTTTTGTGTAGACTGATTCACCCCCCCTCTCAATCTCTGGAAGTTTCAACATTTTGTATCAGAGCCAAGTTCCTTTGTAGAACAATGCAAATAGATTTCCACAATCCATATGAAATATTTTTTGCTGCTTCTCGATTCAATTGTGTTGGAATTTTTTCATCAACATTTCGGATCACACTCTGTGATCCATCATCAGGATAGAGTTGAAGAAGATGAGAAAATATTTTCCTCTTCAACTCTATCCTAATGATGGATCACAAAGTGTGATCTGAAATGTTGATGAAAAAATTCCAGCACAATCGAATCTAGAAGCAACAAAAATTCCTTTATAGATGCTTAACAACTTGAGGCAAAGATCCGAGATGGAACATGATGGTTCATACAAGGGTCTTAGGTTTGATGGGACTAATTAATCCTTCTAGAACTGAGAATGGAAGGATACCTAAACTCTCTTGGGTTTGGGGTGTGGCAGTCAGTCAAAAGTGGTTATACTACTCCAACCACTCCTCTTATAGATCTAGGTGAAATTATATTGTATGAATGTAATGCCAAAGCCAATAATTCTATCTAGGTTGACTTAGAACTTTTGAAGGTGATGAATTGTAGTTCTACCAAAGATGTTTGGGAAAAAATCAGTAGCATCTATGAAGGAGACACTAAAGTGAAGCAAGCTAAGATGCAGATCTTCAAAAATAGATTTGAGACTCTAAAGATGACTGGAGATGAAGACATTGCAAGTTATATGCTTCAAGTACAAGACATTGTCTTTGGCATCTCCAAAATTGGTGGAGAAGTAAAATAAAGTGAAATTGTAAAGAAGGTTTTGAGATCTCTCCCAAAATCTTATAGTCACAAAGTATCTACCATTGAAGAATCTAAATATTTGGATTAGTATTCAATTGATGAAATGTTTGGTACTCTTACTGCCTTTGAGATGAGAGAGTTTGGTCAAGATGTTCCAAAGAAAGAAGTTTCTTTCAAAGTTAAAAAAGAGATTGAAGATGAAGTTTTTGATCAAATTGATGAACTTGATGAAGTGGAAGAAAAATTTGTGAGAATACTAAAGAAAGATATTGACAAATACAAAGGTAACTTACCTTTTAAATGTTTCAATTGTAGAAGAGTTGGTCATTTTACATCTAGATGTCCCTATAAAGAATTGTTTGGTGATAACCAAAGAGAGAGAAAAAGAGAGGATTCTATTCTAAGGAGATCAATTGTTCCTTTGAAGATGAAGATAATGATTCAAATGATGAAAATCTATTCATGGATCTGAAAGGAAAAAATCTTAATATTAGAGAACGCAAAAGGTTTGGTACCTTGCAGAATAGCAAGGTTAATGAAAGATCTATGACAGTATGGATTGATTTTCATGCAAAGGAAGAGGAAATTCTTGGGTGATTGACAATGAGTGTTCTCATCACATGACAAGTGACATAAGTAAGTTCATCTATCTCAAAAAGGTCAATGGTGGAGCTATTAAGTTTGGTGATGATAAGTCAACACAAATCTATGGAAAAGGTGATATAACAATTGATGGAAATAACAAAACTAAAGGTGTCCTTTATGTCAAAGGTCTAAAACATAATATCTTGAGTGTTAGTCAAATGTGCAACAAAGGATATAATCTCACTTTTCATGCTAATGGATGTGAGATTAGAAAGGAATGTTTTGGAAGGCTTGTTGCTAAAGGAACACGGACAAATGGTAATGTCTATCATCTAAAGTAAGCTTATGGAATAATTTGTGTATTGGCTTAGTCTAAAGAATGTTGGTTGTGGCATAAAAGAATGGGGAAAATCAACTTTGACAACATTGTGAAAATCAGTTTCTATCATGTAGTAAGAGATATGCTTAGGATAACCAAGCTTGCAAACACATTGTGCAAACAACACCAGATGTGAAACAAAACAAAGAATTGTTTCAAAAGCAAGGAGTGATCTATTTCAATTCCATTGGAGCTGATTCACATTGATCTATGCAAACCTACAAGGATAAGAAGCTAAGAAGATGAAAGGTATTTTATGTTTCTTATCGATGATTAAACTATAATGACTTGGGTTACATTCTTGAAAGATAAATTAGAAGCCTTTGATAAGTTTAAGATTTTTAAAGAAAAAGTAGAGAATGAAATGGATGCTAGGATCAAATGTTTAAGGTCAAATAGAGGAGGTGAATTTGCTTCATATGAACTTGAATATTTTTGTGAAGATCATGGTATCAGGAGACATTTTTCTACTCCTAAACCCCCAACAAAATTGGGTAGTTAAAAGAAAAAATAGCTAGAACAATGATGAAAGATGTTGACTCCTTACAAGTTATGGTAAAGAAGATCTCCCATTGTTAGATATTTCAAAATATTTGGTAGTAGATGCTATATCAGAAGAGATGAAGGAGACCTTAGAAATTTTGATTTAAGGTGTGATGACAAACCTATAGAAGGAATACTCATTGATCCTGTGTGTATAGAGAATGTGATCACTGAGGAATTCTTGTTTGTGCATGAGCTTTATCATTATTATTATGAACAATCAAAAGCATGGTCAAAAACTTCTGATGGTTTTGCTCACCCTATGATAGGTTTGATCACTCTTCCTCTTAAATTCAGATCACTCTTCCTCTTAAAGTTGGACTGAAACAATTAGATGTATCATTCTCCATCATTATTAGAAAAAAATTGTGCGAAACTAGGCTACCCATGGTTACATCCATGAATGTCATCCCGTTGATTATTCACAAGTGCATAAAGCTTCCCTTTGAAAATGATATATTTATAGTGCATCATAGTGGGTTTAATCCTTTCTCATCCCATGCAAACTTTTTGTTGGATTTATTTTGGCCTCAACATATGGAACCTATAAAACCTCATGAGGATTTTTTTTTCTAGTTATACCAAAATTTTGAGGAAAAAAGCATAGCAGAGCAATCCCTTACCAATATCCCACCTAAGAATGATAGGTCAATGTCTTTTCCTCCTACCCCAATTGTTGTTGATGAACCTAAGCCCGAAGCTAAAGCTCTTCCAAGTTACCAAGGTGAAAATATCGTTGTTCCGCCACCCATATCATAGAAAATACCAAGATACAATGTCTAATTCTATATGTGCATACCAAAACAAAGCAAGTATATAAACCTACTGAGATAGGGGTTTCCCAACCTCCCGTGGTCCCTTTAGTTTCTCCCCTGAGGGAAGAAAAGAGACCAATGGTTGAAAAATCCACTCACACACCTTCACAAATTGAAAATCATGCAAGAAGAAACTGAAATGCTAAGGAGTGTAGGTGTAGACATCATGCTATTTCTCATCAATTGGAAGAAAAGAAAAAAATGATACCTCAAGGCCAAACACCAATATGAACAAAGCATGCTAATCCACCACCTTCACCAAAACAAGACATGGAACCAAAATAAAAACAAAAAACAAGAACATACAATGGACATTGTCATAAAACTGCCTATTGTGATTAATTTAGATGATGATGATGAGATTGCTAAGATTGATGAAAACTTGCATAATGAGTTGAATGTGTTATTTTCAAAGTCTATGAATTTAGATGGGGGGAATCGTGATGATCCTCCTGATGAGAATGACCCACCACATTTTGAACCTAGTGATGCTCCTCGTACAACACTTGCTATAGTCCCCTTGGCTAGTTGTTCGCCTTCCTTATATGATGAGCAAGATTAGGAAGCAAACAACTTGATCTAGGCTGGCTCACATGTGAATTACTTATTTCTTGTGATTTATTTCAATGTTCTTTGTGTTTTCTTGCATGTAATGTGATCCCCATATCGTGTTTCTTGGTGTGTCTTTGTGTTTGTGAGTTTTCTTTTGATGACCCTTGTTGCTCCGTTGGTGCAAGGATACAAAGGAGATATATTTTTCATGACATTATTCTATTTGTGTCTTCATTCTTCTATATTTCATAAACTTTAATTTTATCTTGTGTTTTATTTTTGGGGATGATGCAAGGCATTGAGACATTTAGATTTCTTCCATGTTGACCCAAAATCTCATTTTTTTATCTCTCTATGTGTCATTCTTCCATTGTGTTTGTTGTTCCACAAGTATTTGGGGAATGATGTCAGTTTTGAGCTCTATTATATCACCGTAGCAGAGACGTATACTAACCCTAGATCTGTGGATCCCTTTTGTGTTCATCTTTTGTCTTATCTATGGAATTTACATTTGGGGGCAACCCCTTTTCATGAGGCATCTTTATTTGGAAACATATCATTGGTATAGGGCTTTCCAAATAGGCTCTCATGTCCTTATAAATTGACATTTATCATTTTCTACTTTAAAGTAATTGCTCACAACATGGTGTTTCACAATTTCTTTAAAGAGGTCATACATTAGCATTATTATGCTTCACTTGGTTCACAAGCATTGAACTTAGTGTAACTTTCGAATGCCATCCTCATGATTTTTGGCACCTTATTGAAGTTATCAGGGAGTATAACACTTGGTATGGTTGACATGAGGCACACCTAAGGAAAAGAAGTCCTTAATAGACCTAGTGTGCTTCTCATTTTTCCACCTTGTTATGGGTACAAACCGAGTAGACCTAGTGTGTTACTCATCATTGTCTTGGGGGCACACCTAGTGAAAAGTGGTCCTCACTATCCCGTGTTGCCTTGTTTGTGATTCACCTAACAAATATTAAACTTTTCTATTGCATGAGTCATGAACACCTTTGGTGTGGATCCTAGCATAACACAGCTTGCTAGCCCATACCCTCCTCTTGCATTCATTTGACATTGTATATTTTTGTATCTATCTTGTTTCATATCATACATGTGTGTGTTCCTTTATGACTATATTGGTTTTCCATGGGATCTTGGATGTTGGGGGCTTGTGCACTCCCCCTTGATCCTTAGTCATCCTATCTTTTCAACATTTGTACAATTGGACTGGTCTTGACATATATTTCTCTACCTTAGTGTGATTTTGAGTGTAAGTTCATACTCTCACTAAAGTGGGGGCTAAATGTAGCATTGTAAATTGTCACCCTTGAAAATTTCACACAAATTTTTCTCCTCTTTAAGTCATTGGGCCTAATTAAGCATTCAACTTCCTAAATTATGAATTCCACAACCTATTTTAAATATTTTTCAACAATTTGCAAGCATAAAACAAATTCTCTCATTTAATACTTTGTCCTCAACTCCTTAAAATTCACAAAATAGGGTCGGGACACTAGTGCCTAGGATGCCTATGTACCCCTATTTTGGCTCCAAATCTAAATATGTTGGTTGTGACACTTTATTAGTTGAAATTCAAATACCTAAAGTTGGCTGTCAAGATTTTATTTTTAGGAAATTGAATAAATTCCTATAAATACCTAGTTGTTGCATCATTTCAAACCTAAAAAGGGAACAACAATTAGAAACACACTATATCTAGCAAAAATTATTTTCAAGAGAATTCAAGAGAAGTCAAGAGCAACCATTAGAGGATTATTGCAACAATTATGGATCCAATAACATGTCAAAGTTTATGTGTATTCATGTTGTCATTATTTTGTGAAGGATAACATTGTTGTAGCTCTCCAAAGCATTCAAACATTCAAGCAAGATCCAACACCTTGAGGAGATGCGTATGACTTCAGTTCTTCAAAGAAGTCATTGAAGGGTGGTGAGTTGTGACATTTTGTTCATTCATCATTCCTTCCTTTTTGTTATCATTTATCATTGAAATTTACCATTGTGGGAAGTGGAAACACTTACTTGAGGTTTTATTGAGGCAAGCCACTATATGGCACAACATTTTCCCTCTTTGTGAATGTGCAGGTTTTAGGTATTTTGAAGGTTGAAAGGAGCTTGAAGATCCAATTTCCATTTCTCACCATTGTTTCCTTACACCTTGTCATCTGGAACTAAAACTCAATTTCAAAAATATCCAACAACGATTCAACAAGCTTACAAATGGGAAACAAAAGTGTAGATTTGAAATCAGAGGATTGTGAAAATAGATCAGAAGAATCCCTATTAGGATAGTGGCACCCTTGACACCAATTTCTTGACAAAACATGCTGAAATTTGTACTATAGGTGCACAGTGTCCTCCCCTTTTTGTTTCTATTATCGGATTTCGTCTATGACTTCTTAGATTTTTGGTATTCATAATATAACAGTAACGACATCATTAGGACAATTAGGTTATTGCATTTCATCCTTAGGAAATTTTCAAATTTGGTTAAGGGTTGGTTGACTCACCTATTAGGTTGTAATTCAATCATATACCTTGTCCAAATCCATCAAAACCCCCTATGAAGTCTCAAAAAAATGTGATCAAACCCTAAGGGTCAAATCCTGTTTGGTCCCCCTTTTTCTACATTTCACATTAAAAGGGTGGTTATTTGATAATCATTGTGTTGTATTTGATCCATAGGTTTGCTAAATTTAGGCACACCACATATATACTAAATGGTATGTTTCTATGGGTCATTGAAGGCAACAATAAAATTTTTTACACTCTCTAGTTACTAGTGTTTCTAAAAAATGTGTCATTGTTATTTTATTTCTTTACGATCTATAGGAAAAATTAGCTTTGCAATTAAAATTTGGATCAACAATCCACTACTTGATTGGAACAGGAGTACATACAGTTTTTGGGGGTTGAGTATATGGTTGAGGTTACACCTTTTTTGGCCCACTAACAATAAAATTAGTAGTAAATCTATTGTGGTAGAGATACCATACACATTTATAGTTGTATTTATTAGTAATTTTCATTTTCTCATTGTTTTGATACTTTGTACCTACCTTTATTGACCTCTTTTGATATAGAATTGCAAACCACTACCTCTACCACCATCAATAGTACCACTCAGTCTACTAACACCACTTCTACAACTTGAATCTTATACCCATAATGAGGTTGATGATCTAAAGACCTTTTGATTGTGTTTGAGATCAAGGATTTAAAGCCTCAATGAATTAAATAAAACCACCACTAATATTATGTGGTGATTGATCAACTCCAATGCCTTGTATGTTTAGACACCTTCTATTTTTACCTTTGCTACTTTCCGAATTCCTTGTACATTTAGACCCAAACCATAACCAATGTAAGCATTTTTGGGGCTATGATTGCCCCTTTACACTATGTTTCTTTGTGGTTTCATAGATATTGATTTTGGTTGAGTATCTTCTTATAGGAGATTCAAAGCTTCCCCCTCAATATCAACATAAGCACACTTAAAGTATTTTTATTGAGTGGATGCTATCCATCCCACAAATTATTAAAATATTCATCTTTTTGAATATCAAAGTAGTTTTTTGAGATCCTAGTTCCTAACTCGTAGTACATAAGGGAATTATTTTTTCCTCGTCCAATGAACACATGCACATCCTTTATCTATAGCCATTGATTTATTTAAAAAATATGCACTATAATATTTTGCATAAAAATTATTTCATCTCCTAATTCTCATCTATGGATGTAGACCTTTTTCTTTTGGATATTTGTTCAACAATAATGTCTTTCTCATTAGTAGTTTATTTCATTATTTTTAGGGCCTTGTCCTAAGAGTTCTTATTTTTTAATCTTTCTAATAAAATTTTAATTTTATGTTTAATTTTATTTTTAGAATGATTCTTTACCACTATATTTTTTATAATTGTCCTACTCATACCATCAATAAGAGTCAGCATAAAAACTCAATTTTTTAAATCTTATGCAATAATGAATATTCCTCTCTAAAAGGTTAATCTATAACTTCCATATACTATACATACTCCAATAAAAAACCCTCTCTATCACATGTTTTGGAAGTTCATGACACTTTACTCCTAATCCACAAAATATTAGGACAATAAATTATTTGATAAAGTATCAATGAATTGAATTTATTTATGCTCTCAATTAAATGAAATATTTTAAATTTAATTATAATTTAGGTATTGGAGTATTTTCAATTGATTTATAAATGAGGGTCAAAAGTTAGTCCAAAACATAATCGCAATTCCTTTCTTTACCATGCATTCTTATCTTAAATGTGTTCATTTAATTATTGACACAAGTTTTATTGTCTCAACATTATAATAGAGATGAATATAAATGATTTTATCCATGAGGAAATTATAATAATTTAATAGAAATAAATGACACAATTATATTATGAACCTAAAGGTCTTAGATTTATAACATTTTTTAATTAACATTAATTGATCATGCTTGTATTTATAATATATTAAATAAATTTGTATACAATAGATTTTTTGAAATAAATTTTGTATACAATTTCAAGAGAGCTTAATCCATTGGTTTATCAAAATCTAATCCAAGATAAAATTCTAATGTAAAAATAGAATCTTGAACCCATAATTTAAAAATTACATTTTCATAAATAGGATTATCTTTGATGCTTCCCCACCTACTTTTATAATTAAGAAAACCGCTTCTTTGGATTCTTTCGTGGCTTCCTCAATCTCATTATAATTTTCCTTAACTCTTTAGATTCAAACCCTAACACCTTACCAACATCTTCCTTAGTTATGTAGACAATTTCTTCTTCAATGTCTTGCTTAGCAATTACTTTTCTATTTGGGTCATAATTATGGGAATCAAGTATGGAAAATTTAGGGCAAGGGAAATTTCTTGTATCGTTATCTATCCCGATCCAACCACCCATGAAATAATAGTACTAGAACTATGATGAAGAGGTGTATTTAAGCTCCCTAGTAGTCTTATGAGTGTGTAAGTGATCATGAATATAATGGAATTCATTAGTAAATCCATTAATTTTTTTTTTTAATATTTATTAGATACAAATTTTAGTATCACATTTGATCTTTGATTATTATCTTGTTGGTTTCCTTACCCATCAAAATACTACTAGGTAGACCCTAAGACATGTTTCATCCATTAATACTTATTTCTAGGATTACAAATAGAAAATTTGAGGCTTTAAGAAAGGAATCTAAGATTTGTCTTTCCTAGGAAAGTAATCAATTTATCATGGCCCACCAATGATATGCATGTGTAGTCTATCTTTAAATGGAAATTACTTAATTACATTAAATTTTGATAATGGTCATTTTATTTATCATATAAATTTCATAATTTGAAGATCTAAAAAATATAAGGTCTAATTAGGAATAAATATATTTATATTATAACATAAAATTATAAAAAGGATAAAATAATAATAACATTAATTTAATTCAGTGTTTAAAAGGTTTTACATACATGGACATTGGAAGGGAAATTGTTCAAACTTCAACATTCATTGTTAGTGAGAAATGGGATAATATTCATGGAATGATGAAACTTTTAAAATTGATCTCAAAAATCACAACCATTAATCTAAACAAACGTAGTGGCTCCCAAATTATTACAAGTTATTTTATCAATACTTGCCCTATCATATTAACATACCATTATAAAAATTCAACCATTAATCTTCATTTATATAACCATGCTAAAGGGAAACTCACAAGTGCAATGACAATTACCTTATTTTTTGTTAAGAGGGGTTAATGCTTTTGACCGGAGCTATGAACCGATGAGGTCACAAATGGGTACCTCATTCCCAATATAAATTCTCAACAATTACACCCCAATGGGGTTTGAACCTTGACGACGAGAATAAAAACACAACAACTTAACCATCACACCATGCCATTATTGAAAATGATAATTATAGTATTACAATATAATAAAAAGTAAAATTATATTACTACAAAGAAAGAACAATCATGATTGATGATGACACTAAAAATTAAATTATGACATTGTTTAATTTTCATATTAAATACAAAAGTGAATAGTGTTTATGGGAAATAGATTCAAATAGATCTGAAGACATCTCAACTAGTTATCCAAACTAATCTATTTTTTTAAAACAAAAGGCATGTAGCCTAAAATATATTAATATATAAGAATTTACATAAGATATAGAGTATGAGAGTCGAAGAAAAAAAGCTCCCAATTATACAGTGATAGGGGTCACAAAATATGTCATGTTCATGGGCCAAAATACAACAACAATAGGTAATTATATAGACACATATAGGCTGGTGTATAGAAAACCCAAGATTCACTTATATTCCATCATGTTTTTCATGCAGAAGATTGATCAGTCTTAGGCTTTGGGGTGGTAGGAGGCATTGGGGGGTGTGGAACATGAGACAAAAGGACCAAGTTTTTGTACATTTTTTACAAAGTACACACATGAATGAATCTACAATACCCATTTTTTCCAAGACTTCACTTGCTAGGATCCTATTATTGATTGCCAACCAAGAAAATGCACCCACCTTAGAATGGTATCATTGTTCCAACATAACCTATTAAGCCATTTTTATCTATTTGTATTTGATAGTAACACTAAGGACTTGTAACCTTGCTTTACATTGTATACACTTGATTTTGTTGGGACTAGATTAGATTTTCTGGGTTTGTAGATAAGTGGACTAACCTGGACCTCAACTGAGATTGAAGCAATATTTTTTGTTGGTGGGGTAAACCATAGTTGTTGAAAGTTTTCCAATCTACATTTGAACCATACTACCCCAATGAAGATACCACATAATATTTTACTAAATGACCCCATTGTTGCTTGAGAAATAGTTTTGATTCATGGATTCCCTCGACATTCTCCAATGGAGGATGGCCATTCCATGAATCCTCCTAGAACTAAGCCTTTTCACCATTGTTGACCATCCAAACAAATCTAATTGATAATGCCTTATTTGAGATTTATTCCATGAAAATTTTCCCTATTCAATTTATGTATTGATATTTAGGTGTCTATATTATAGAATAAAGAAAAATGACCTAATTAAAAAAAATCAAACTCTTAAACTTTTTTTAGTGTTCACATTAAATGAAAAATTGAAAGTGTAATCAAACTAGATTATAAATCAAAGTAGGAAAAAAACACAAATGAAAATATCCCTATTCTAAACTATCATAAACCTCAAATAGAACCAAAAATAAAGTTAAAATTAAAGAAAAATATTAAACATTTAAAATAAAGTTACCATAAAATCCATTATTGAGTGTGATTTTTTCGAAGTGATTGGGAATGTGGATACTTATTTTCTCAAAAGCTACCTATTTTGACAACATGCAATTAGTATAAAAGTGTATGATCAAAATGAGATTAATGACTCTTATTGATAGTTTTTTTTTTGGGGGGGAGGGGGGTGGTGGTGGTGGTGGTGATGTATGATGGATATGGGATTATAATATCAATTATGGATAATGAATAAGAGAAATTTCCTAGGATTGAGGAGAGAGTGAAGGTTCATGATTAAGTTTGAAAATGAAAGGCTAGGATTACATTTACTAAAACTAGTAATTTGTTGAGAAAAATAAATTTAGTGGCTCCTTTATTCTTGGAAATGGTAGAGGAAATATAACCTTAATTAAGTAAATAACTTATTTAATTATTTTATCCATGTGAGGTGGAAAATAAGATAATTAAATAATAAAATTAATTAATTATGTGAGGGGGAAAATGCATAATTAAATAATAGGTACATTAGATGAGTTAGATTACCTAAATAATTTAATGATTTGGTTAATTTAAGATAAGATTGTACTAGGAATAATTTAAGCGTCTACAAAAATATGTTCATGTGAAAGAGATCCAAATAGATCTCAAAACATCTAAACCATTATACTAAAAAATATAATGAATGATGACTTATTTGATGACTTGTTCCATCAAAGTTTACCTTGTTTGATTTATTAGATGGAATATAACTTCATCCATCAATATTCATTTATTAAATAATGTAGATTGAAGACTAAAGAAAATCAACCTAACCAAACAAAATTTTATTTTAATATCAACCTTCAACCATTGTCTAGTAAAGTGAATATATAAAATAATATAATATTTAATAAAACAAAGATAGAAATGATGGTGGCATTTAAAGTGTTCATCCTAATTCTATGTGACCTCAAATTTCATATATTCTAAATGAGGTATGGAGCATAATTTAGAAAAAAATAAATCATATTAATAGGTTTATAGGAAGCTTTTACAAAGATAGAAGAAAATTAAAATGGAATTAGTTATGTTCATTATTGAAGCTAATTGTGGAGGGTATCATTATTTGATTCAAGCTAATTATCAATTATGTTACTATATTTTCCAAATCTAACTCACTATTTTTATGTATGTCATCAATAGAAAACACACTCATAGTTCATGTTTTTTATAATATAGTTGAACCCTTTACACAAAAGGCCCACAAGGCAACAAAGACCAACAAAAAAGATAAAAATATATCAAAGACAACTGCCAGAGAAACTAAAACAAAAAAGAAACAAAAAATCAAAGTTTTTTTAAAACATAAAAATGTAAATGGAGAGAGCACCATACTAATCAAACATTTTCTTCCAATCCTCCTAGAGGAATTTAAATAGATCTTAGTTATTAGAACTAGTGCTTGCTCCCTTGTTACTTTCATAATTTTTAAGTTCATCTTTCAACACAAAATCTAGAGTGGTTGTTGTATGGTGGATTACTTTAAGAGTAAAGCAAGAAAGACCTCTTAGCTTCCCTTCCAGATCATCAACCCGAGTCTTCAAAACAACAATGTCCTCCATAGTTTGCATGCATTCTGGGCATGTGTCTTGGTTAGGTTTCTCAACAAGGGTGTTGTCCAGGTCCTCAGAGTTCAACAATATTGCATTTAGCTCCAAGAATAGGCTTGGACCCTCAATATCTATATCCACCTCCTTCTCCTCCTCATCCATGTTACTGTTATCATCATCATTCTCCTCTCTCCTAGTTGAATCACTTGAGATTTCATCCACAATGAAATTAGGGATCAAACAACTAGCTAGCCTGTGAGACTGCCTAACATTTAGATTAGGACTGTTAGCCCCCTTTACGAATTCAGGCCCACTTTTGACCTCTTTCTTTCCAACAACATTAGTATTCTTAGCCTCATCCTCTTCAAAATTGGCTTCCTCAACATAAAACTTAATTGAGGCCTTCTTGATTAGGTCAATCTGACTACTTTTATCTGCAAGTCAATAATAGGTGTAATGGTGAGAAATTAGGAAAGCTACACTCTTCACAAGGAAGGACTACCCTATAGAGAATTATGATGATTGGTCATGTATTAGTGATAGAGATACATGTGTATGGGCTTGTTTGTGGGGATTTGATTTCTAAATAAATGGTGTTAAGGTCTCTATGAGAATTTTGAGGAATATATTGAGATGGAGATTTTCTATCTCAAATATAGCCTCCAAATACATGTTAACTCCACAACTAATTATTGATCATTTATTTTTGAACTTGTTGTATGATCTAGGTGTGCTCTTCTATCTCACTAATTAAAGGGGCTAGGTGAAGTTATTTGATTTACCTAAAAATAGTTTTGACTTAATCCTCTCACATGCTATATTAGAAGAGATGAAGGAAACCTTGGAAATTTTGATTTAAGGTTGCGATGACAAACCTATAGAAGGAATACTCATTGATCCTGTGTATATAGAGAATGCGATCACTGAGGAATTATTGTTTGTGCATGAGCTTTATCATTATTATTATGAACAATCAAAAGCATGGTCAAAAACTTATGATGGTTTTGCTCGACCTATGATAGGTTTGATCACTCTTCCTCTTAAAGTTGGGCCAAAAAAATTAGCTGTATCATTCTCCATCATCTTGATATTAGAAAAATTTCATGCGAAACTAGGCTACCCATGGTTACATCCATGAATGTCATCCCATCGATTATTCACAATTGTATAAAGCTTCCCTTTGAAAATGAGATATCTATAGTGCGTCATAGTGGGTTTAATCCTTTTTCATCCCACGAAAACTTTTTGTTGGATTTATTTTGGCCTCAACCTATGGAACCTATAAAACCTCATGAGGATTTCTTTTTCTAGTCATACCAAAAGTTTAAGGAAAAAAGCATATCAGAGAAATCCCTTACCAATATCCCACCTAAGAATGATAGGTCAATTTTTTTTCCTCCTACCCCAATTGTTGTCGATGAACTTGTGCCCGAAGCTAAAGCTCTTGCAAGTTACCAAGGTGAAAATGTATTTGTTCTGCCACCCATGTCATAGAAAATACCAAGATACAATGTCTAATTCTATATGTGCATCCAAAAACAAAGCAAGTATATAAACCTACTGAGATAGGGGTTTCCCAACCTCCCGTGGTCCCTTCAGTTTCTCCCCTAAGGGAAGAAAAGAGACCAATGGTTGAAAAATCCACTCGTACACCTTCACAAATTGAAAATCATGCAAGAAGAAACTGAAATGCTAAGGATTGTAGGTGTAGACATCATGCTATTGCTCGTCAATTGGAACACTAACTCATTTGACCCCAATTTCTGACAAAACATTTCGACGAAACCTATATAATCAGATGTATCATCGGGCACTTGTGCGAATGTCCATTTTAAAAAAAAATTTACCCTGACGTTCGTTGGAATTTTGACGAGCTGTTGATTTGTGTATGTTTCAATGAAGATTTTTCGCCAAAATTGGGGTGGTCATGTAAAGTTAAATTGTGGTGGGCATAAATTGAAATGAGCTCGACTATTTATTGCGACAGTGTTTTGCTCGATGGTTTTCTTGGGGAAAATCAGAAGAAACTCAAGAAGATATCACTAGGTTGAGGGAAGTCATTGTCTTTTTCCAGAATTCATTTGTGAAGTTAGATTTGTACTTCCAGGTTTGAAAATCATATTTGAAAGCAACATCTCATCAGATTTTATTTATAGTCTTGTGTATTTTTAGAATTTCATTTCCAGATTTTAGACCTGGCTTCACAAATTCTTTATAAGGGAATTGTTTATAACTGATGGAAAATTCTTGATGGATTTGGACAAAGATTATATTTGCAAGGTTTCGATTTTAACCCTAATGATCAATTTGCAATAGATTTGGGAGCCATAGCTAGATAATATCAAAGGTGTTGGTTGTTTTTTTACTGTAACCAAGTTTATCTTCTAGACACATAGCATATAAAATCTCAGATAATACTGCCTTACAATACCATCAATCTATATTCTAACCCAATACTACTTATCAAATCCTTATATGAACATAGTCACCTATAACCTCACTCAAGCATTTTAATTAATTCCTTGAATTAAAGCCAAAATGAGAATCACACACCATAACAGTGAGATGAACAGAATAACCCTTGATCATTTTATTCAAGATAATAATATATTCATACAATGGAGATACATGACCTTGAAATGAGTAATTTTCATTCAGATGCTAGTACTGTCTTGAAAATTAAGTACACATGAAACTAAAACCTACAACAGAATGACACCAAATGGTGCAGGAGCACACCTAGGCTAACCTCCATGTTTGTTATTTTGGCTTGTACTTGACTCTAGCCAAGTCAGGATGTTAGTTTGTTTTCAGACCTTAGAAGGTCATTGCTTTTGTGGGCTAGGTGAGTTAGTCATTAGGACTAAGGTCACACAAATAGCTAGTGTTAGTAATTTAAGTTTTCTTAATGTTAGTTGTCTATGGGAGATTAGAGTCTTAAAGATGTTCTAAACACTTAGTGGTTGTTGTAAAGATGCCTTAAGGCCATTAAATGAGTTGGTTCCTAGGAATCTAGAGGGAATAGTGGTCCTAAGAAATAGGATCAAGGCATAGAGAAAGATGCCAAATGTTGTAAAGAAGTTAGCATGGGCATGCAACTCAGTTACCTTTGGATTCCCTTGAGAATAGGAAGTGGGAGATTGGTCAACAGGCCCTAGAATCATGGGGATGGCATCTATGATGACCCAAGACTCGAATCTCATGACATGATGTAATTGGTAATTAGTTTTTGAAAGTAAAATAGAGAGCTCTGCAACAGTGTTTTCAAGAACAACCTAAACTTTTGTGATGACAGAGATGCTTAATGGATTGAGAGACTGAGTTTAGTATTTGTTTAGTGTTCTATAGGATTATCTTAGTCTTTTTCATTTGATAAGCAAGTTGTTTAGAGTAGGATATTTGGTGTTAGGCAAATTGTTTTGGTTTTAAGTTCTTACTGGTCCAGTCTTGACCAATCGGTGCTTTCATGGCTCCCCCATGAAATCTAGCCTTGGGAAACACCTAAGGACAGGTGGAAATGTTAGGGGAGTCATTAGTGTATATAGATTTAGGATTAGGAAGCATGAAAGAGTGGAGAGCTCTTTTTATCACTAGTCTCTAGGCAAGCAGACAGAGCCCGGTTAGAGGTCTAGGAATGTCTTTGAAGATTTCTTGCAGGGTAAAGAGGTACTGTATGGAACAGGTATAGGTTCAAGTAGGGTTTCATCATAGCTCATCATACTAGGTGGACTGAGGTCATGTCAATCATTTAGTTTATGGTTTGAGCAGGTTCCAAGCAAGATTATAGTCAGTCCTAGAAATTAGGCCTTTTAGCCCTATTGTCCTAAGTTGTGGGAAACTAGTGTACGGAGGTTGTCAGGCCCTAAGCCCCATTGAACCTTTTAAAACTTCCAAATGAGTATCCAAATCTTCCTTTATTTTTGTAGGGTCTTTGGAAAAATTTAGCAAGAATTGACAAAATAGGATTGGTAAAGGCTACAAGGAATAGGCCTGTTTAAGGTCTCAAATGGTGAAACCTTGAACCTGGTAAGGATAGGGTTGAAGAACCTTCTAAAATGGTTCAAATATGCAAGGTTATGAATGTTTTCAATAGGATGGGCACCCTTGCAATGAAGAATGATGTTTGTGAGAAGTTAGCACTTAGAACTTTCTAAGTGAGGAAGAGAAATTGAACTTGTTAAATGGTGTTAGTCCTCCAAGGTGAAGCACAAAGGATAGAACTCTTAGAGAAGAGTTAGAATTGGACTTAGTTAATCATCTAAGCCAATCAGGACCTAGAGGAGACTAGGTTCCTAGAAGAGACAAGCTGGGTCTCTTAGTTGCAGTGCAAGCAAGCCTTGGAACACTCATATCACCAAACCTAAGAATAGTATCTTCACTATAATATCAGGCTCTTTACAAATTCGCTCTGCAACTTGAGTTAGACTTGACCTAAAGATATCTAGCTTGCTAACCGGCCATATTTTTGGTCCTGAAATCCTTCTTATAGGGAAAATGAAGGAGCAACAAGCATCGGACCAGAAATACACCTGTCACTGGTCACTTGGACCACCTTATGACATTTCAAAAATTGGTTACAACAGCTGAGTCTCTGGAGAATCTTCTTGTTTATCCCGTCCACTGGAGAATAACTGTTGCATTTTTCAAACTTTGAAAACTTGCACCAAAACTGCCACCAAGACATAGCCAAAATTTGTTATAACCATAACCGTTGAGCTATTAAC
The DNA here is from genome assembly GCA_007115665.2 of Sequoiadendron giganteum. Taxonomy (NCBI): domain Eukaryota; kingdom Viridiplantae; phylum Streptophyta; class Pinopsida; order Cupressales; family Cupressaceae; genus Sequoiadendron; species Sequoiadendron giganteum. The sequence goes on along the minus strand of CM021100.1, from coordinate 605,060,747 downwards.
TGCCGGTTGTAGACTCTGTCCTATTCTTGTTCAGTTAAGTACTTTTCTACCCATCCTTGATATTCCTCATCCATTGGCCAATTAAAATTTACCACCTAATTTACCTTTGCACTGTAATTTGTATACTTTACTGCTACTTGATTCGCCTCCCTTTCAAAAGATTCTAAAAATGTGCTAGTGTTAATTATTTCATCTACCCTGTCCTGCCATTGTTGCAGTGATCTAACATTTCCTTGGGCATCTACAATATCTGGTAAAGATGTGCCACTCCAATCATCAAAACTCTTTACCAACTCTTTAATCCTCTTTTTCAAATCATCAGGTAAGGCCTGGAAATCTTGCAGTGACTTCACAAAATCTTGAGTAGGCCTTAATTGTTGAGGCCTATTAGCTACATTTTGAGAATTTCATTTCCAGATTTTGTTGTGCAAGTTCAATATTCTGATTTTAGGAGTATAACAGTTGGATATCATTGTAAAATCAAAATTTAATAATTTCTAGAATTAGCATTTGAAAGTGTTTTTTGGGGTTAGTAACTTCAGACTATCTTCTCTTTTGCAGGGGTGGTTGCATGCTGATTTTTTTTGGTGTAAAATATCATAATTATTATATTTTGTTACTTGTGTACGATTAAAAATTATTGGAGTGCGTGTGAGTTTGATATTTTTTGAAGAACTAAATATTCAAGCTTGGTAAAAAAAAATCATGTTAGATAATATTAGTCCAGAACAAAATGAAGAGACAGTTGCTAGATTGTGGGCTATATTGAAAAGAAAGGGTGATGGGAAATGATATTGTCCTTGCAATAATTGCAAGGTCTTAAAGACGAGAAGACTTTTAATCACAACAGCTGGGAAACATTGTAGGCAACATGGTCACGTTGAAGGGGGGCATGATTATCGTCCATTGATAAGTTTTTCATTATATGTGTTTATATTGATTGAATTTGTAAATGTTTATATTGTTTTAACATTTGATATATATATAAAAAATCACTTAATCATGATCATTGTTTATTTGTGTCTCTCATTATTATAAAGGTGGGGCGCCCTAAGGCACACGATATGAATTATCACGGCTCAGAGAATGTGGTTTTGCAAGCGGAGGAACATGAAGCTATGAATATCGAAGATGAAGTTAATGATACTATGGAAGAAGATGATCATGCACCAAAAAACACAATTGAAGATGATGGTACAAATACATTGATCCATGACACATGTAGTGGCACATCTGATCATGTTGATCGAGATGACTTTGATGATGTTCATGATTTACCTATACTTGAGAAAGCATACGAGCCGCTTTATGAAGGCTCCCAAACAACTCTTCTCTCTGCTATATTGTTGCTGGTGAACTTGAAAGATATGAATGGTTTATCCAACATAGCAATCTCACGGATGTTAAGGTATGTCATATATGTCATTTTTTTTCATCTATTTTAATTGTTGTTAGTTCATCGCTAGTAAATAAAGGATGAAGTATGTACCTTTAATATTTTTTATATTAAGAAGTTATTTTTTGTTGTAGATTGATTGGTGAATTTTTGTTACCACCATCAAATATTTTACCTCGTTCATACCGAGATTTATCTGGCATTATGAAAGATATTGGAATGGAGTATCAAGCAATAGATGCATGTCCCAATTATCATATTATATATCATAAACAACATGAATTTGTAACAGAATGCTCGGAATGTCATATCAGTAGATATCGAACAGATCAACTAACAAAAAAGGTGCCTCGCAAGGTTCTTTGTTATATTCTCATTATTCCACATATGCAACAATTATTTAGGTGCGAAAGCTTAGCGCAATTTATGGATTACCATGCATGTAATAGAAGTGGAGATGAGATTCTTTGAATGCCTATGGATGGTTATGCATTTAGGGAAATGGAGGAAAAATGGCCACACTTTAAAGAAGAACCTCGTAATCTCAGGCTTTCATTGGCAGTGGATGGTGTCAATCCATTTGGAGAGCTGAGATCTATTTACTCAGTGTGGCCTGTTTTTGTTATCAACAATAACATTCCTCCATGGATGTCAATAAAGAGTGATCACATAATGTTGGCAATGATTGTTCCAAGCATTTGTTTACATCAATTTTCTTTAACGTAGTAGCATCTCATTTGTCTTATTTGTTGCATAATGACTTATATGTTTTTTCATTTAATAGTCATGTACATGAATTTATATATATTGCAGTAAAATGGTTATAATAATTATGTAATGTTTATGTTCATTCAACTAAGTAAGTACCAAGTTAAAGATATGAATGTATATATTGAGCCTCTTATCGAAAAGTTACTAACGTTATGGAATGGCGTCACTATGTATGACGTATCTAGACCAATAGGACAAAGACAATTTCAATTCCATGCAATGCTTGTATGGACAATTCATGATGCCCTAGGGCTAACACATTTTTCTAGTATGTTATAACGTTCGACTGCATGACTTTAATGATATTTAATTTTATGAATTAGATATCATGCATGTTTTTTAAATAATCTATTCATTATATATAATTATAAAAATTGACATATTTAATCCAATTATATATGATTTGCAGGTCTTCAAACAAAGGGAAAATTTGCATGTCCAATTTGTGGTCCAAAGATGAAATCTCGTCATTCAACAAGTTTAGGAAAGCAGGTGTTTGATGAGTATAGGCACTTCCTCCACAGAAATCATAAGTATCGAACTACTGAAAAACATCTTTTCAATGGGAAAGAAGAGACTACATCAAAACCACGAAGAATGACACCTCGCCTATGGAAGTTGGAATATAATAGAATTATTCGTCAAGGTTATACATCGGATCAAATTGTTTATCTATCATTTATGATATGTTTTGAATTTTTATTTTTATTTTGTGATCATGTTGTAATTGACAATGATTGTCGTTGTTAATTTGTTTAACTTATATGCTTCATGAAGGTCGTCAAGGCATTAATGGTTGGCTTCCATAGGGACTGAAAAGTTATCCCAGACAATTTAGTAGGTTGCCCTACTATGAGCAGCTACAAATTGTGCATTTGTTTGATACAATGCATATCGGAAAGAATATGACAGAAACGTTATGGAAAATATTGGATGGAAGGCATGACAAAGAAAAAATTGTCAAAATTTTTAGTGACATTCAGGAAGCCAGTCATGCCATGAAAAATGTCATTCAATTAAATAGCGATAGAGACCAAATTAATATAAGTGCCCTTCCTTGGTTATTAATAGAGCAACAAAGCAATGCTATAAAACAAGTCATACGAAAAATTCAATTTCCCATAGGATTTGCTGCCAACATAAACAATATCATAACAAAGAAAGGTGAATTTGGGTCAGGGATGAAAACGCATGATTGGCATACCTTCATTAAGGTAATTATTCTAGTATATTATATATATATTTGTATACTGCATGTACTTTTCAGTGTATTGTGTTTACTACTTTTGGAAAAATATTAATGAAAAGATCATTTTATTATTGTTGCAGTACGTTCTACCTCTATCTCTCCCAGACAACTTCGACAACAATGTCAAGCAAGTTATATATGATCTTGGAAAATACATGAGGTAAGTAGCGATATTTGTTAAATTCATTGTATATTTTTGTTAAATCTCATTAATATATTTGTGCCTTGAATCACTTGTAGATGGTTGTCATCTAAAGTAATCCATAAAGAAGATATAAATTATTGGAAGAGAAGAATTCCTCATCTAATGTGTGAAATGCAATAGTGTCTACCTTCGACATTTTTCAATGCACAAGAACACTACCTCATACACCAAGTTGAGGAGATTGAATTGTGTGGACCTATACACACAAGGTCAATGTGGATGGTTGAGAGGCACTTGAAATTTTTGAAGGCTTTGGTCAGACAAAGAGCACATCCCGAGGGTTCTATGGTGGAGGGATACATGGTATACCAGACCATGGTGTACATTACTGAATACCTTCCTAATTTTGCAGCAAAGATCCATGTAGATCGCATTTGGGATCCCAACTCCATTACCAAATTCGAAGGGGAGTACTTGATGGGGAAAGGTAGATTGAGGAAAGTGTCAGGTAATTATAAGATGGTCATGGAGATTGGTGTAAGTGTTGCAAGGCTTTCTTGCACAACTAGCTAAGAAGAGCTTTCTTTGTCTTCTTCTAGGAACCTAATATTTTTTAGGTCCTTGTTAGGCTTAGATGATTAACTAAGTCCTAATACAACTCCTCTCCAAGAGTCTCACACCTTGTGCTTCACCTTGAAGGACTAACACCACTTTGTTATGTGCAAACTCTCTCCTACAATTAGAAGACTCTAAGTGCCAACATCACACAAACATTTAATTGATTGCAAGGGTGCCAAACACATTGGAAACATGCCATGTACTTCCAAATGGATCCATCTTGGAGGATCTCCAAACTCCTTTCCTACTGGTTTCAAGAATTGGTCTTGAGGAGGCCTATTTCTTGTAGCCCTTGACAGAGACCTTTACTTCGTTCCTGCCCAAACTTTCCAAACAACTTAAAAAACCAATTCCACATTCGAATACCCTTTTGAATTTTCTAAAGGATTCAAAAGATTCTATACTCCTAAGTCCTCCCTACACTGGTTTCCTATTATCTAGGTTAAATAGGGCTATTAAGCCTAGTTTGTAGGACCCCACTAGTTTTCTTGCTCAAACCTCAGTTAAATGGATTGATAGAACCTCAATCCTTCTAGCATGTTAGGATATGTCTATACCCTACTTGGAACTATACTTGTTTCATACTGTACCTCAATCCCCTGCCTAAATTCTTCAATTCATTATTGTCAAACCTCTAACCGGGCACTCTAAGCTCGCCTAGGACTTGACATTAAACACAACTGTTCCACTCTCCATGACTCCTAACTCTACATATGTACAGACCAATGGCTCCCCTAACACATCCATCTACCCTCAAGAAAATCCCATGACTAGATTTCATGGGGGAGCCATAAAAACACAAGCTGGTCAGGACAGGACCAGTAAAACCCTTAAACCTTAACCTATCTATTCAGGACACTAAAATACCTTAAATCAACTTACTTGCAGAATGAAAAAAGTTTAATACTATCCCATGAACACGACTTTAACACTAAATAAAAACATCCAATTCACTTAGTATCACTGTCACTCAATAACACTCGGAGTTCACATAAAAACAGAAATTGCAGAGCTATCTTCTATTCCAAAAACTTGATTACAATCTCCCTCTTTCTTGAATTTGAGCTTGCTTCACATTAGATGCCATTCACCATGTTTGTAGGGTATGTTGGTCGATCCCCCACTCCTATTCTTTAGGGGATCCTATGTAACCGAGTTGCATGCAACATTTTCCATAATGGCAACTGTTGTCATGACAATTTTGCAACAACATTTGGCAACTCTGTCATTATGCCACCTTCCTAACTCTTAGGACCTCTATCTCCTATATTTTGAGTAACCAACACCATTAAAGGCCTCATGGCATCTTTCTAACATCATTCATGTGTTTAGAACACATTTAAGACTCAAATCCCAACTTAAGCTACTAAGGCTAAGCAATGTAAAAACTATTAACAATGACTAACTTTGGTGACCTTAGTCCTAATGACTAACTCACCTAGCCACAACAATGACCTTCTAAGGTTCAAAACAAACATACAATTACTCTGACTTGGCTAATGTCAGATACAAGCCCAAAATATCCTAACTATGGAGGTTAGCCTAGGTGTGCTCCTACACCAGAGATTAATTAGAATACATTTTACATTTGGTTTTTATGTATATTGTACTTATAAATTAAGGTCATATACTGTGGTAATTAACTAATTATACGTCGTCTATGAATTTCATTTTTTTTTGATACAGTTGGTTGGGAGTGGGATGCACTACATTTGTACATCGTAAACAATCTTGATTGGATGACGGTATGGATTGAACGATGTCAACAATCTGGTCGCGCATTAACATGGGAAGGTGTGGCTTCATTGGTTAAAGAAGCTCATCGTAATGGAGATTCCAATGTTACACCAAGGGAAATTGATTTAGCATATGGTTTAAGAGATAAATAGGTATGTATAAATATATTAATCACCCATATTATTTAATTATTTTCAATTATATTGATGTATATATATGTTGAGATTTTTATATTTGCATACATTCGGCCAAGAATAAATATGTTTATCAACTAACGATATTGCAATAAGTTTTGCATGTTTGACATATTGCAAGTGAAACACCACGAGGCTATGTGGTGCAATGGTCGTAAATTTAGAATCAAAAAGTTGGATGACATGAAGAAAACTTGTGATTTTGGAATAGCTGCAGTCTTCCAGGTGACTAATGTTTCATCTAGAAGTGACATGCATCCAGAAGTCTCATAAAATCAATACTATGGGATTTTGGATGATATAATTGAGTGTGACTTTAAATCCTTCAAATTAGTTTTGTTCGTTGTCCTATGGTATAGACTACAATTGAATGAAAATGATCCCGAGAGAACTGTTATTGAACATGATAATGGACTTACCATGGTTAATACAAGGTATTTTGAGTGAGCTAAAAATGAGCCCTATGTTCTTCCAAGCCAATGTGAGCAGGTATTTTGCTCAGAGGTTCCAAGTAAAGCAGGTTTGTCATATGTTGTTAGACATGATCCAAGAGGAAGGCCGGTAAAGTATAATATGGTGGAAGAAGAAGATACTGAAGAAATAGAAGATGATGTAGATGATGATCAGGATCAACAATTAGTTGATGATGTGCCTGACGAAGATGTCAAAGAGGAGGAACTAGATCATGATGATGTAGGAGTTAATGTTCATGAAGATGATATCCGTGTGGATGATGAAATTATCGAAACTGATATCAATGACGATGATGATGATATGACCAATCCTTACAATGTTGAATCTGGATTAGATGATACAGACAAAGAGTTGGATGAAGAAGAAGATCAATGACATTAATTTGTATTGTCTATTTGATATTAATTTCTTGAAAGAATTATATTTGACTTATGTGGTTACATAATTAATTTATGATGTTTTCAATTTTAATTATATTTGAATTATATTAGAATATGTTCAGTTAACAGATGTAAAAAATAAAATGGATAAACCAAAAGATGAAAGCGTGAGACCACTGCCTTGTTGGGTGTATGGAGTCTAATGAAGATCTATAAAAGTGTAATCTATGATGGCAATAATTCAAAGTGTTTGGCACACAGATGTAGTTTATAACTTGTATAAATGTGCAAGTAAATGACTAACAAACTCTACTTGAGATAGAATGACAATCCTAGTTATGTGATTCTTCTTATTGATACAATTAATACTCTTTAGTTACTATGATTGAATAGGAGGGTTTAATCTTTACTTGAAAGAACCAAATAATCACATCACACAAATACAACAAATGTGTATCGGTAAATTGAATATATATATATGCTTGATATATCAATTTAAACAACAGAAAAGAATCAATAGTATCAACTACTTCTAGCATGAGATGATTACAACGACATTTCACCACATAAGATAGTCATTTAATTTGCAATTTGGCAGCAAGCTCTAAGCTAAGACAAAAAAACACAAAACCTTACAAACACATACGATTTAGGCCAGTGCCATATACTATTGGGGAGTCGAATTAATTCACAAATATTTAGATTTTCATAATAGGTTCAAACACATAACATATAAGATCTCTGACAATATTGCATTACAACAGTGTCAATTTCTATCCTAACTCACTACTTCTTATCAAATCCCTTTACAAACATATCCATCTATGACTCCATCCAAGCATTTTAATTTACTCTTTGAATTAAAGCAAAAATGGAAATTATACACACCATGATAACAGTGAGATGAATGCCATAACCCTTGATTATATTATTCAAAATTGTGATATGTTTATACAAATGAGAGCCATGAGCTCTAAATATATCATTATAACTGAAATGTTAGTACTGTCATGAAACATCAAACCTTCATGCTGTTGGAATTGTCATATTTTGACAAATTCATTATTTCTTCATGATTATTAGTCTTCGAAAAAAGATTCATAATGCAGAAAAAAATATCCTCACATAGCATATTTTACCAAAATCCGATTTGAAATTGTGCTATAACGCCCCATAAATTTCATCTGACATTAAAATCTTTACATATGAAAATATTGGCATAAGTTGATGCAGGTCTCATTGATGATAATATACATATCCTAAATGTATCGGCAAGACATAGCAAGGGTCACACCGATCAAGTTATACACAGAGAGAATGCGGGTTTCTATATCTTATCGGCAAGACAAAAAGTATCGGCGAGATGATGTAAGGTCACATCGAGCTAAATTACCTTTTGCCGATTGGAGTAATGTGAAGTCTATCGGAGAGACTTTGGTCATCAGAGAGAGATTTTAAAATACTGCTCGTAGTGTTATTAGTCTTGCCGATAAAGCAAAAGGAGGACTCAATCGGTAAGACAAACGATGTCGGGAAGAGTTCATAAAAGTCTTACCGACCCCTCGGGTTACACCAACAGAATTGAGCATGCGGAGATAAAGGGTATCGATAAGACGATGCTCGTTGTCTTGCCGAAGAAGAGGCGTATCGGTGAGACATGTCACCGCGGGGAGATCTAAGAGACATCACAACGAGTATTATTCTGTCGCTAGAACAAATTGCTTGGTCTCAACGACATACTCGATAAAGTGAACATCTCGATGAGACAAAGTACTTTCGGATTAAGGCAAAGAACCGTTGGCCTGATTCATTAAGTCTGAGCGATAGTTGTTTCGGTGAAAGTCATGGCGATATAAAAGCAAAAGGAAAGAAACTATCGGGGAGACTTGTGATGTCGGGGAAATTGCAAGATGTCTTGGTGGGTGGGTGATCGTTGAACCCTGATGTGACAGCGAGAATTTCGAAAAAAAAACTTGCAACATTCATGTCTCGATCGGTAAAAGACATTAATGGCACCACGAAGTTTAGGAGATTTTGCATATCAGGGTATGATCAATTGAAATCATTGTCTCACAGAATTCAAAGCGAAGGAGAGCAAGGGAACCAACAAAGCAATTAAGGCATTCACCTGGCTTGAGTTTGGAAGAAGTTACAGTAAGTTTCTCGTCCTCTCATAATTCATAAAATTTGAATTATCGAAGGCACTGGTTCAGGAAAACTAAAGGGAAGAAAACCCTGGGAGGGAAGCCAATCAAAAGCAAAAAAGCAAAAGACTGAGTTGCAACCAGAAGGTACTGAAAGGAAGCTAAATCAAGACCTCATAGACCAGTTACCTGGTTCTTGACCTAAAGCTAGGAATTCTGCACAGCCCAAAGCAGAAGTTGACAAATTGGATGACAAATACAAATTTATAGGTGATGTTTGGACTTCGATTAGAGGCTATGAGTTATTCAATTTCCATTACCACAGGAGAAATTGCTTTGAGCCAGTATGCAATCCATGGAGGCTCAATTTAGGGAAATTAGTGTGCCCTAATATTTTTATTAACGTCGAACTGGTAAAATTGTTGGCCGGACACTATGATTCGAAAAAGAAAGCTATATGTGATTTGTTAAGGAATCCATTGATACATGTATCTGAGAATGCAATTGCTGAGGTTTTCAGAATGGAGGGAATATGCAATGACAAAGTAGTGAGTGAAGAGCTCGATAGTGAGTTCAGAAGGATGGACACCATTTATAAAGGGTGGAGGTTACCTCTGCACAGAATTAGGTGTCATGGCAAACCTACTCCAATGGAAGACAGTGAGGGGCCACCCTTTCATGTAGACCTCTTCAAACCTTACCTAAAATATACTTACTACTCAGTGGGACAGGTATTAGGGATGGAGGTACCTGAGCATATGGTGGTTGTGCCCATGGTGATTTCTGTAGACATTCAGTACCACAATTCCAGATCATTTGACTATGCTGCACATGTTTTTAAGGAGCTGGATGCAGGTTTGATGGCGATAAAGAGTGGTGCTTATGTTCTCCATCTCAGAAATTACTCACTGTTGATGCACTTAGTGTTGTATTTTGGACAAGAGTTAGGTTAATGGCCCCAGGAGTTGAGGATTTCACAATCCGACAAGGAAGGTAGGCCATTGCCTGTTCAATTATGGACTGCTGTTTGGGATAGCAGGTTTTCCAATTCAAATTTCTTGCATTTTGAAGAATTCTTTGTGAAACCCTTGTATAGATTTTTTTGCCATCCTTGTGATTATTCTTTATCTGAACAAGTAAAAAGGATTCTTAGGCCTAGATATTACAATGGACCAATTAACCACAATTGGGGGGATTGGTATTTCTTAGAGAATGCCACAATGATTAGGGTTTATGGCTTTGAGGATACACCTTTCATTCTGCCCAGAACTATCCCGGATAGAATTGCATACCTTGAAATTGTTAGGCAAATGGATTACTCCAGTGTTATGAACTTAAGTTCATATGGGAAATAGGATTTTATGCCCAGTACATTGTGTTTTAGTGATTTCACTGTATTATCCAAGGAAGGTTATGATCTGATTCTGGACAAATTATTGCACTACAACATGAGCAGAGCACCAGTGAGAAGAACTTTGATCCAGAAGGGTATATCCACTCTGCCAGACAAAAAGTAAATCTCGGTGGGACCATCATGTGCCCTTTAAATTTGATGACATAATAAAAAACTTGGAGGCAGAGGAATCTGAAATTGTGATTGAAAAACATAATCAGGAGTTGGTGGATGTTGAGTTGTTATCCTCCATTAAGGGGATTTCAGAAATAGACAAGCCACAAAGCTCATTTGAGAAAGTTTCAAGAATGAAGACTCAGGAGTATGCCTATGTTGCCGGAGAAATAGATGTTGATGAAACCATGGATGTAGATACAAGACATAAAGACTATAGGTCTTTCATATCAGATGATGAATTTATAAAGACCTCGGAGTTTAAGACATTTTTATATAAGCAAAAAGGGAAAGAGATAAGGGGACAGGTTGACAATGTCACTCTAGGGAATGAGGATCAACTGTTAAAAAGTTTAAAGGATGAACTGGACAAAGAGATGATTGACATGACCCCTGAAAAGGGGAGGGAGCTTCTTGAAAAGGCAGGTGTTATGATTTTTCCAAGTTTGGATATGAATTATGCATTAGTTTTTGATAGTTTCTTAAAAGATAACAATGCTACCCACAAGCTCAGTATAGAGAAGGTGACGAAGGTATACATAGGATCAAGATACAATCCTGATGATGAAACATTGATGATTTGGGCCTTGTATCCTCCTCACAAGAAATCAATTGTTATTGATACTGAAAAGGCATTTAGACATGTCATGACCCTGAAGGTTGGGGAGGTTGATCCTGTAGCGACTGTTGATATTGGGATAAATATAGCCAAGTTGAATAAAGCCCAAATCCAAGCATTGATAAGGGAAAGGGAGATGTACAAAACCAATAATGAGAGGATGTTGAGAGAGAATAAACACTTGAAAGACTTGGTAGGTGGTGTAACAAAACCAACAAGGATGCTCACTCAAGGTGAGAGTTCACAGAAAAAAGACCGTTGGGAAGGGTCAATTGCATACTCTCAAGGGAGAATGGATGCATTTGCTACAATAATAAAAAAAAGGAAGGTTGTTTTAACCACTTGGTTAAATAAACTCTGGGGAAAACATTCACAATATGTAGATGCAATAAAGGAACACATGAGAGTGGATAGCAGAATTCAGGAAAGAATTGAGGAATTGGAGGAGGACACTACTAGTAATGAAGAGATTGAAAAATATGCCAATTGTATTATGGATAGGCACAGGTATTTCTATGTGGAGTTACAAGGGGATATGCAGGAATTGACAGAGGCTGCCGAAGATAGATTCACCAAGTTATGTGATGATAAAGGGAAAATGAAGGAAGCGACTACATGAAAAGTGAGTGTGAAACAATACTCCAAGGGATGCTGGAGATAACCACTGCAAAAGATGTGATATTGGATGCAGCATGTGAGAAAAATGAGCGAATGATAATGATGGAGATTGTGATCCGTGATGCATTGGGAGATGCCAACACTCATGAGCGTCAGGATTATACAGAGCATATGTCTGCAGTCCATTTGTGGCTCAAGAGAAATTAGTTAGTAGTGGATTTGTTAAACCTTTTATGCTTTAAACCTTTTTGAAAAGGTACGTCCTTTTGCAAACTGATGTATAAGTATCCGTTGTTGGATAAATTTAAGGGGTAGAAGATAGAATTAGAATAGGATAGATTGTTGTAAGCATTAAATTTTCATAAATGATGACATTCAAGGAGACTATGTTGCATGTATGAACTTTGAAGGAGATAATGAAAGACTGTTGATTTAGTGGCTTCATTCTGGTATCAATTGTTTGTTGGATTCTTGCGATTATTTGATTGTCTCCAATCTGATGTTTCTTGGTTGTTTAAATTGAAGTATCAAGTATATATTCTATTTATCAATACACATTTGTTGTTTTTGTGTGATTTGGTTTATTGGATTCTTTAAAGAAGAATTAAAATTCCTTTCAATAAATTACAGTAATCTAGGAATGCCATTTGGATCATTAAGCAGAATCAGATTATTAATTTTGATATTCTACCTCAACTAGGGTTTATCATTTACACTCTTGCATGTTTATACTAGTTGTAAACTCATAGTTATATGCCAAACAATTAGAGGACCTGCTAGATAGAAACCATTCATTAAAGGCTTTCATTTGACTCCGTTTTACCCAATAAGGCACTGGTCTCCCTTATTTACATTACATTAGTTTTATTCATTTCATTTAACATCTCTTAATTGAACATATTAATTCATACCTTGATATTGCATATATAATTTATACCAAAGTAGGATCATATCTTTCCACTGTTAAATTGCCATTTCTGGATAGTTAGATCAAGTAGGAAACACAAATTGAACATATTAATTTAGTATAAGAGTCAACCAATCATAAGGAAAACATAATATGAAGATGAATTTTCTCAAATCTTGTGGTTGTAGATGCCCTTTGAAATCTATGCAAAATGTGGGAGGATAGACAAAGCTCATGAACTATTTGACACAATGCCTCGAATAATTGTAATCTCATGGAATACACTCTAATTAGAAAAGTCTCATCACTACCCTCATAACAATCTATCAATTTGTTTTAGTGTCTATTGTGTTATACCCAATTTGGGACATGGGGTATAACAAAATAGACACTAAAATAAATTGAGAGATTACAATTCTTTGAGACATTTTGTCAAATAGTTCACAAGCTTTTTCTATCCTTCCACATTCTGTATAAATTTTAAAAGGGCATCTACAACCACAACATTTGAAAAAAATCATCTTCATATTATGCTTTGATGGATGTCTATACCTTGTTCCAAATCTCCCATATTAAGGAAACCAATAAGGATTTTGGTGAAGGTTGTGTTGGTGTTTAAAATACAATCCATGTAGAGGTTGCAGATATCTAAGAGGTAGCCAACCCCTATCAAGGACAACTACAACCACTAATGGCCAACTAACGAGAGTCAGTAAAGGACTAACTTCTCCTACACTTTTGGCTCTGTAGGACCAAGGTGGGTAAACCTAAATGTGTTCACATGAATGTCTCATGATTGGTAAGAACACTTCTTGTGTACAGATTACAATTCCTACACACTCAAAGGGATAGTGATCATCTCAAGGTTTTGGCAGACCAGAGAATGACTACCAGTACCAAAGAGTGATGAAACTGACCCACTTATTTGTTACAATACCTCCCTGAGGAGGACAAGGTTGTATTCAAGTTTTTTGTGTTAGTATTTGGATATCCTTGCTTAGAACCTACAGTCTTGAAGTAATAAAATGACACAAACATTATCCAGTGCTTCATCCATAGGGCAACAGAGTCATACAGAACAAAATCCTGATACGATGAACCCATCTCATATAGCATTACTATCATGAGATATTTTAGCATATTAAGATAGTACTTCTTCAAGCATCCTGAGTATATACAACCATGAACATGTAACTTATTTTTCAAGCATTTGACTAACTCTTTGAGTTAAAGCAAGAAAATGAATCACATTTCAATTAACTATTGAAACTGAACAGATGAATCTTTGATAAAGCTATTCATAATCCATGGCACACACCCAGGAGAGTAAACCATCTTAATTTTATAGATTTCTTTCGATATAAGTAATTAAAAAAGCATATCACACTAATCTGTATATAAACCTAACCCTAGGATGACTTCTTGAAACAAAATGTTCATAACACTTTAACAATAAAGAGGACTGTATAACTTCCAAGCGTCGGATTGCAAAATTTTTCTGACCCTTCACAATGAGCCGTGAAATCTCCTTTATAGAATAGGAGAGTAACAAGCATTAGGCTACATTGTGACACCAAATTGAATTTCAGCAACAAAATTAAATTCAAATTTACATTCCTTGTCATAATAATACCATGCATGAACAAAGGAATCAAAACGGTTATGAAATAACTAGTCGAAAAACAAAATTTTGTGCAAAGCACACACACATCCATATCCACATCCACATCCACTTGATAGAACAACAAGAGAAGAGAAGACACGTCCAACGGACCCACTGCCATTAATCATGAAGAAGCAACATGGCCCCGGTACAAGCAACCGCTCCAAGTTCGAGCCTGCGATAGCGATGGCACCACCTCCTCTTTACCAACCTTGCGAGCACATTCCCGAACAACTGGACCTGGTGCTAATGTAGACATTGGCTCAATTGCCAGAACCTCCTCATCCACTCCCATAAGATCGGCCACGGAAGCCAAATAGTATCGATAATCAGAATCAGTCTCAGATTCATCAGAATCCGAGATGATTATCGGGGATGAACAATGTACTGGCCTCTTCCCAGTGTTCCTAATAATAGCCTTGCGAGACATGGGAGAATCAGATTTCCTGATGACTGGTGAAGCCAGCCTCGCACTCCTTTGCTTAATTGATTTACTCATGATAGAAATAGAGCGCAACCACAAACAGAAGAAAAACCTTACTGCACTTAGACACAAGAGAATGAAATGCTGATTACATACAATTCAGTTAGCAATTATAGAGCAAACCAGTATGCAGGGTACAATTACTTGAAGGTGATTCAAGCACTTGCACAGTTAATGATCCAGATAACTATGAATACCCTCAGCAGGATGGCACTATTCGCACGTAGGAGGAAATCAGGTGGAGATCCTTGAGAGAAAAGAAATTTGTATCATTAATGACACGAGCAACAACCAAGTAATACATGCCACACATGCAACTCACACACTTCTTCCCTATAAATGAACTGCCGATTCGGGAGGAACTTTAACAAACGGAGGGTGGAGATCAAGTCAATGGATGTTGAAAATCCATGTCGATGCCTTCAGAAAACATATCCAATCAAAAACCCGCAGAAGAATAGACCCAGACCATACAATGGGTCCCATATAATCCCACTTGCACGAAAAGAAAAGCCATGTGCCACTCCCTCGTGAACCTTGCAACACTCTCCCAGATATTTACTCTGCTCATGTGAGGTGTGTGAGAGATCATGATTACCCCGTTATTGATGGCTATTACCGATGAAAAGATGCCCCCCTATCATATCGAAAACCCATTCATCCATTCACGCCACGTGGCCATATCTCGCGAACCTCATACTACTTTGATGACGCCAGCAGACAAACCTGCGAGGTCTGTGAGAAGCGATCAAGATTGAATTTTGTGATCGGACGACTCATCAGCCCTCAGATGGAACATTTAAGTGGGGCCTGCATTGAAATTTCTGGCGGTGTAATACCTAGGCCATTACGCCAAAAAAGACCAGCAAATCAAGTGAAATAGGGCCGGTTAAGCACGACTCGAGAGGGATGAAACCTCACTTAAGTGACCATTCCACTGTGGCAACAGGTCACCATTAAAACATAACAAGAGGGTTTTGACCAATCCATACTGAAGGTTACCCTAAGTAATTTACAAACCCTCTAACCCCAGCTTCAATTTACTGAAGTTCCATCAGGTTGTGGAATTTTTCTTTCCATCTACCAATTGCATTTGTTTGAAAGTTTCTAAAACCTTTTCAACAAATCCATTATGTGTATATTCTAAAATCATTATAGTCCTTATAGTCCTTCTAGTCCACATCACTTTGTTTCTCGAAGAAACTAATACCATATATTTCTTATTTATGTTCTAAATTGGATACATGTTTATAAGTTTGATATTACAATTAATAATATTCATTTTGGAAAGACATTAAAAGATTTTGTTGATTTTAAAAATATATGCATCCCAATGTAAAAATGCCAACAATGGAAGCAATGATTGTAACACATAATTTTTGATGTAGTATCCAATTCAAAGGATGATGTTACAATTTAGGGTTATGATTGGGTATTTAATTAGGGTTAGGATTTAGTGTTCGGGTTAGTGTTAGGTTTAGAGTTAGGGTTAGGGTTAGGAAAATAATGTTAGGATTAGGGTTAGATTAGGGTTTATGTTTTATGGTTAGGGTTAGATTTAGAGTTTTGGTTATGGTTGGGATTAGATATGAAATTAGGGTTAGGGTTTAGTATTACAATTAGGGATTATAGTATTAGGGTTATATCTAGAATGAAGTTTTAGGGTTATTGTAATTATGATTAAGGGTTGTTTTTATATTTGGCTTAGAGTTGGGGTTAGGATTAGGGCCAGGGATAGGGCTAGGGTTAAGTTTAGGGATAGGTTTAGGGTTATTAGAGTGAATGCAACTAATTAATAAAATAAATAATATTTAGGGTTAGGTAATTAGGGTTAGGGTTGGGGTTAGAGTTTTGGTTGTGGTTAGGGTTATAAAGATAGGATAAAGGTGAGGGTTAGGGTCAAGGTTAAGGTTTTGAGAGAAAGGGTTAGGTTATGATTTGGATTACCCTAAACTCTAACCATAACCATAAACCTAATCCCAAACCTAACCCTAAAGAAAACACATAACCTAACCCTAATTGTAGTGTTTGAGGCTAGGCTCAAACACTATATAACCTAACCCTATATAACCTAACACATAACCTAGCACTAGAAAAAATTCTTCTCCCAAACAATCTCCTCTACTTCTATTCATGCCTACTAGAGTTGCAACATTCAACATTGGTGCTTCAACCATTCATTCAAAGCTAAGAATTTGAAAGCAGCGTTCATTTGTAATATAATTAATCATTTAACAATATTATAATTATTATTAATCTAATACAATATTAATATTATTAATAATATACCAATAATATTAATAATCTAATATAATTACTATTAATCTATATATAGATTATATATAATCTTAATATATCAAATATATCATTATAATTCATATAATGTAATATAATATTGTTATATAATATATTAATATTATAACATTACTATTAATCAAAGTGCTTTAATATTTATGTTGAGTTTTAGTACATTATATGATAGGTTACTAAAGCGGCTCTGAGATGCACGTGCTCAAAATCGACGGTGATGTTATAATCTTGATGAAAAGTTGCTTGACGGTTATGTTCAGTGCTGGTGACTTCTCAAACACAAGAAGATGTGATTTTGGCCCTATTAGGAGAAGATTTAAAATTTGATTCTAGAGCTGAGAAAAATTATCATATTAAATTATGAAGCCCCTTTCTTTGGCAAGGAGATTCCATGTGTGTTCAAAAATTCTTGTTGCACACATTTCCATTACTCATGTTGCTAAGAACCTTGCAAATCCTCATATTTGAAGATCGAAAAAATCCAAAGGTATATTTTATGGCCTCCCTTTAACCAAGGAAATGGTTTCACAAAGTATCCTAGGAGTTTTATTATTTCCCTCATGACTATAATAGGCTTGGTTTACTTTATATTCACTACTCTAAATGGCGCCATAATTTTTTTAAATTTAATTAACATACTCTAAAACCTAACTAAAGCAGGTTGTAGCTCGTCAGATTGGACAAGTGAAAGGTCAATACCAACGCTGAGGAAGACTTTGGAGGAGTGAAAACAAGGTCAATACTAGTGTTGACGAAGAGTTTAGAGCTTAAACAAGGTCAATACCAACGCCGAGGACCAGGTTGAGGGCACTCAGGGAAAATCGACGACCAAGGGACAATGAGTACTATAAGTTTGACACCCCCATTCTCTTTAACCTGTAATTTTCATGCCTAGTTTCCAAAGATCTTCTTGCACATTGGCCCCCCCATTCTCGTAAAATGGTATAAGATAAGACAAAAAAAATAAAATAGCTTTGTCTTTCACTTTTTTATAGTGATTACTAGAGGCACATAGACCAATTCTTCATAATAGATGAATTTGATCATACTTTTCCAATGATACAACAGTTCAACTTTGGGGTGTATCATTTAGGCAACAGTTCAACTTTGGGGTTCATCATTTAGGCAATGACGGATCCCTACTCTTTCCATATGCTCTTTCCTTTCTATTTCTTCAAATGTATAGTTTATGTCTTATATTGTATTGAAATAGTTATTCCCACAACTTGTGTGGGACACCATACATTTGTAATTATCAATAAAAGACATTTGTGAAAATTTTGTGCAATCTTTCTCTTGTATACATTTGCATAATGAACTGCAATTCATTTGATAATAATTTTGTGTATATGAATGGAACTTAGTAGAATTGAATGTGTACCTTTATATTTATTTTTTCAAAAACTATCCCAACTTTACTTGATTGAGTTAGAAGCTAAATTAGGTAAAAAAATTGGTGATATCCTCTATATGTTTGCCTGCTAAACATCCTCACCAGTTGCCTAAACTTATCCATTGGGCATGGTGTCGACTCTTGGAACTTGACAAGACTTGAGAAATAGTCTTGCATAATGTTGTAACTCATCCAAAATAGTGCATAATGTTGGCATTTTTTACAACCCAAGTAGAACCTGCAGAAGCTTCTATGAGCTTGCCATACTCAATTTTAAAAGTCCTGAAGGCACTGTGCCAACTTAACAAGAAAAATGCAACAAAACTGTTATCTCTCCTAAACTTCGAACTCTGTAAGATCCAGGAGGGTATCCATAAAATATATTGTCATTCATGATGAGAATGATTTGCTCATACGTGGATAAACAATAGATAAATTCCAGTCTAAGTTTAAACAAGATAATCCTTCAAGAAATTGGCTATTTCTTAGGAGAATTCAACTCTTATTCAACAAGGAATTGAAATAACACCTAAGTGTGTTTTTATGAAATATTCGAGTGAAATTGCCTGAAGCTATAACAAAAAATACAAGAACAATAAGCAGTCAGAGTACCAGTGCCATATCCTAAAGCACGGAGTCAAACTAGAAATTGAACTACAGGGTAACTTTCATCTAGAGCATCTATGATCTGTATGTAAGGCATTACCATCCATTCATCAATACATGAATCTATTACTCTTTAGCAAATCCTATGTGCTAATTTGCATGAACTTATTGAACAACTGAAGCATTTAATAGGTCCATTGAACCAGAGCTATAGTCGAACATAATCCATAGGAAATGACAAATGAAATTTAATGAACATCATCTTTGATCGAATTTTCATTAAAAATTCATGCAAATTATTACAATAGGAGAGAAAATAGACTCAAAATAATCACAAGATTTGCATAAGTATGCTCCAAAACCCCATGATTTACTAAGTTCCCAAACAGACTCAAAGCTTCAAAAAACTAGACATATTCTTTTCTCTCTCTCTACTTGATTCTTCTCTTACGTATCTTAAGTAATTTCAACAGACCTATTCCTCGGCCCATAATTCCCTTTTATAAAAACAAGCGAGAAAACAAGCTTTAAGCTGGAGGATACACATGTCCATTTTTTACTGGACCGCTAATTCCTAATCAGTTATCTTTACATCATTTGCTTGGTAAGAGAAGAAAAGCTTAAAACAAAATGATGATTAATTTGTTACGGAGGAAAGGAAAGTGTGGTTCCAAGTATTGATTCCTTGACACCAAAGCATCTTTTAACCGCTCTATGTGCTGATTTTATTTGTGTAATTTGTACCTGAATCCGGGAAGAGAATGCATTTCAAAATATAATACCGTAGGCCAGACCTATATTTTACATGACCAAATTGCAGCTCTCATCCCCATTATTTATAATTCAACTTCATCAATACACATATTTTTCCATGACTCAAAATCTTCCTCCGATGGCCAATTGAAAGCCACCACCCGGTCCACCATTTTTCGATAAGCTACATACTTTATCATTAATGACGTGGCTGTCTTGTCAAAATTCTCCAGGAAACTAATGACAAGTGATAACTTCTCTAAAGTGTTCTCCAACATGCGAATATCAACATTTTTGCATATCTCATGAGTTTGGGTGGTCATTATATTATTCATTTGCTCCTTCTGCTCTTGCAAAGGCTTGACACTCTCCTGACTATGCAAAATATGAGGTAGTGGAGTCAAATCTTTTCCATCATAAATATCCTTTAGTGCTTTGATTTTGGACTCCATAGGAGCAGCAGACCCCTGGAATTTTTGCTCAACAATAGTCTTAACAAATTGATATGTTGTCATGACTGTAGGATACTTATTCCCATGCTGCTTTGCTCCAATTGCCATAAATTTCAATTTTTCCATTCTAGGGCCCCATCTATTTAGCAAAGGGATATCCAATTCTCTATCCCTTGGAAACAATTCAAGTGCTTGCAGCATCAAGGCATAATTCACATGAACACCGTTCAACTTACTCTGGACCCGTTTATGTAGATGCCTTAACACAGTATCAACAATTTCTGAATTATTCCTTCCTGCTGCATCCCGAATTTGATTTACCATCTCCTTATATTCTTCAATCTACTGGAGTAACTTTTCCCTAGAAGGATCTTCGCTCGAGGTACTAGCCTTCTCAATCGCAATAGGCACTTGTCCCATATTATACGGGACCATAGCCCAAGATTGAACCTGTGCAGGAGGTTGGGGTTGATCAATTGGTGGGTCAGCAATAATTTGGCTAGAGCTAACCTGCTTTTGGGATCTCAAGATTTCCATTTGTTGCCTTAATAAGGCCATTTCTGTTTCCAATTCCGCCACTCTTTGCTGACTCTTATTATACTCAATAATAATGTCATTATACTGGTTCCTCAGAGTATCTCGGTTTTTAGTTAAATCCTCCACGGTTGCCCTAGTAAATTTGGCAACATTCACAACCATGTCAACAGCCTCCAAGGTAGGGGTATCAACAACTCTCTTCACAATAAAATGACCACTAAAATCGGATGTTTCAACGACAATAGGTTTTTGAGACCCTGTAGATAGTGACCATATTGCCAGAGAATCCCACTCTTCACTGAAAGTTGATCCTTTAAGTGGTAATGCCACCTCCTCCTCTGTTGCAAGAAGTGGTTTATTTTCCCTTCTTACTGTATCAAATACTACATCATCAGCAATATCCCACACTTTTGAACCAATGTTTTGCCATGTTCTGGTGTGATTTCCTTAAACCTCTCCTTCAATTGTACTCCGACCTTTGACTGAATTACTTGCTCTAGAAGCTCTGGGTGCAAACTTCTCTCATGTGCTACCTGCTCAGTATAAGATGAGAGATGACCTCTCCATACAAAATCTTCAAAAGCAGGGGTATGGATAAAAGAGTCATCCATCATGAATTCCTTGCAGGCTTCCATTCTCAAATCATCACTATTTGTAATTCCTTTAATCTCATCCTTCCCCAATCTTAGGGTGATGGCTCCTGAGCTCGTTGTAATGTCAGTCGGATCTAGTGGCATTTCTAGATTTATTTCATCCAGAGTTACAATAATATCCTCCTCATCATTACCTTCCTGGCCAACATCCCCCATACTATCAGTTCTAGGCCTCTTTGGGGATGATGTGCTAATCTGTTCTGAATTCTTCGGAGGCGAATCCGGATCAATAATACTAGATACTGATTTACTTAGGACGGATGATGCATCACTCATCATAACTTCCTCTGTCCTATTTCTCTTCCTTCTTGAAAACACTTTTATTTTCCCTTGAGACTGGTAGGTAGGCCTTTCTTCGATTCTTATCTCAGGGTGCTGCTCAGTAACATGTGACTTTCCCTTTCCTTCTACAATCCTTTCCTCCTTCAAGACTCCTACTATGCTCTCAAAATTATCAAGAACATAGATTGCCCTACTGAGCTCATCTTTAGCATCAGGTATAGGATCAAAACCAGGTATTTTCTCCTGTTTACTTCTTACCATTTTTGAATAGGCAATGTACATTGCCTTTCTCTCATCCTGTAAGTCCTCATCAAAAATATTCTTAATGATATCTTCAAGATAGTAGAATTTGTGAACAAAGGTTTCAGTCCGATGTCTAGCCTTCATTTGGGAGATAAAACCCTCAGGATCATAATTCCTAGGGTGTACAGTATTCAATCTATATGGCTTGAGCAACAAGTGTAAATTTCTCCACCCTCCCTTTATCATAACAAAATCTGTAAAAGTTGTATATTCAGGGAAAAAGGTTCCTTTCTTGTGTTCAGCAGGCAAATGGAAATCTTGAGATGCTCCCAATTGCCTCATAATCTCTACAAAACCAAGTCTGAGAGGAACTTCTTTAGGTAGGATAGAGGGGATGGCATTGGTGCCAAAGACCCTGAAGATTGTAGTATTGTGATTGGGGATAATATCACCCCAATTGTGGGTTAGATTTAGCTCAAGCCTCCTCTCCATAGGTCTTAGAAAGTCATGAATTTCTTTCGGAATCCTGGGTGGATCAACAACTAAAGCCTTCCTTAACTTAGATCCAAAAATATTATGAAAGGTGACATAATCAAACTTATGATCATTTTTGTCTAAGACTCTAGTCCAATATTGGATAGGCATTTCAATATCGCCTTCCATCTTCCTCAACTTCATATCTTTTTCAAATACTTTCTGACCCCTATATAAAAACATATGAATCAACAGTGAAAACCATTTGAATTTTACCCAATTCTTTGCTAGCTTCAAAGCTGCTAAGCCAAAATCTATGTTCTCTGCAAGGTAAGTGGCAAATTCATATACCACATTATAACTAGGGTGTTGGAGGTTGACAACCATATACATTATTTCTATAGGCATAGTCTTCTTCAGGTCAATCCCCAAAACTTGACATAGTGCAGAGATGGTCTTCTTGAAATGAGGGGTGAAGTAGTCTACCGGGAAAGGTTCACGCTCATTCTTGCCAATAACAACCTTTTTCTGATTCTTCCCTCTTCCCGACATAGCCAAATGGGGTATCAAAAGGGATGTCCTTATCAAACCCTTAGTGTTTCTGTATTCTTCCTTGAAGACCTCCAATTTGATGGGAATCATATCCTGGCTCCATTCATGTAAGCCAAAAATCTCTGCAATTTCCTCTTTGGTTACTTTAATCATAGGCTTTCCAAGATGTGTTCTGACAATTCGAGTCACAGGATCGTACCTTGCAGCAATATCTTTTAATAAGTCTACATTTTCATAGACATTCGGTACCACCAACTTACCCAAGTCCAGTCTACATGGATTACACAAAGGAACAGGCAAATTTCTATTTCCAAACCAATTGGAAAAGAGCTGCCAACTAGTGTATGGAAATTCAACATCATGGATTGTACACTGTTTGTCCATTAAACCTTCATGAATCATGGGTCCATAGAACAATATCCTTTCTTCTTGCTTCTTGCTCGTAGAAGGTTTCAACAGATCAATAATATCTTGTGAGTAACCCCTAGGCATAGCCTCGGGACCAACAGTTCGTGCCTTGGATGCCATATATTTTAAACAGAAGGGGATTTGAACTAGGGTTTCCTTAAAGAAAAAAAAACAATTACACCCTATTCTCGACTGCCATTATAGAAATTTTTTTTATATGCACACAAATCACTAGCAATGACCTATATAAGCTCTAACAGCCAATTCGCTTAACAATTCACTAGGAATTGAAAAGGACACAATCGCCAATTATTCAATAGGCAACGCTAATATATTCTGAAATTACAAAAGAAGGCGTTCGTATCACTTACTATTTATTTTGCAGAGCGTCAATTGTCGCGATAATGGAGAACTGAGATAATAGCCGCTTTTCTAAACACCGAGGAATTCTTATAAACCAGAATGCAACACTGAAATAGCAATCCATTGGTTATTTAGCATTTAATTACACAGGCCAAGTCGAACTTGACCATTACTATTCGCTCGTGCAAG
This sequence comes from Sequoiadendron giganteum, assembly GCA_007115665.2. Classification (NCBI taxonomy): domain Eukaryota; kingdom Viridiplantae; phylum Streptophyta; class Pinopsida; order Cupressales; family Cupressaceae; genus Sequoiadendron; species Sequoiadendron giganteum. The sequence goes on along the minus strand of CM021100.1, from coordinate 605,036,566 downwards.
ATAGAATGGCTATAGTACAACACCAGTTTGTTTGAAAACACGACGTTGATCAAAGATACAGTTGGCCAGACGGATAGTCTAGATTTGGTCAACAACAGTTTGAAAATGACACATCCTCCTTCCAGTCAGCAAGCAAGCAAGAATATTGCCCATTAGGTACCACATCAGCATGGAATGGGTCCCACCTCATTTGTTAATCGATAACACTGGCGCCCACGCATCAACACATCGCGTACTTCGCAGCATTATTGAAACTGAAGTTTTAATTGCGCGAGGTCAGCGAGGGACGGCCCAGATGCATTAGATAGTACACAACTGTCAGCATCATCACCCGTCCATCAGTCAGCACTCAAAAACTGGCCCCACCAAGTTACACAACAGGTGGCAGCATCTCGCAAGCCTCACAACATTTTTTGTGATGCAAGCACAAACCTTGTGAGATGTGCGATGAACGGTCAAGATCGCAGTTCCTGCATCTGTCAACTAATACAAATCTACACATGCGAAATAGTTACTTTAAAGAAAGGGGACCACTAGGCAAACGGGGAAATAACCCACGGGGTCAAAAAATAATTCAAATGCTACGTTGTAAAGGTTAATAGGCCGAAAACCACAGGGACGCATAAGTCAAAATGCAAAACCGAAAGGATAGGTAAAAGGGGCCGGAAGTGATGGCCAAAAGGGATAAAACACGACTTAAGTGACTGAGTACTGCTGATAGCAAGTCAACGGCCAGAAAGAAAAAACCCCCAAATACCAGACCAGTAGAAAAATAATGAAGATAAAACCACCCCAAAGAGAAGGAAAATAAAAGCTCCACCACATAACACCTACCAACCTTATTCAACCTACCAAATGACTCAAAACAAACTAACTATGCAAACAAAACTTATTCACTTAAAACAAAAACTATCCTAACCTAGACTAACTGAGGAAAGGAATACCTAAATAAAACCATTAACTGGTTCATGAAAGTAGCTACCCTTTCTTTGCAACTTGTAATGCTCCATATGTTTGTGAGCATCAAAGAGGAAATGAAGAAATGATAGATGTTTAACCAACTATTGCAATGCCTCATAAATGGAGAAAACAAATCCACAAATCCACTTACCATTCATGTTATCTTAAAATGGATAGGATAGTAGGATAGAGTCCTCATGCTTGGGTGCAATAATGACTTGTGATGCATTGCTAGTTTCCATCCTAGTTAGATGCCTGATAGGACATCCCCTTGAAAGCTTTAGATTGGTTTTTCTTTTTTCCTCTTTTGGTGTGATCATATCCTTCATCTTACTCTTATGGTGCTCTTGTGGTACAAGAAATTGATTTGGAACTTCATGGTTTTCTTCTTCTTTCAAAGAACCCAATAAGGTTGATATAATATTATCATGATTGCATTCTTCAAACCTTTCTACCTTTTTTATGGTTGTCCTGTTTCATGGCTAAGTTTAGACAAGAGAGAAGGAAAAATAGCTTGCTTTTATTGATTGAAAGGTAAAAATATAGCTGAGTACAAGTCTGTGAAAATGAGTTACAATGCTATCTTTTTCTTGAAAGCTCCAAAAATGAGCTACAATACTTGTGAAAGAAGAAAGAACTAACTCCAAACTATCATTTGAAGTTACTTTATGCTTGCAAAGATGCTGCACAAAGATGTTAAGTAGATTTGATTTGTGATGGACACATTTGGATGGTAGTAACAATAACTTGCAATCTATCAAGACTTGATTACCTTATAACCTATCAATTTCTAGCGATGAAATGATAAATTAATAATAATGTCACCTTCGGATCACATCACCATGAAAGAACTTCATCCAACATCCTTATGAGTGCAGGCACCACAAAATAGGTATTTGTCAGATTTGTCTTCCTCAAGCGAGGGAAATACAGGAAGAGAAGAGGAAAGCGAGACATGTAGTAGGTCTAAATGAGGGAGATCAACTAGAGGTCAAAAGATTAGAAGAAAATTCTGTAAACGCATGGAATTTTTTCTTACTGAAGGGGGGTCATGTTCTTATGATGATGAGAGCATAGGCGACATCGAGGTACCCTTGAGGTACAAACATCTACGAAAACAATGGGTACCCAAGGAACTTCCTCCAATAAACACTGATCTTTGTGTCAACAAGAGGATATATCGCATAGCACCATCGTCATTACATGGTTTGGGCCTATTTTGCATGGACGGCATAAAAGTCTGTTATGACAAAGTTACTGAGTTGATGGAGTATGTCGGACCCTGTTACAATTACAAAGATTGGATGCAGCTGGTTTGATATACACGAAGTATGCGTAGGTATGCACTATCAACAAATTATATACAACTAAGAGATAAGGATCAAAATAAAGGAGTGGCTAGGTACATTGACGGGAGGCTAAAAGCATCAAGGAATATTGCAGGGTTTATAAATAGTACACGACCTAGGTCAACAAATAAGCAACCCAATTGTATATTCGAGGCACGAGAGGGAAACCGTGTATTCGTATGTGTGATAAAATCAATAACTGCAGGGGAAGAGTTGCTAATCGATTACAATTCGAATCGCTTAGATACAAACACAATTACTATGGGGGTGGTATGTACTATATATATACCATTTTACCCAACCTCCAATTAATGACTCCAATATACCATTTTATTATTATGTTTTTTTTCGTAAGTCTATTGGTTTCATTTCGGTAATATTTTTTATATTTAATTTTTGTCACAGCGGGACATTGATCATATGAGGAAGGCTCCGACCCAGAGCACAGATCGCAATCCATCTTCAGGTGCTTCTATCCGACAGGTTTACGTCATTGTAATTGTACAAATTAGATACGAGCAAAATGTTTTATTATTATGTTTTTTTCATGAGTTTATTGGGTTAATTTTGATAATGTTTTTAATATTCTTGTTGCAGTTGGCTGATCAGGGAAAGGCACCAGCAGTACAGGAGAGCATCCATATGGAGGTGTAGTCACTATTATGCGATGATGACATCGCATTTTCCACAAACCCTGTGGATACGATGAGGAAGGCCCAAAAAAAATGCAATCAAGAAATCCTTCAGTTGGTATTCATAGTGCCTCAAACAGATGAGATAAGAGAAAGGGTTAAAATATTGTCTCAGAGAGCATAGAACTTGGAAGTAAGCTGTCATGAGATCTTTAATTATAACATAAGTTCATTCATGGTTTTATATTTTGTACTCTTTTATGTCATGAACTAAAATATGTGTTGTTTTTACAAGATTATTTGCGTCCTCATGATCATGCTGTTGGCCGTGATCAAGGTACTGCAAGTATTTCCCAGGAAGTAGGGGACGATACAAGTGTCAATCTTGATCTTCTTGCGCATACAACACATCATCCGACCCCATCATCTGTGCCTATATTTTCGTCTGAAATATCGGCAACACATACCATGCAGGCATTTGGTAGTCCACCCTCTGATAGTGAATACATGCCACTACATGTGTCAGTACCTGTGGATGCAGAGGCCTCTACTACTGGTGATGTTTTAGCAGCATTTCCTGGATCTTTTCGTATTACTAGTACGGGAACATTTCCGGTCATATTTGTGGTGACCGCGGATTTCCTTCCCATAAAGATAGAGAAGGTCCCAGGTACTTTAAAATGTTTTAATTATTATTATTATTATTTTAAGTGCTAACAGTGGGGATAGCGCCCTATTATATTGATTTACAAAATGACAATATTTTCCTACATTATAATTGCAGGAAATGATGTTTTTTATAAACATCTAAGTGATATTTCATTGGAGCTCTTCGGGCCCACCATACATACATGGTGGAATGCCCAAAATCAAGATTTAAAAGATGAGCTCATTAATCGTTTAGTTGTGTTGTTCGGTGATAAAACATTCAACCGAACCAAGGTCCTTAAGAAAGCTGGTACCTATCTAAAGTATGTGAGGGACCAATATAGGTCACATTTAGAGAAGAACAGAAAGTACGAGCATCCCCCCATGATTCCGGAAAGGGAGTGGAAGGACTTGGTGTTAGATGGAAAGGAGAAGGCTGGAAAGAAGAAAGGAAAGATACTATCGGGCCAAGGAAAGTATGTAATACTATCAACAATTTAATTATATATTGATTAATCTTTCTTTTTACATAATCTAACGTATTTCAAATTTTTCACAGGCTGCCCAACACATCGAAGGCAACAAAGGCAAGACTAGAAAAACATGAGCAACACAAACTTGGCTCTAGTGGTTATATGAAAGTAGCCGCATGATTTGTAAGTATCAATAAATGAAATATTGCATCCAAATAATAAATTGCAAACAATTTTGGTTTTATCACATCATAGAAGCAAAATTCATGATCGCATGCAAAAATACAGGGCTTTGATTTCAACAGAGTGCCCACATAAGAGGACCTAAAGATTGCCTTTGACCAAGGCTATGGAGCTCTGATTGAACAACTAAGAGTCTCGACTGGGCAAACACAATCTTCCACTACATCCAGCACACAGGTAGATAAACTCAATAAAGTTTATTTCAAATTGAATACTTGTGCAATCTGTTCAATATTAATCTCCACCATAATAATGTGCCTATTTGTTTTACACAGATAAGCAATGATAATCCTGCACATGACATTGGAATGCAACTTGGTGAGGGTGGAGTGCAACCTGCCAATGAAGGCCATGGTGTGCATCCCGGTACTAGATGTATTCATGTGCTATACAAAACGCAGTATGGATTAATACAATTAAACATCTTTAATTGCATTTAGTGTATTAATAAATGTAACCTTTCGTGTTTCAACTTTAGAGCATGTAGAGCGTGATCAACATGTTGAGCATGATCAAGCTAGACAAGATCGGGAACATGATGTGGCTCCATCAGGTAAGCAGGACCACTCTAATGTTCTTTTAAACATTTTTAATTGCAATTGGTGTATTAATTAATGTAATCTTTTGTGTTTCAACTCCAGATCAGGATTTAGAGGGTGTTCAACATGTTGAGCATGAGGCTATAAGACAATATCAAGAACATGATGTGGCCCAATCAGGTAAAGAGCACCACTCTGATGTTCTTTTAATTAATGAAATACGTGTAACAATAATAATAAAACATATCAATTTAACATTTCTTTGCTATTGCAGCATACCCCCCCTTGCAGCCGCGTCCACGCGGTTAATGAATGAATCTGAATATGTTAATGAAAAAATGTTATATGTTAATGAATGAATGTTATATGTTATTAATGGATGAATGAATGAATGTTATATGTTATTAATGGATGAATGAATGATTAATGTTATATGATCGGTATGGGGAATTAAGAGTGATGTGAGGGGAGGGGGGGGGAAGGGCCAAATGAGCTTCCACCTTCACGTGGTTGGCCCTGTTAAGTAGAGATTATTAAACTACTCTCAAAACAGAGAGAAGCTAAAAAAGGTAAGTAATGCACTTTTCAATATAAGAAATGCATCGTTTGAAGCATCAAACCAAACTGCAAAGATGAAAGAAAGTGCTAACTTTTAACTATGAACATTGTGTTGTGTGTGGATTTGGTTTCAAAGCTCTGTTGATGGAGATGGCTTGTATGATAGCCAAGAAAATAGTTATCATTATTGCTGCTACAAACAGGCCTCATATCGTTGTAATAGTCTTGATCTTTCAACAAATAGGTTTTAAAAAAAAAAAACACTTTCTCGTCAAATTTACGAAGAACCGAAAAAAGTTCGATGAATTTGCAATGTATCCGATGAAGTTTTGCCGTAATGACTTGCCTATTTTGTTGCTCGTTTGATGAACTTCTATCGCTATTTCAATCTAAACTATGTCGCCAAGACTCTTGCCGATGTAATCTTATCGGCATCATATAGCTGCTCGGGTAGACCTTCAGAACTTACTCTGATGATATATGTCTTGCCGATATGCTTCCCTCGATGAGAAAATATGTGTATCTCGCCGATGAAAAGTTATCACTGAGACAGAAAACCAGTCCTCCCGATATATCTTCTCAGGCAATTTTGATCGCTGTAATAGTCTTCATCTTTCACCGATATGCCTACATTTCAATGAATAGGCTTTTTTAAAAAAAGTGCACTTATTCGTCGATTTTACGATGAACCTCAAAAAGCATCCGACGAAGTTTTGCCGTAATGACTTGCCTATTTCGTCGCTCGTTCGATGAACTTCTGTCTCTATTTCAATCTAAATTATGTCGCCAAGACTCATGCCGATGTAAGCTTATCGACGTCATATAGCTGCTCGGGTAAACATTCAGAACTTAATCCGATGATATATGTTTTGTCGATATGCTTCCCTCGGTGAGACAATATGTCTATCTCGCCGATGAAAAGTTATCGTTGAGACAAATAACTAGTCCTCCTAATATATCTTCTTAGGCAATTTTGATCACTGTAATAGTCTTGATCTTTCAATGAATAAGTTTTTTTTTAAAAAGTGCACTTTCTCGTTGAATATACGATGAACCGCAAAAACGTCCAATGAATTTGCAATCTATCCAACGAAGTTTCACCGTAATGACTTGCCTATTTTGTCGCTCGTTCGATGAACTTCTGTCGCTATTTCAATCTAAATTATGTCTCCAAGACTCCTGCCGATGTAATCTTATCGGCGTCATATAGCTGCTCGAGTAGACCTTCAGAACTTACTTCGATAATATATGTCTTGCCGATATGCTTCCCTTGTGCTTTGTCGATGAGACAAGATGTGTATCTTGACGATGAAAAGTTATCGTTGAGACAAAAATCCAGTCCTCCCGAAATATCTTCTCAGACAATTTTGATCGCTATAACAATATTGATCTCTCAACGATATTGCCAATACGTCGAATTTGTGTCGTAATGGCGATGGACTTACGTTGTTAATCTGACGGTTTGGTGAAGGTATGCCTCTCGTCATCCAGGCACTATTCGTCGTGCGATCGACGAAGTTGGCGTCGCAGTTCCGACAAGCATGCATTGTGAGGTCGACGGTTTGCAGCCCGTTGAGATGTAGACGAAATTTGAGAGATGATGCTGACTATTGTTAATTGTCGGCCGACTGACAATGTTTCGTCGAGATTCCGACAAAAGGCCATCAAAAATTGGGGTCAAATCTTGTAGTGGAAGAAAAGAAGAAAATGATACCTCAAGGCCAAACACCAATCTAAACAAAGCATGTTGATCCACCACCTTCACCAAAACAAGACATGCAACCAAAACAAAAACAAAAAACAAGAACATATAATGGACATTGTCATAAAATTGCCTATTGTGATTAATTTGGATGATAGTGATGATGAGATTGCTAAGATTGATGAAGAATTGCAGAATGAGTTGAATGCATTATTTTCAAAGTCGATGAATTTAGATGGGGAGAATCGTGATGATCCTCCTGATGAGAATGACCCACCACATTTTGAACCTAGTGATGCTCCTCGTACAACACTTTCTATAGTCCCCTTGTCTAGTTGTTTGCCTTCCTTATATGATGAGAAAGATTAGGCCTAACTATCAAGTTCTAATGATTTCCTTGTCTAATGAAGCTTTGTTGCAGTTTATTCATGGTCACTTCTGTGTATATATATGTATATATACATATACATTTTTGTATACAGATATATACACACAGGAACGTCGAAAAAATTTAATTTTCCAGTAGTAATGCACCTATATGATGATCGACTATGTGTATATGTGAGTATACAGATATATATATATATATATGCATATATAAGGCCGAGTGTGTTTATACACAAATATATATGGATGTATATGTGTATATATGCATATATATCTATGTATACACACATATACACATAGGAACGATGAGCAAATGTAATTTTGCAGCAATAATGCAACTATATTATGGAGGACTGTGTGTATATGTGAGTATACAGATATATTTATGCATATATATGGCCGACTGTGTGTATATGTGTGTATACATAGATATATATGCATATATATCTATTTATATACACATATACACACAGTCCACCATAATATAAACTTTTTTTTTGTTTTATACCTTTCTAATTTGTTAATTTGTATATGTATAGTGGTAGTATTGGAAGTTATTCTACTCTTCACTACGAATAGATTCTTGTAGGTAAAATATGGTCGACTATGTATATATTCAAATAAATACACACACACACATATATATACATATATATGTGTGTGTGTGTTTGTGTGTATATATATACACATAGTTAGTCATTTATAGTCATTTAAGGGTTTGTTGCACCTATATTTTTGGCCGATTGTGTGTACACATAGACATACCATTCATGGGTTTGTACAACTCGACTGTTAAGGGTTTCATGCACCTATGTCTTTTCTAACTATTTCCACCATTGCCGTGAACCCCTCGCTCAAGAATTTTTGACCCCCATTGTCCACTCTTCCCCGTCCATCGTCTCCATCGTCTCTGCCTACATGGTGGAGCTTTTGGGAATATTTCATATCCATTTATAGGATTTTTCGTAGTCAATTTACTAATCATTTTAGTTTTTTAATTGACTAATCATTTATAGGATTTTCCTAGTCAAATTAGTAATCATTTTAGTTTTTTTTTTTGATAGATAAATAGCTACTTGTGGGGCAACACCCAGTAAAATTATCAAAAATAAAAAATAACGCTTCAGAGCCACATGTGGGGAGCACCAAAAGGAGACAGAGAAGTAAGAGAGCAATAACTCCTCACAGACTCCAAGAACTGACACAACCAAAATAGAAAAATCCACTGAAACCCAAGAAGGAAAAGAAGATTGAAAATCACATAGCCTCCAATCAAAGCATCAGCCAAACTTGTTGGTTGAAAATTTTGTATACTTGGGAAAGCGTACAAAATTGTGGTTTCAGCCACAGTACGTGAGATAAACTCTCCTATTTTCAAAGGGAAGGCTCCCCCTTTGCTTTCTATTTTAACAATTCAGAAATAAACTTTAACTATAAATCTACTCTAAATCTGGGTGAAAACTTATCTTGTTCTCTCTTTTTAGAAAAGACACTTATTCTTTTCTCTTATTTCAAAAAAGAATCACAATTGAAAGCATGTATGATTAATGAAGTAAACAAATAAAGAAGTAAAGTTTCCATAAAGGCACAAAGTCCTTCGTTGCTCCTCCGGGATGGGAAAACAAATTGAAAGCACAAAGTCTTTGACAACTTACTCTCCTATCAACCTTTTTAGATGATTTTATGGCAACCAAGTGTAGTATGTAGCAACTCAAAGTCTAATTACATGATGCACTTTCTATCCACAAACACATAAAATAAGAAGCAACACAAAGTCTGTAAGTTACCCCCTTTGCTTGAGCATTCTACAATAGCTTCAAATGTGACAAACAACTCAAAGTTTGCAGTATCAAATCTGAAAAACCAATCTAAAACTCCAAACACAATAAGCAGCTCAAAGTCTGCAAAATTCAGCTTGAATCCCTCTTGTATAACACCACAAAACTCACAATCAATATGCAGAAAATGTCATCACATAACACCTTGAATCAACACAAAGTTTGAAAGCAATTTGCCTCCTTTAATTGACTATAATTTGATTTACATCTAAGCTCAAAGTCTTAGAGTGCACATACAAACTGGCAAAGTTTTGTTGCATTACCAAAAGATATCTATTACAATAGACCCCCTCAAGTATTTATAGGAGAGAAGCCTTGAAAAAAAGGTGGGAGGATCTCAACAAACTTGAGAAATTCTCTCAACCACTAACTAACTGCAATTGACTTATTCAACATTACAAATCCTATTATAATTTGACTTGTAATGTAATCACATGTAATTACATTTTACAACTTTGCAAGTGATATGATTACTTGCAATTACATTTCACCATTTTACATGTAATTTGTCAAAACTAAATTACAAATACATAATTGAAACTATTTAAGTGTCCGAAGACATGACTTGAACTACATCATCTTTGATTGGGTCTTCATGTTGTTGTTTGGAAAACACCCTTCCATCTCTGTCTTGAAAGCATTCTATGCTTAATAATGTCACTTGTTCAACTCCTTGTGTGGCTTCATCATGTTGTTGTTTTTTCTTCGTATCATTCTCCAGCCTTAGAATTTGCTTGAAAAATAAGGCCCATGCCTTAAATTATTGATTTGGTAGGTCATGTGTGCAAATAAGACTTACAAGAATGAGACAAAGGGGCTACAAAAGTGGGGCCAAAGCTCAATTTTGGGTTTTGGAAGGCTGACTGCAAGTGCAAATGAAAGGTGACTTACTTGCAATATGGAAAAACATTATTACAAGTAAACTTTACAAGTATGGGAAGGAAAAATGATAAGACTAGTGAGATAATGGCAAGGTAAATGGAAGAGAAAAATGGCAAATGGAAATAACGTTTTGCTAAGATAATGGCATTTAGGTGAAAATGCATATGACATTTCTTGGTCAAAAACGTATTTTCAAGAAATGAGATTTCCACAAACTTCTTTTACAACCATTTTGGATAACACCACTTAGCAAAAGCGCGATTTTCTTTGTAGAGAAGCACGTTTTCACTTGGAAATTGTTTTCACTTGCTATTTGATAAAGACGTTTTGGCCAAAGGTAAAATACGTTTTTTTATATCTGTTGTTTTGAAAGGGAATGATGATTTCTTTGAACAATGACATAAAACAGCTGCAAAGAATACGCTTTCAAACAAAAACATGTTTTCAAAAGCAAGAGACAAATGATGATTTCATGAAATCGGGTTTTGACAATGCAATATCACAAAAGACAAAACACAAATCAATAAGGAGAAGACACGCCATTACAAAGACACTAAAATACCTTTGAAAAAGAGAATTACCAAAAGAAAAATGTCTACAACAAAGAAAGACGTGATTCCTCAAAGAGAAAATAAACAAAACATAACAAGAAAGAAAAGAAAAGCAACGTACCTTGGAGAAGAGAAGCTGAAAGTAAAAAAGGAGATGAAACCCTAGATGCCTTGTGAAATCTTAAGGAAAGATGAAGGTACTTATATTCAAATTGAGAAGCTGCAATTTCTGTTGAAGAATTTAAGAGAGCTCCACCAAAAGAGGTAAACTATCAAATTCAAACACAAAATCTCTTCAAAAATTGGGCGAATTTCTCCAATCGGGTATTTTCAGCACAAAGACAAGTGAAAAAAACACAAAAAAGACCAAAATTGGGTTTTTAGACTCTTTCAACAACTTTTCTTTTTACTCATGGGAGAAATAAGAACTTTTTGACACTTTAGCAATTTTGCTTTTGTCAAATGAGTGAAAATAGGAACTTTTTGGAGTTTTAGCAATTTCACTTAAAGCACAATAGGAACTTTTTGATACTTTAGCAAAAATAGGAACTTTTTGGAGTTTTAGCAATTTCACTTAAAGCACAATAGGAACTTTTTGACACTTTAGCAAAAATAGGAACTTTTTGACACTTTAGCAATTTCACTTAAAACACAATAGGAACTTTTTGACACTTTAGCAATTTCACTTAAAGCACAATAGGAACTTTTTGACACTTTAGCAAAAATAAGAACTTTTTGGAGTTTTAACAATTTCACTTAAAGCACAATAGGAACTTTTTGACACTTTAGCAATTTCACTTAAGACTTAAAACTTCCTATTTCGCTAAGCTACCTTAAAAACCCGAAATTGGTAAAAAACACAAGAAAAATGACTCAAAAATTTACAAAAACGGAAAGGGGAGTTGATGAAAGGATACCCAAGGGAACCATCAATTAAAATCCAAAGTTTTACAACCTCAACACCTCGTAAAACGTGTTTTAACACAAAAAGATCCCTACTTGCAATGGTGATCAAAAATCCTGAAATTGGACAAAACAAGGGGAAAAACATGTCAAAATGCTCCTAAATTTTGCACAAGGCAAAATAGGAAGGAGACCAATGGCTTCAAAATTCAATTGGAAAATTTTGGTGCTTTGAAATGTGTGCCATAGAGATTTATGAAGAAATTTTAGGCAAAATTTCATATGGGTTGTCCAATTTTGAGAATTCAAAATTGAAGACAACAAAACCAACACCCAATTAGGTCTTATCAAGAGGTTTTCTTATTCTTCCCCTTACTCATACTCTGAGTGAGGAGGGAATCCATTGTTCACTACATTCCATCGTCCACAACTTCTCTACCTTCGATGCGGAGCTTTTCAGCCTTAGATTTGCGTCCCTTTTTTCTTTTTAGAGATGTTGGGTTTGGATATGGCACTCGTTGTTTGGGCGAGGCCGCAACCTTTAGCAGGAAAAACAAAATCATTAGGATCCATGAAATCAGAGTAGTCTTCATCCAAATCATCCATAAAGGGATAAGAACCATCAAAATCCAAGCCAGAGTCGACACCCTCAGGAGGGGAGTGGGGTTCCCCACAAGGATCCCCACATAGTTGAGAGGCCAGAGCGATGCAAGGGGCATCGACGGGCGAAGAAGAGTGTTGCTCCAACACTGCATGGGCCCCAGTCGGTTTCACTTGGGGAGGCACAGGATTTTCATGGGCAACCAAAAAATTCCCATGATTGCGCCAAATGAATTCAACATCGGGGGTGCTTGGATTTTTGACCCATTTTTTGAGACTAAAATTCTGAGCAGTTACGGCCTTGGGAGAAGAACATCCAACAATTTTATGTCACAACCTGTTGCAACGGAAGCATCTGAAGGGTAGACCTTCATAGTTGAGGAATTGGGTCCAGGTGCCATGGGTTGAATGGAACAAAATTGAATGATGCATAGGTTTAGAAATGTCAAGGATGACACAAACCCTGGTAAACTTGTTGTATGGGGCTCCCGACTCCAGTTTCACAAAGGTGCCAAATTGTTCAACCATGTCTTTGATTAACTCATGCACCCACATAATCGGTGGAAGATTCTACAACCCAATCCAAGGGGGAACCGTTGTGATCTTGGCAGAGGCAGGATTTAAAAAAGGAGACCAATCTTGGAAAAAGAGCTTGGACTGGCCAAAAAACCATGGGCCCTTCTGCTTGACAAAGGAGCACTCCTCCACAGAGATGAAGTAGAGCATAAAAAATCCGAAATCATGAGATTCAATCTCCAGTAAGGAAATGCTATTCCAAGAGACTTTCATCCACTCAACAAATTGATCCACCGGGGGACACCTGCTCAAACAATGAACAATAAGGGATTTGATTCCAATGTCATCCGCCAAAGAATCCAGGTAGGCATCCAAAATATGGAAATCGAAAGGGGAGTTTGACATACAAACACTCGAATTCCCCAAGGAGCAGACTTCCATGGGATTAGGCATAGGAGCGACATCATCCTGCAACACAGGCAACAACAAGGGAGGGTCCGTGATCACCTGCGACTTGCAAAATTTAGAGCACTCATGGAAGGGGTTTTTCCTATTGTGACAGCCATGAATAATGAAAGGGGCTGAAGGGGATGGAGTAGAGGCTGGCAAAGAGGCAGGTGGAAGCACAGTCGAAGCCCGAATCTGAGTTTGACGGGCCTTAACCTTGCTTGCATTACCCTTCTGAGATTTCTTTGCGCCACACTCCACACCCCGACGATGACGCTCATTCGCCGCAACAACACCACCGTCAGGGATTTCGCACATTGCGAATCATTCCAATTTTCTCATGGACTAATCATTTTAGTTTTTTAATTGTGTAAATTTTTTAATATTATTAATAACATATATTTTATATAATATTGATCAACTTAATATTATAATAAACATAAAAAAATTATGTATGTATGTATACACTCATACATACACGCATACATACATACATACATAATAATTATTTATGTATGTATGTATGTATGTATGTATGTGTGTATATGATACATACACATACATACTTACATATTTTGTCATATGTATGTATGTATGTATAGTAGACACACATACATACATAGTACCACAATATGTTTGTATGTTTGTATACTATACATACATACATATATGCATGGAAATATGTCAGTTAATATACACATACATACATAGTTTATACACACATACATGTGTGTATACTATACATACATACAATAATACATATGGCAGTTCATATCTATGGTTGTATGAAGGTCATGTAGTTAGCCATACTAAGACATTTATATGTAACATACATACATTACTTTACTATGATGAATGTATGTATTTGTTGAAACCAATCATACATACATACATACTGTGGCTAAAATATAGGTGCATGTCACCCTCAAATATGGAGTGTATGATAATGTTCTAATACTGCCATTAAATATATGCAAGTTGCAGGTTTACAAATACATATGACAGATATATAGAAATTGATGTTTTATATAGCCTTGTTCATTTACATTTATATGAATTCGATGCATAATTTTATTTATATTCAATGACATTCACAAGTGTGATAAAGTTTGATTTATAATTTATATTGTTTGATTTTTTTCAATTAGCATTGGGGATGTGACATTATAACATGCATTTCTTGTTTCATTGCACAAATTCCCTTGTTCATTTGCAATCAACTCAATTAGATGCATGGTTAGTTTGTTCATCTATTACACTCAATTCTCCCTAAAGAATTGTTGAATACATATACAATTAACAATAGTCATATGTATGGTTTATTTTTTATTCAACTCTATTAGATGCATTGTTAGTTAGTTTTTTAATTACCATATAATGTTGCATGTGCATATGTATATACATATATATGTATATGTAAATGTATATGTACATATGTATATGTATATGTATGTACATATGTATAGTTTTTGTAAGGGAAATGGACCATTGGTGGGTAGGGCAATGTTGATAGTATTTGCCATGGATTATTTGTTTCATCCTTTGAAATCAACTCTATTAGATGCATGGTTAGTTTGTTCTTCAATCACACTCAATCTTACAAGTATGAATTTGTTGTTTCAGTTTGTATCATTCAATTATTTCTAAGAGTATGATTTCTTGATGTCATACTATAACATGCAATTTTTGTTTCATTGCAAACATGCCCTTCATCACCTCAAGGATATAAGACTTACAATTGTGGATATACGTTGAAAGAAGTCTAATTTGTCCAAGATATACCAAACTAATGTTCATGATGGCATGAATGGTTTCTTTGTATATTTTGAACAGATACGACTTCTTCCAATGCGTATCCCTTTTAATCTTATTACAAAATAAGGGTTCATTCCTATTAACTTAAGACACCTAAATCTTACATGTATAACATAAGGCCCTTGCTCATTTGCAATCAACTCACCATGCATTTTTAATTTCATTGCACAAAGACCCTTGTTTGTTTGCAATCATCTCAATTGGATGCATGGTTAGTTTGTTCATCGGCTACACTCAAATCTTACATGTATGAATTTGTTCTTACACTTTTTATCATTGTTTGATATGTATATGTATATCTATGCATATATGTATATGCATTTGCATTGTATACATATATGCATACATATACGTATGTAATTGTATATACATATATGCATATGTACATGTATATGTATATATGCATATGCAAAAAAAAATGAAGTTGTTTTAGATGTAGAGTGGAGTGAATGGAAGGAACGATGCATAAGAATAAGCAACAACAACATTACACTCCATAAAAATGCATCGGAACTTCCATTCGTTACACTCTCCATCCAAAATGCATTACATATGCATATATAAATTTACATATACATATGCATATATGTATATACATATGCATATGTACATTCAACCTAATTAGATGTATGCTTTGTTTGTTATTCAATTAAAGTGACTGTAAATATCAGCCCCTCTCCCTTACAACTAATTGTGATAATGGCTGGCTCCTATTTATGTTATAACCATTTCTCAAACAGATACTAAAATATAACTTCATACAACATTATAAAATTTATATATAACTTCGAACAACACTATGGTATAGATGCATGGTTAGTTTGTTCATCAATTAGACTCACTCTTACATGTTTGAATTTGTTGTTACACTTTGTATCATTGTTTGATTTGTGTCAATTATAATTGGGGATGTGATAGTATAAAATGCATTTTTTCTTTCCTTGCACAAAGAGCTTTGTTCATTTGCAATCAACCCAAATAGATGCATGGTTATTTTGTACATCAATTACACACAATCTTAATTTGTTGTTACATTTTGTATGAATGTTTGGTTTTTGTCAATTATAATTGGGGATGTGATAGTATAACATGCATTTTTTCTTTCCTTGCACAAATAACCTTGTTCATTTGCAATCAACTCAAATAGATGCATGGTTAGTTTGTACATCAATTACACACAATCTTAAATGTCTGAATTTGTTGTTACACTTTGTATCATTGTTTGATTTGTGTCAATTATAATTGGGGATGTGATAGCATAACACATTTTTTATTTCCTTGCACAAAGAGCCTTGTTCATTTGGAATCAACTCAAATAGATGCATGGTTAGTTTGTACATCAATTACACTCAATCTTACATGTCTGAATTTGTTGTTACACTTTGTATGAATGTTTGGTTTTTGTCAATTATAATTGGGGATGTGATAGTATAACATGCATTTTTTCTTTCCTTGCACAAACACCCTTGGTCATTTGCAATCAACTCAAAGAGATGCATGCTTAGTTTGTTCATCAATTACACTCAATCTTACATGTCTCAATTTGTTGTTACACTTTGTATGAATGTTTGGTTTTTGTCAATTATAATTGGGGATGTGATAGTATAACATGCATTTTTTCTTTCCTTGCACAAACACCCTTGGTCATTTGCAATCAATTCAAAGAGATGCATGCTTAGTTTGTTCATCAATTACACTCAATCTTACATGTCTCAATTTGTTATTACACTTTGTATCATTGTTTGATATGTATATGTATATGCATATGCATATTGCTATATGTATATGGATATGAATTTATATATACATTTGATAATGTTGTATAAGAAAGTGTTATGCTGTATGAAATTATATTTCAGTATGTTGTTTGATAAATGGTATTAACATAAGTAGGAGTCAACATATGTATATGCATATGCATATGTATACACATATATATATGCATATATGTGTATGTATATGCATATGTATATGTATATGTTGACTCCTACTTATGTTCATATCATTTGTCAAACAACATACTGAAATTTCTGAATTTATATATAACTTCAAACAACACTATGGTATAAATATTTGCAACCCTTTCTAGTATAACATATTGAAACTTATAAATAACATCAAACAATAGTATGATACAACATACTGATACATATATGTGCACAGTTAGATATATACATATGTTTCCTATAGCCTTGTTCATTTTCATTCAACTTAATTACATGTATAGATAGAGAAATTTCCTATAGTTGTGTATATATGTTAATATATATATATATATACATACATATATACAAAAAAATATTGTAGAGATAGATAGATACATATGTTTTCTATAGACTTTTTCATTTACTTTCCACATAATTAGATGTATACCTTGTTGGCTAATCAATTACAATAACTCAAACAGTCAGTGACAGTAACATGATGGAACATGTTTCTATTCAATTCATACTGTTGTTCCAAGTTACAAACATTTAAAACAAAAAATGTCAGAATTCATTTCAAATCCATCAAAACCTTTAGAACAAAATAGTTGCAACCAAACATTCAAATCAATCGAAAAATCTAGGAAAACTAAAATTTGATGCCATGCTATCTTGTGAGTTGGATGTGGCCTGTGATGGAGAAGGACTCCAAGATTGAATAGGTTGGATTACGCTTGGGGTAGGTGAGGGTTGGTTTGACTCTGAACGAGGACTCTAACTCTGAAATGGTTGGGAAATGGTAGGGCTAGGTGACCGTGTATAGGACTGCGAAAGTGAAGGGCTCCAAGTTTGAAATGTTTGGCTGCTAGTTTGGGTAGGTGATGGACAATATTGGGGGCATTGTATAGACACAGAATCTGTGAAGATCCTATGGTGGTCAGGCAAGGGATTTATAGGGTTGCTGAGTCGCCTCTTCCTTGCAGCATTTGCTCCTGCCTTCTCCTAATATTTTTCCCTTTTTGTAGCTTTCTTTTCTCTCCTTTGCTCCTCCCTTTTTTTGTCCTTCTCCTTCTTTTGCAACTCCTTTTTAGCCTCTTCTACTAGTCGTTTCTTTTCCTTTTCAATTCTCATAAGAGCCTTCACCTCCAATTCTACAATCATTTCTATCTTGCGCTCTGCAAGTTGTTGCTTCTTCCTCAATTTCAGTTCTTCTAGTTCCTTATTTTTTTCCCCTTGCTCACTTAGCAAGGCCATGTAGTCATCAACAGTTAGGAGTTGGGATCCTCTTTGCAATTTGATCCCATGGTCAGCTACCTTATTAGTCTTGTCTTTCACTACATGAACTGGTAGCTTCAAGAACTATGAGATGCGTGAAGTTGGTTGACCTCCCAAAGGATCAATCAAATTGGCATTATTTGTTTGTGGAACCTCAATATCTATAGCATCCAATCCAACTCCTAAATGCTCACCATCACTTTCTCCCCAATCGGCATAGAAATGTACTAACGTATTTGGACCCATGTTGTGCGGTGGAGATGGCATTGTAAGACTTTGGTCTTCCTCCACATGCATATCCATACCAAGATTAGCAGCCCCATCTAATAGCTAGGAGGGCTGCTCGGGTGGAATTGGTAGGGAGAGAGATATGTCTTCCTGTCTCCCAATACTATTGCTTCAAATCATTCATTGGAATCTGAAACAACAAATGCAAACATGTAAGTTTTAGAGTAATTGAAGAACAAAATAACCATGCATATAATTGAATTGATTGGAAACGAAGATGGCTAATTGAAGAACATACTAACCATGCATCCCATTTTTCTATTTTCCAACTTCTACAGTTCCACCATTACACTCACTCTCATTCACTACCAAACCATTGTTGGATAGGCTTAGAATGTTTGCAGCAGTTGATGCTTCCTCGAGGGCAGCAAACTAGAAATTCTCGCTAACCCTCATGTCCTTCTCCAAATCATTTGGATCAAAGGGCCAAATACTTGTCCTCTTGAAGCCAATTGTTATGTTTGAAATAGTCAATGACTTTTGAAAAGCTAGGTTGCCAAGTGTGGCCAATTCTGCACTTCTTATCTCTAGATTTGGATGTCTAATACTCCAAGTTGTTCTTTCCTTTTTGAAGTTATACTTGAAAGACGAGAAGACACTCACATCAAGAGGCTGCAACTTGTGTGATATGTGGGCCGGTAGGGTGAGCAAGTCAATTCCAAGCTCCCTTGCTTGGGTAATGGTAGAGAAGGCTACATGGCTGCCATGGCCATCAAATATCAAGAGGTGTCTATGGATGGGCGAGCAACCCCCAGGTACTTGCATAGCAAAGAACTTGAGCCATTTGATAAAAATCTCTTTGGTCATCCATGTGTGAGGTTGAACAACCATCAATGCTCCTGCCTCACAGTTGGCTATGTAGTTTTGCACATTTTTTTTATTTTGAATAAATAAAAACCTGGAAGTTTCTGACCTACAGCGTTGACACACGTTAGAATAGTGATCCACTCCCAACTCTTTTGGATAATGTAGCAACACTTATGTTACCTTTGTTAGCAAACACCTTCATATTTTCGTTTCGGCCAGCTTGCAGCCATGTCTCGTCGCAGTTCCAAATCCTCTGCGGTCCATAATTCCCTACTGCATATGCCTTCTCCAAAGTGTCATAGAAAGAACTTACAACTACATGCCTAAGATTTATAGCACGGTCTCTATCTTGTCCTTGGGTTGTTCTCAAGCACAGATTGGGATGCCTTCTTCTGAATCCCGTCCACCAAGACTTGTCGGGAAGCCCATTCTTGAATGGAGTATTCCTTGTTTCACATATTTGGGCCACTTCTGTTTTCAGATTTACAATCTCCAAACCATGGCCAACAACAACCATCTCCTTGCACCAATTGACGATCGATGACTCTTCCTCCTTAGTTAGGACTGTTGGGGGCCCTTTCCTTCTACATGTGGTCACACCACCCAACCAATTTGACAATATTGTGGTAGGAATACCCCACTTTTTTGCTGCACCTCTAGTTGACCACCTGTGGTCTTTGACATTTTCAAGGGCACAGTCCATGTCAGCCTAGGTCCAATCTCGTCTCGGTGCAACCTTTTTGGTTGATACAAATGGGTTAGCTTGGAGTACAGATTTGGTTGGCTACTCCACAACAATTTTTGCCTCCTCCTCACTATTGGTTCTTCACTTGGCTGGTGAACAAGAATGACAATGTCCTCGTCATCGCTATGAGGCAGATGCACACCTCTCTTGTATGCAGGCATAGTTGTCTGCCTCCTCTTTGGTACAAGTCTCCTTGTTACATGATGCCTGGTATTTGCTATCGTTGTTTTCTTCCTCTGCATTGAATCGACATAGTGATTAGTAAACAACATACACTTATAACTATTACAATGAAGATAATGATACCAAATGGAACAACAAATTCATACATGTAATATTGAGTGTCATTGGAGAACAAACTAACCATGCATCTAATTGAGTTGATTTCAAATGATGAAGGGTATGTGTGCAATGAAACAAGCAATGCATGGTATACTACCATATCACCAACTGCACCTCTTATAAACATTTCAGTGATCATATTCCTCATACAACATTATGATACCATTATATATAAACTTGAAACAATAGTATGATACAAATGACACAACATTATGATACAAATTTATATGAACCTGAAACAAGAGTATGATACAAATATGTATATCTTCAAACAACATAAGGACACAAGAAAGGGTTATAGATATTTCTATCATATTGTTGTTTCAAGTTGTGTAAATATTTCTTAATGTTGTTTCAGAAATGGTTACCATACAATCACTTTAATTGAAGAACAAACAAAGCATACATCTAGTTAAGTTGAATGTAAATGAAGAAGGGTATAGGAGACTTATGTATTTATCTATCTCTGCAATAAATATTCAAACACATCATTAGCGTAGGGTATATTTGAGCTGGGGGGTACAATTCATCTAATTAAGTTGATGGTGGGTAGGGTAACTTTGAGCGAGGGGTCCATGTCATCAATGTCCGTGTCAGCTTATTTTTTTATGACACATCCATTGACTGTCGAGTTGGAAATATGTAAATTTTATTTTATCTATAGGAAACTTATGTATTTATCTATCTCTGCAATATGTATATATATATATATATATATCTTACTGTTGTTTCAAGTTATTTATGCTCTTTCATAAATGGTTATAACATAAGTAGGAGTCATATGCTATCACAGTTGGCTGTAAGAGTGAGGGGTCAATTAAATTGAAGAACAAACAAAACATAAATGAAAGGGAGAGGAGTTATGTGTGGGCATAGGAGCTGATCGTGGGTATAGATTTGGACATATGACATATGATGGGTATGGTATGTGACAGCCTGGTATACAAAACATGTATACACTGACAATTTAATTGAAGAACAAACAAAGAAACATAGGAGATTTTTTGCCCTACAGAGAATGCAATGAAGTTGTATAAAGTTCATGGCATTTGCTAAGAATTTATAAGTCATGGTATTTGCCATGGATTTTATACTAGTTTTGACTGCATGTATTACAAGACGAGAGTGTTATGATGTAGGGCAAGAGTGTTATGATACGATGTATACGTTGACGCGTGCATATAAATATATGCATATGTACATTCAACCTAATTAGATGTATTCTTTGTTTGTTGTTCAATTAAAGTGACTGTAAATATCATCCCCTCTCCTTTACAACTAACTGTGATGATGGCCGAATCCTACTTATGTTATAACCATTTATTAAACATCATAGTGAATTATAACTTCATACAACATATCAATTGGAAATAAATATAATCTGATATACATATATTTGTACATTTTGTTTATATATTTAAATATATATATATATGTGTGTGTGTGTGTGTGTGTGATGCCTTTTGAATATTTTCTCTAACATAAGTAGGAGTTAGCCATTATCATAGTTGGTTGTAAGGGATAGGGGCCGATATTTACAATCACTTTAACTGAACAACAAAGAAAGCATATATCTAATTAGGTTGAATGTAAATGAAGAAGGATATGGGTGACATACATATCCATCTATCCCTGCAATATATATAATTTGCAGAGATAGATATATATGTAAATTGAATGTAAATGAACAAGGCTATAAGTAATTTACATATCTATGTATCTCTTTGCATATATATGTATCACAATGCTGTATCAAAAAGGGTTGGACAAATTTGAACCATACTATTGATGAACTGTACAGTGTTATATAAATTTCAGTATGCATAGATAGATAAATGCGTAAGTTTAATGAAAATGAGCAGGGCTATATATAAATTTGAATATATATATATATATATCAGTTCAAGTGAAGAAATTGCTCAAACACCTTGTGTAGAAATTGATAGAATTTCAGGCAAGCACAAATATGTTCCAAACTCATATCTATACATGCATTTCACTTGAACTGGGTTATTCACTTTGAATGTTGCTCGAATATATACATGCATTTAACTTGAACTGGGTTCTTCCTTGCACTGCGTTTTGAACAAAACGCAGTGCAAGGAAGAATTCAGTTCAAGTTAAATGCATGTATAGATATGAGTTTGGAACATATTCGTGCTTGCCTGAAATTCTATCAATTTCTACACAAGGTGTTTTGAGCAGTTTCTTCACTTGAACTAGATTCTTCACTTGCATAGAGTTAATAACAAAAGAAAAGTGAGCAGCAACAAAGGCTTTTGTGAGTATGTTTGTATAGTATAGTATACACACATACATATATATAAACCTGTATATATTGTAGATATAGATAAATGCGTAAGTTTCTTCATTTTATATATAAACCTATATATATTGCAGATATAGATAAATGCGTGTAAGTTTTTTCATTTTATATATAAACCTATATATATTGCAAATATAGATAAATGTGTAAGTTTCATGAAAATGGACAGAGCTATAGGAAACATACGTAGATATGTATCTATGCAATATATATATATATATATATATGTATCGTAATGTTGTATTGGAAATATTTGAACCATAACACTAAGCATTAAGGGAGACTGGCCGATGACAACATAGAGTATGGCTATGAAAATGAACAAGTCTTCGATTCATTTAAATGTAAATGGATAAGGCAATTTCACACAACAGTTGTATATGGAATGCAATTTATATTATTGCGAAGGAAGGTATAGAAACTAACCGTAGAAGCTAAAGGAGGAGACTACATCGATTTGTTGGAGGTCATCATCACTAAGGAGTATCCAACAAAAAGTGAGAAATTTGAAATTGATCAATTGTAACTTGCATCACACAATTGAGGATTGCTTGCATAAATAGGTTTATAGAATTTGAATTATGGGAGGGAATTTGATATGCATTCAACAGATTAATGGTAGAACTGATAGCTTCATGGGTACGTAAGATTTCTGGTTGGTGATTTGAAATGATATTAATATTTTTTTGAATTCTAACAAGTTTTAATTTTTTCTTTAATGAAAAATTACAATGCATAGTGAGCCTGAGAGTTCATTTTTTTCAATTTTGTAGGCAAATTCAAAAAACAATTGTTAATATGGACACCCGAGAACCAGTAATTTGTAAAAAGAAGATGAGAAATCGAACATGTTGAAATGTGTTTTGTTCAAATATATTTGAAATTAAAGCAGTTGGTAATGTCTTGTGTACATGTCAACTCACTTTGAGTGCATGTCAACTCACTTTTAATGCAATAAGACTTATATTTTAGATAATAATATATCCCTTTACAACAACCTTTTATTGGGAAGGTGGCAAATATTATTTATATTGTGGAAATAAGATTATCATGATGCATTCACTTAATATTGTGAAGGTGGAAAATAAATGTTAACTTGCATTCACCTACTATTGAGAAGGTGGCAATAAAAACGTCTACCTATGATAGGATATATTTTGAATTTAATATGAATCTATCATATCATATTTGAAATTTTTATTGGCATAAAATTGCCCAATGGTGGGCCCTAGGCTATCCATATCTATACCCACGATCGGGTCTTCTCCCTTATCCAATCTCCCCCTGAGGGTTTTCATCTTGTGACGACGTTTGAACAAATCTGTCCAATCTCCCCAATTGTAGTTTTTAGAGAATATCAAATAACCAAAATGAACGAAATATGACCCCCTTCATCCCTTTTATAATCCCTTTAAAATATTAATTTATTTTTGCCCAAACAAGTGACTTTATAATATTTAATTTAATTTAATTTTATTTTGGTGCTAGGTAAAATCACTTTAATGAAATATTCAACTCATAACATAATTAATTAAATAAAAGTTGCTGGAAAATATTAATTTAGACAACTTAATTTAATTAAATAGATTACTTCGACTTCATAAACTTGGGCCGAAAATGGATCTTTAAATGCACAAATGAATGTCTAAACCATGCCATAACATGTTACATAAACAAGCGTTAAGTAATCTCATAATGGCTAGTAGGAGGTTGGGAAATTGAATTTTCAATTCAATAATTTAGATTTTGGGACCATTCCTATGCAACTTGAGGTTCAGTCATGGGAAAAGAAAAAATGAACAAGAGGTAGAATGATAATTTGGAGGTAGGGAACAAATGTATGTAAGTTCGTTCAAATAAGGGTGTAATATGAGTGGATAGATGGTGAATGCAAAAAAATTGGTGTATTTACAGATGAAAGATATGTGAATAGAAATTTGGTCATAAGGTACTTAACATGAGAGTATGCTACTTATAGATAAATCATTGTATTAAGATGTTCCCATCAAGGTGGGAAAAAAATTAAATGGGAAATAGCATATCTATGCTAATTGCACCATTACAAAACTATGGAATTACACCCTTAATTGCATGTAATACATTCATTTTTATTTTTTCAAGTTTACATATTTTATTTTTCTTTTAGTTAAACATTATATACATTTTTTATATAATTTTCTCAAAAAAATACCTATTTAATTTTTTCAAGGGAGTGATGGGAAATGATCATGAAATAACCAAAAATTGAGCAAACAAAAATGAACGATAGGGGCACAATTTATACATTAAGATTATATCATTTACTCCCAAGATTCACATAGATGATTATAGAAATAAAAATTGGTGAATCATTGATTGATCTCAAATTTGATCATAATTT
Source organism: Sequoiadendron giganteum (assembly GCA_007115665.2). Lineage (NCBI taxonomy): Eukaryota > Viridiplantae > Streptophyta > Pinopsida > Cupressales > Cupressaceae > Sequoiadendron > Sequoiadendron giganteum. Next base: position 605,011,435 of record CM021100.1, on the reverse strand, counting down.
GATATACATAAAAATCAATACACTAGGAATTAAGCAACACCATGGGTAAGACCCAAGACAATCAAAATGGAAGACAAGGGAAAGGAAGCATAAGCATGGCACAATAATGATGAAACTTTCAAAATAACATTGAAAATCAACTTACAAGTAGAAAATAGGCAATACATGCCCCACATGGAACACAAACCAAGATGCATTGAACAAGTGTAAAATATCTAAACCCAAGGAAGACAAAATTTTCCAACAAATATTTGGTAATGTAAGGTGAGAAGAAGAATTTCAAAGAGCTATTGAAATAAAAGTGCACATGCAATTGGTGAAAGAAAAAGAATATATGAGAACAAGGTAGAAAGTGTTGATATAGCATGGGAAACATGACCCTAAGAATTTTTAGAAAGAGCTGACATGGCATGGGAAATGTGACCCTAAACATTTTGAGAAAGGCTACATACAAGTACAAAGCAAACAAAAAATAATATCGCATCAATATGATGGCTATATTATGCTTGGAAACTATATGAGCATATGGAAGATAGGGACACATTCCCATAAATCATCAAAGAAAGAAAGTTGTTTTCCATGATATATTTAAAAAGGTATGAAAAAACTAGCAAGTGGCAAAGAACAAGATATGGATGGATTACAAGATGAATATTTAAAATGAGGGATTGGCATTGTGGCACCTCACATAAGATATGTTTCTAATGACATTGCTTGAAAAAAAGTTTCCATGTGGATTGGACCACTAGCTTATTCATGCCCCTTTTTCAAAAGTGGAGAGGTCAATAACCAATCAAATTATAGAGCTATTATGATGAACCCTCTAATGGAGAATTTATTTGCAAGTACGGTTGAACATAAAATTGCCTACTACGTCAAAAAAAAGGAAAAAAGGGAAAAGGCAAGCAAGCTTTAGACAAAATCATTCAACAATAAATCATTTCATCACTTAGGGAGTTAATTGAAAAGTATGGGACAACGAAGGCGAAGTCTTATGCTGCTTCCTTGATTTCAAGAAAGCATTTGACATAGTTCCTAAAAACAAGTTATGGGGTGGGATGGGAAAACTTGAAGTTCCAAAAGAATATATGATTGCAATCCATAGGCTATATGAACAAATTAGAGCCAAAATAAGCAATCCCAAGATTACTAGAATGCTTTAATATTGACATAAGGGTTAAATAAGGATACCCACTACATTTTTACTCTATATTGAAAAATTTGAAGAATGGATAGATAGATTATGTGATGAAGAGTCCACATAGCTAGTTATGTGATAAAAATCATATATGTAGATTAACTTATTTTGACTACAACAAAAACCCAATGCTTGAAGGATCACTTGAAATTCTTAGAGCTCTTTTATAAATGTTGAGATTCAAGTCAATACCAATAGAACTAAAACTTTGATCTTCTCACACTAAAAGGATAAGAAGCATATGGGATTATTTTTGAGGGGAACCCACTTGAGATAGCCTCATAATATGAACACATAGGACTTGATTTCATTGACAAGATTAGGCTATATGAACAAATTAGAGCCAAAATAAGCAATCCCAAGATTACTAGAATGCTTTAATATTGACATAAGGGTTAAATAAGGATACCCACTACATTTTGACTCTATATTGAAAAATTTGAAGAATGGATAGATAGATTATGTGATGAAGAGTCCACGTAGCTAGTTATGTGATAAAAATCATATATGTAGATTAACTTATTTTGACTACAACAAAAACCCAAAGCTTGAAGGATCACTTGAAATTCTTAGAGCTCTTTTATAAATGTTGAGATTCAAGTCAATACCAATAGAACTAAAACTTTGATCTTCTCACACTAAAAGGATAAGAAGCATATGGGATTATTTTTTAGGGGAACCCACTTGAGATAGCCTCATAATATGAACACATAGGATTTGATTTCATTGACAAGATTAGTTGAGAAACATGCATGCCAAATAGAATCTAAAGTGGGTGGAGAGTGTTATACTATGCCAACCCCCTCTGATTCAGGTTATTGCCAAGAAATACAAAAAATATAGATATTTGCAAAATAAATTGATTCCAAACAAATGCATGCAATAAATTACGCAAATTTGATTATGACTTAAAAATTGCTTTAGAATCATACTCAGATTACATAATATGCAATAATGCAGATCTAAAAATGTTTGATCAACAACAAAGAACATTGGCAATCTCCAAAACCCTGTATGGTTCTCCCCTGAATGTTTGTTTTCAATCAATCTTCTGAGATTTAATGAAACCCAATAATAACCTCTAAAAACTCTATAAAAACCCTGGATGATGATCTACAGGAAACCAATGAAGCTCTATAATAAACTTTGTATGAGATTATCTCTCAGAATGCCCTTGGGCGATCTTCCACACTTGTAGACATTGTTCTCTTTGAGGGATTTCGTCCTCAAAAAGCTTGAATCTTCAAAACTAGCAAACCCTTGCTCAATTTCTCCAATTTGCACAAGTTTCAAGAAAAAATAAACAATGATTGCCAAAAATGATCTCTTTAGCCCTTTTCATTCTTCTCCAAATTTCCAATGCCCACTTTTGCAATTAGGCTTTTGGAAATAATATTAATTTTTTTTTGATTGATTAAGTAGGGGAAGGGCCTTGATCTCTTACATAAACAAAAAAAAAGTTTGGGGAAACAACACCCAAATAAACCAACAAAATTAAGGAGATATCAAAAATAAAAACAACACATCTCCTCACCAAAACCAGTCAAAAAAATTCAACCAACACCAACATAATCAAAATATTTAATCCTATCTAGGAGGCAGTAAAGTTTTAGCCATACCATATTATCATCAACCCAAAAAATTAAATAAGGCAGGTGTAACTTGTCATAAGTTCCCAGCAAGTCAATAATCCTTGGACCAGTAGTATAGAGTAAATAAACATAGTTCAGGCTTATCAAGCCATTACCCAAAACTAACCTAAGAAAGATACCAAAAAAGCAATGAAAAAAAGACATTAAGAAACAAAACCCAACACAGAACAGAGAATTAAGTTTCCTCAATTAGGCTCCAAGCCATCTTCAGGGCTCCCACCATTTCCTCAAGGTTGTCCTTGGTCTCCATCTTCCCGAACCGATTGACTTCGTCCCTGTTTCCTTTTTTTCTCTACTGCTTTTTTATCTTGCCATGTCCTGATATAGTTGCCATCATAGCCCTTTTCATTACACCGTCCATAACCCTACAAACATTCATTACTGCATTCTCAATAACCCGAAACCTATTTGAGTTGTCTTCTTTTTGCAACATCCTTTCGAGTAGCTCCATCCTATCTTCCAACATTTCCATTCTTGTCTTAACAATTCCCGTATCCTTTTCTTTTAGGTTGTTAGCATTACAAGGGATCTCAGTGTTAATGTCAGTATCCTCCAGGTTGATAGGGGTTTCATTTATGTTTCCTTTCCTTCTGCCATTCTTTTCTCCTCCTCCACATCATGCTCCTCCTCTTGTTGGTTATTACCAACTTCCTCTTCTTGACTCGAATCCTCGATATCCTCAAACACTGACATCTCTTCCTCTAAAGGTCCACCTTCCCCCAAACTATCAGATACATACTCCTCCGAGGAAGTATCTTTGTCTTTCCTCGCAACCCTCTTCCCTTTTTTCTTCTTGAGATCCTAAGGAGCTTTCGTTTTCTTGTCGTCTGAAATTTTGGTATTCTTACTAGCATCCAAACCTTTGGACACAGCCAGAGAAAGACGAGTTGACCTACGACCTGCAAGGGTAATGAAACTGCTTTCTGGGCTTATATCATGATCATCCAGAATTGTTATTGTGGTAGCATCAGAGCCAAGTTCTTTTATCAACAATTTTCTTTTCTTATTGGTGACTGGAGAGGGGGGAGTAGTGTTGCATTTTTCAGGGGTAATTTTGAGGAGCACCGTCCATGAGGTGTCCACAACTTTAGAGGAAGGATTTGTACTATTTTTTGTTTCTTTCACAAGGGAGTGGGGTTGGCTTTCCAACAACTCTATTTTGACTGAGCTTTGAGGGGTCAAGTTGTTCTCAATCAGATTATGAAAAGCATTCAATTACGACGTGGTGGCAAGGTCATACTTGCAGATAGCTCTAATCAAACCCTGATGCAGGGGTGTGTTAGCACCATGAATCAAGCTCTGTTTCAATGACGAGAAGAGGAAAAAAGGAAGGTTTGGTTTTTCCATATGCCTAATATGGTTTAGGATGGGGAAATGGTACCCATGCACAAACTAGAATCGACCCTCTAAAGTAAAGTATTTCATAACAAAATAATAGACATTGTGGTAAGGAGGCAAGAGCAACAACCTGGAGTAGTCGTTATGAAATATTTGAGCTTTTTCCTTGGCTTAAAAAAAAATTTCAATATAGGTTTGGTAGTTACCCATGCTTACCTTAGCAATTTTCTTTCCTTCATAATTGAGTCCCGTGGCCTTGACTATCAACTTAGCATCCACAGTAAAATGAAGCCCACCCAACTCGACCTCACCATCCCTCCATGCGTTGGCAAATTTATAGCTAAACTCCTCACTATAGCCCTCCATGGCTTCAAAGCACGAGTAAAGCTAGCACGTTCAAAAAGGCTCCATAACTCCGCATTTTGCCTTAGGGAATCACTTTATATAATTTAATATTAAAATGTCACCTTTTAATATAATTGACTTTTAATAAAATATTTGATAAAGTACTATTAAAATAATAATACTTTATTAAAAGTCACTTTATTTCCCTTATAATACCAAATTATAAAGTTACTTTATTAAAAGCCACTTTATAACATTAAAATATAAAGTCACTTTAATAATTAATATTATTAAAGTAATTTGACTTTAATAACTTAATTAAATTGCCAACTCTTAAGAATAATCCGACAAACCCTTGAGAGTGACCCAAACACAATTTCCCACTACTGGCATGGCGACCACTGATCCTGGTATAACTTACTGTAATTAGTAAGTATGAACACTATGCTCCAAAACTACCTTCGAAAGGCCTACCAATAAACATACTAAGTCATTGAGCTGTATACACTAAAATGGATACCCAAGCTTGCTAAAGAACCACTCAACACCCACAAAAGGTCCCCCTGAACATCCCATTAGCCTACAGAGACCAGATAGTAGGCTAACCACTGCAAGGATACAAATCCCGAAAAAATGGGATATTATAGTCTACCCTCCCCAAGATTGTTTGTCCCCAATCAATCCTCACCTAAACAACTAGGCTAGTCCTAAATGCCGAGATCCCAAACCAATCTATACAATGTTCTACCAAAAATCCATTACAACCATTGGAGAAAGAAAGAGCTAAGCTTGACATCCCTGTCAATCACTGTCTGAAGAAGAAGAAAACTACCAAGCATAGTAGATCCTAAAGCCCACATCCCAATCAAAAGCCTACTATACTCATCACTTGCTGACTTTCGCTATGCAACTCTGATATAATCTTCACCAAGTTGAAGATGGTGAAGCAACACAATGTAATCATCTCCAAGTAGCATAACCTTCCATGGGTGTACTCCACTTGGATCACATGGAAAAAATTGGAATTTTTCCTTCCTATATTCTGATGGCTCTTGCTACACCAAGAAAGCTAAACTGCTCAAAATATGCTCCTATATCATATATCCCAACAACATGAATACCCTATAGAAGCAATCCAAAACAACTGTACGATTTGTCCCCTTCATCCATAGAAGGAAAAACCTCATACCAACCATCCATCTCACTTGCATGTCTTTTGCATCATCGTCAAATCAAATGTGAATGGGCTGAAAGTAAAGTTGTATACATACTGCACATTATGCATATTGTGGAATGCATCAATAAGCCCTATTTGAAGTCCTGATCCACTACTAGGATCCCGAGTCCTACGAATATTGTCAAACTCCTTACAGAGATCAGAAAGAGCACCATTATCCAACTCAAAGAGTGGACTATCATAAAACAAACCAGCATCAACCTCAAACAATGGATTATTAACAAATTGTAAACTATCTTCTTGCTGATCTGAATTACCACTTTCCGAATTTTTGGGGTAATGGACAAGATCATACTCCAATTTCAAGAGTTCATGCTCTTGAAGTACCTCCCCAAAATCTTCTTCTATGATAACCTCTTTGCAAAATTGCTGATTTGGAACTAGGGAAACATTAGTTCCAAAGGCAATGTCATCATCATCATCCCACTTAACTGTTTCACTGGATGATGTCATGTTTTTTTCGTGTAGAAGAAATGGGACAACATTAGAATCACACTTAGAATCATCAGAAGGAGCCAATTCTTCACAATATTTATCAATCACAATCTCCAAATCACCCACCAAGAGACTTGTGTAACCTTTACATGTAACATCATCACTGGAAGGGAATGCAAAATCATCACTGTCAACTGATTCGTAGGCTTTAACACAATCGTTCTCAATATGCCCATCAATAGGTGTTGATCCATGAAGTGTATCACATTGGAAACTAACCTTGTTGCATGTTGCAACGTCTTTCCTATGATTGAAAAATGCATTTCCAGTTGTAGGTTGCTCCTTGGATGTGGCTACAATAGATGTTTGGTTTTCTATTTTACTCGTTTCACAAACCAAGGCTTTTTCTTTGTTATCCAAACGTTTTGGCTTTGCAACCATCCTTAAACATGCCCTTTTAATATCAGAGTCCTTCATTAGCATGTACAAATCCTGCATCAACTCAAACATGGATTTATTTGTAGCCTTTTTTTACCCCAAAGCTGATCAATGAGTGTCTTACCCTGTTTGACAATATTTTCGATTTCCTTCTCAAGTTTGACAATGCTATTTGTCAAACTAATTTGCACGGTGTGGATTTTAGCTTCTAAATAAGTAGCGAATAATCTAATGTTTGCAAATTTCTATCGAAACTTCAATATGCTTTGGATACACAACCAACTAATTACAAAATACCATTCATTTCAAACGCATATTAAAAAATGCTGCATATATATATCCACACAACTCAAAAGCTATCAGGACTGAGATTTATATAAATTAACACCAGATGTTTCAAGAGCATAAATACTTATTTCAAAATTATACAACTCATACACCATTACAGGAAATTAAGGCACATTTACTCTGACTTGAGTCCAAGGAAAATTAGAAGCTCTTCTAATGCAACTATTCCCCAATATGCTGAGCACTTAACTTCTGTAGGTAGCCGTAGCTTCAAAAATGATAGCTAACTTTCACGGTCAGTTGAATATGGAGCAGATGATAAATGAATGTATGACAGATGCTTAGACGACAGTTCAAAACCTTTAGCTTGGGCGGCTGGAAAACAAGGAATAGAGACTGCGATTATGCATCAAACTGAATTCCCTTATCAACCTGATGATCTCTGACTTTGATCATTATTTCTCCAAAGCCTATCTGTGTATTTTGTATTATCCCCCCTGGTAATATCTTCTATAGGTGAATAAACTTCAACAATTCACAGTCTCATCTTTGAAATGACTAGACCTTCCTTAATGCCACCCAGATTTGCTCTTAAACTGTAGCGACTTTAATTCTGGCAAGTTCGGAACTGTGTGTCTAGTCTGTAGCGGAAGATTGGAAATTCAAGCCTCCTAGAAATGAATTCGTAATCCTCCTCAATCGCTTCTCAGAGATGCTCAGTCAACATCATACTTTCCATCCATATCAGGTTTCCTTTATCGACCCTTTACAAATTTATAGAGGGATGTGACGGATAATAAGCGATTCTCTTTACCTTGTATTCTCTCGAGTTTATAAATATCAGGTGGCTATTATTAATTGTTTCCAATGTTTCGGGCAGATATTCATTGATTGGCGGCTAGTAATGAGAAGCAATCACACAAGCAAGACCCGACCCTCTTTGAAAACTCCTTCAACGCTATTTTTCCCTTCATGGCTTTGTATAGACTTTTCTCCTGTTGTTTTGTTTTATTTGCATATTGAGATCCACATAGGATGCCTAGTTTGTCTTGTCCAAATAATTCCGACAGCTCCCCAAAGATTAATACTATTGAAGTGACTCCCTTTGACTGGAATGATACACCCGATTTTGTCTTTTTTGACTCCCTCTAGTTTGTCTTTTCTGCAGACTTAAGGTTGGTCAGATTCCTACTTGCAAATCGCAACTCTAATCTTAGCCCGACCCTTAGAAAAATACACAGCCAACTCCTTATTAATCTGTCTAATTCCCTTTGATTCAATTATCTTCTTGCAGTGTACAACGACTATGAAATAAAATAAGAGACTCACGTCTCATAGGCACTTGATCCCTCAGGAAGGCTGATGCTCTACTTTGTCTCCATTTGTCCCATCGATTTGTCTTATATTCAGCCTGGCAGATAAAATCACAATTCCTGGTTTGTCTTTTATCTGTCAAACCATGAGATTCCCTTTGAGGATGGTATGATGGCAAATATAGGAAAAATGACTTTTAAACTTTAATTTTCCCTTGACCTTTCAAGGGTCCACGTCCTCCTTGTCAGACTCCTTGTTGCACACAACTCCAAAAGACTACTAATAAGCCGGACTCCTGTTACTATATTTTTTTGTGGCTTTTCCAGATTCAATTACAAGCCATTAGCGTGAGAAACAACAAACCCTGGATTTCACTGCTTAATAATATTTTATTTATGTATGCAGAATCCTCTACAAATAATGGACCAGATATCCTGAAACTTGTCAAACCCTAGCAATCTGAAAATTTTCTTTTTGAAAACCCCTCAGGCTAGCAGGAAAATGATGTTCTCTGATACCTCTATGGTAACCCCCTCTGATCCTGGGAAATACATAAAATATAGACATTTGCAAAATAAATCGATTCCAAAAAAATGCATGCAATAAATTACTCAGATTTGATTATGGCTTAAAAATTGCTTTAAAATCGTACTCAAACTACATAATATGCAATAATGCAAATATGAAAGTGTTTGATCAACAACAAAGAACATCAACAATATCCGAAACCCTGTATGATTCTCCCTTGAATGTCAGTTTTCAGTCAATCTTCTGAGATTTAATGAAACCCAATAATAATCTTTGAAAACTCTATAAAACCCTAAATGATGATCTCCAGGAAACCGATGAAGCTTTGTAACAAACTCTGTATGAGATTATCTCTCAGAATGCCCTCGGGTGATCTTCTACACATGTAGACATTGTTCTCTCTAAGGGATTTCGTCCTCAAAAAGCTTGTATCTTCAAAACCAACAAACCCTTGCTCAGTTTCTCCAATTTGCACAAGTTTCAAGAAAAAATAAACAATGATTGCCAAAAATGATCTCTTTAGCCCTTTTCATTCTTCTCCCAATTTCCAATGCCCACTTTTGCAATTAGGCTTTTGGAAATAATATTAAAATACTACCTTTTAATATACTTGACTTTTAATAAAATATTTCATAAATTACTATTAAGATAATAATACTTTATTAAAAGTCCAACAACTTATGGCGCACTCTACTTCGAATATTTTCGCAGCTTCTGCGACCTCCGATTAGGATCTCCAAGGGTGCTCCAGTGTAACAGACCATGGCATGTTGGGTTTCGGATGTGCGATGCTAGCATTTTCATGCCCTAATGCAGATTCAAAGGCATCTCAATATGTGTGTGGGAATTTGCGGGAGGGAAGAGGACACCCTCTTTGTTTTCCTTCTTCTCCATTGGTTGGCTCAAGACGCTCGGGTGGGGGCGATTCGCGTCTAGATGATGGCAGAAAGAGACCTGATGATTATCTTCCTTACTTTGCAATGGCTGGCTTTCGGAATTTGGGCGTTGTTGGGGGTAACTCAAAGAAAAGTTTTGCGGATGCCCTTGTCGGGCGCCCCCTTTCTCCAAGAAGTGTTTTCCATGGGATGACGGGTGACTTTGGCTTGCGGGATTCTGGTTTGTCTCCCACAACGCACACTTCTGATCCTCAACTATCTTTTGACGGCGCTTCAGTGTGTCCTCCCTTTGCTATTCGACTTTCGTCCTCTCCAGAGATCTATCTAGATGACTTTGCCTGTGACAGAGAGGATATTTTGGTGGATCATGCTCTAATATGTCGGTTCACAAAGGTGTGGCCTAAACTCTGTGATCTCCATTCATGGATTGATGCAAATTAGAAGGATTATTTGGAAGATGAAATCAGTATCTATCCATGTGCAAAGGGGTTTTCTATCTTAGAGTTCGAATCAATGGAAGATAAAGAAATGGTGCTCAACACTGGTCCGTGGTTTTTCCATGGTAATTTTTTATGCATGAAACCTTGGTTCCCCTCTTTTGACCCACACATAGATACTTTTTCAATAGCATTCTTGTGGGTGCGTTTGCCTTACCTCCCCTTACAATTCTGGGAAATTGGTTGCTTGAAAGTGATCGGCAATGGCCTAGGGAAATATCACAGCATCTCAAAAGAGACAATCAACTATGAAAACTCAACCTTTGCTCGCTTATGTGTTGAGATGGATGTCTCAAAAGGTCTTTCGGCATAAATATTTCTCAAAGTTGGAAAGAGACGATGGTGCTAGCCAATAGATTATGAAAAGATTTCATTCAGATGTAGAATTTGCTTTGCCACAGACCATGGTACCGCTCAGTGCAGAAGATGGGTGGGGGTGCAAGCCAATGGTGCTCCTTTTTACAAACCCTCATGGTGGGAAGGGGCTGAATCTCGCCACTATGCTATTTCTCCTCCTACGAAGACTACAACTCCTACCACTCCCTCTATTCAGAGTACGACTCCTTCTCAGTCCTCCGACATGCTCATTGAGATTAGTAACAATCTTGAGAATGATTCAGATTCAAAACCAAATGTTGCTTGCGATGGTGTTTCTCCTCCTCCACTCTTGGAGGTTTCTGACTCTCCGTCATCCTCTCCAATGGCCATTTCGCAAGAAAAATGTTTTGATGCAAGCACTACAAAAGCCTCCTTGGTTCCTTTAGAAACTTCACAACCTGTCGCCAATGTGAGTGTTGAGGTTCCCCCTATATCTCCAGCAACCATATGTAACGATGAAAAGAACTGGATTGGGTGTACGACATCGGTCTCCACCTCTAAAACAAAACAGGATTGGATTGAAGTCAGGCGGAAGAAATCTCTTCCCTCAATCCGAATGGCATTAAGATCTTCAAAGAAAATGATTCATTGATTATTATGTAAGTAGTAGGTTTGGACTACCCATTTTGGGTAGTCTTATGTTGCACCCCTAGTGGCAAGGGCATGCATCTTTTCTATTTTTTTGATTCGTTTATTATGGGAGTTGTCCCCATGATAGTACTTACCTAATAATAAATAAAAATAATACTTTATTAAAAGTCACTTTATTTCCCTTATAAAGCCAAATTATGAAGTTACTTTTTTAAAAGTCACTTTATAACATTAAATTATAAAGTCACTTTAATAATTAATATTATTAAAGTAATTTGACTTTAATAACTTAATTAAATTGCCAACTCTCAATAATAATCCGACAATAACCCTTGAGAGTGATCCAAACACAATTTCCCATTGTTGGCATGGTGACCACTGATCTTGGTATAACCTACTATAAATAGTAAGCATGAACACTGTGCTCCAAAACTACCTTCAAAAGGCCTACTAATAAATATACTGAGTCACTGAGTTGTATACACTGAAATGGATACCCAAGCTTGCTGAAGAACCATTGAACACCCTCAAAAGGTCCCCTTGAACATCCCATTAGTCTACGAGGACTAGATAGTAGGCTAACCATTGCAAGGATACATATCCCGAAGAAAAAGGGGACATTACATATACTCTCTTCAAAACAAGTGCAAAAAAGTTGATTTGTGGACTAGACAACCACTAGGGTCTTGTTTGGGTTGCTAATAATAATAGTGGTGCTCTATGAGTGTGAAGTTTGGGCGGATAGATGGTACATCAAGTCTAAAGTGGAGACTAATTGATATAACTCAAAAATGTTTAGTTACAAGCAACTTCAAGATTAAAGTGTATTTCCCATACAAAATACTCCTAGCAAAAATAGGTACTTTTTTTTATTGAAGCAACAAATTTGATACATCTCCTAGGCTATATAAAGAAAATAGAGAAATAGGTGGGCAAATGTAGTATTGAGAGGATTTGATCGAAAGAAAGAGGACATGGATGAAACAAAATAAACCATGAATAAATAAGTTAGTTATCAATCTATAGGAATGCCCAACCATCGATTAAGAGACTAAAAATCATGCGGGAAAAGTTTAAACTAAGTATTTAACCAAAAGAACTCGAGGAAAAACCAATACTACATGACCAAGTTTTAACTCCACTTGTGAGCATGACCAAAAAAATTACATAGGGGCTAAAATGGAAAATGAAGATGTCCATGGCCCAATTGAGGATTAGATGGCACCAACTTAAATGCGAGACAAGTAGGTGGAAGATCCCAAAAGAAAGGTGGGAAGAGAGAATGTCTTTTCTACACATTGGGCATGGTAGAGACAAAATGACACTATATCATGGAATGATAAGCACATGACATTTGAGCTAGCTACCTAGACAATCTACGAGGGATGCCTACGTCAACCATATTCAAAGAAGAAAATGTTGAAAATTGGAGAAGTTCTAATCAAAATCTATAGCAGCAGAATGAACTGTCAAAGGCAAAATAATAGCAGCAATTCAAGCTAGGGCAAAACAATACATGAACCTTTTTTTTCTCAGCAATGTCTCACTTCTTTAGTTATGATTTTTATTCTTGGGGTCCTATAGACAATTTCGGTCTTGTGGACATTGAAATCTCTATATATCTATCTATCATCACATCACCTTAGGCACCTAACATTTATGTTTAAGATTAACCTGTATTAAATTCATTTTCAATTTCCTTTGTTTGTAACCAGTCAATGGGTGCAACTTGAGTGCTTGTTCACTGACTCAAGTTCAACACCGAAGATGCTCGAAGGAGGGTTATCCTTTCTTTCACATGTAAGAGTGGACCTCATCCACAATCCAGCAATGCCATGATGTGGGTCGCTTAAAATATGTATATAAGCTGGGTAGATTTCAACTTTGATTGTAATGATCAATTGATTTATCTATTCTCATTCTCATTTTCTATACCAACGCGAAACCCCTCCAAGTGTCTCTTCTTCAAAGTGTTCATCACACCCCCCAAGTCACAAGGTCTCAAATTCCATATTGATGTGTTCATATCTGTGAAGGGTTGTTTTACATGGTATCCCAGAATTTTGTTTGTGGTCCAAACAAATATTTGATTATTTTCATTTTTTTGCAAACATACACCACCTAAAAGGAAATTTAAGAGTTTTAAATAAGATTCTAACCTCACACATCTTCAGATAAAAAATAGATAAAACACAAGTTAGTTTATGATTGATGAAAACAAATTTTTTCATGTCTTATGTAATTTTGATTTTCTGTAATTTAACCTTACAAATGTATTTTATGTAAAATTAAGCTGAGGGTTGCTAAATAACCCTTAAAAGATTCTAATGGAGTAGTTAAAGTTGACTTTGCATTTAATGTAAAGATATGGTGTGAACTATTCAGTGGTAATGACAATAATTTTTGACATGATAAATCAATAAAAGTTGTTTGCAGAATTCATTGTTCTATACTATTGTCTGAACTGCAAAAAATTGTTATGAAGCTGATAAGTGATCCACAGATGCAATACCCAATCCTTGGAAGTATTTCTTGAATAATGCTCGGGAAATATTGAGAGCATTTCCTCGTGCTTTCACTGAATAAACATCCGTACTATCTTGCCAATTGTTTGTAAGTGATATCCAATCTCTTCTCCATGTCTCAAATGGAAATGCCTTGTTGCCTCTCATACTTTCTAGTAAATGGTAGAAATAGATTTCTGCTCGAGGTAAATAATAATCTTGCACAAGTCCACTCCAATATTTGTTTCCTGCAACAAAAAAACCAAAAAATAGACAAAGCATATGCCAGGTTTCAGACTATTTTTTTGGGATTTATCCTGCACAGCATAGCTTGGACTGGTCTTTTAGAGGTGGAGAACTATTAAAATGAGATCAATGTTTCACATTAACATGCACCAAAAAAATTCACATAAATGTAAAATTTGAGAAATTTGAGTTACCATAATCACGAAGCAAGCTAGGTTCCGTTACAGTGTTATCAAACCACATTGTTATTTGGGTTCTTGCATTCCATTCATACTGCACATGTTCAACAAAGAAGTTATGGGTGGTAGCTCATGAAGAATCCTAACAAATGCTGAAAGCTTATGCAATTTTTCCTATCTTATTCAAAAGGGAAAAAAGTGTTTAACAAATCTTGTATAATGTGCAAATTTTCCAGATTCTAAGTGGCCATCAATGTCTGGTCACCTGTTTTTTCTGTTTGGGATTTTCTGCCAGTTGCTTTGCACTTTCCAACCATGTTCCAACTAGAAAATTATCATCAGATGCCAGGAGGATGTCCATATCTCTTATCAGGTCTAGAAATAATTTTCCTTGGACACCAACTTGCTCAACATCATTTCCATGAAAAGCTTTCATAGCATTCAGGAAAATTTGATTAGCAAGTTTCGCCAATGCTTGTCGGGTAAGATCAATCAAATCATACCTAATAAATGTAGTAGCGGATTAGTAGAGCAACTGTAACAATTCCTACAATACTGAAGATAATGTTATATTTAGAAAAAAACAACATACTGAAAACTTCCTAACATTGTAATATTGTTAAGGCTAACGTACCGACAACTTTCTAACATTGTTTCTTCACAAATACTTCATCAACAAAAGCTTCTGCTTGGCTTGACTAAAAGTGTCACATCCCTTGTCAAGAGAGGGAAACTAAATAAACAGAATAAAAATAAAAAGGACATAACGGGGGATAGAGAGAGTCATGATGAAAGTATGGGTGTTGTGGAAGGAGGAATGGCATCCCTCTTCTTCTGTTCTAGTGGAAGTGATGGGAGGACAGAGAATGGATGCCCATCAAAAGCATCAAGGGTAGTATAATTTTGTTAGAAATAAAAAAGGTTTGGAAACTCTTAAGAGAAATGTAGTTGGCAGGTGTAAAAGCCAGACTCCACAACCTCCGTCGGCATCCTCCCTGCCTATGCCAAAAGGAGAGCTTTCAAATAGGCTATGGATGCCCATCAAAGCATAAGGAAAGGAATTTAGTTGGAGAGGGGTGTGCTGGCAGAGATGAACAATTGTAGGAAGGAAAAGGTGAAAATAAACCTTGGTTTCCCTTTCAGCCCTATGAAAAAGAAAGTGGTGGATCTTGTTTCTTTTGGTGCATGATAATAGAAGTGAATGCAAGAAGGATATCAATCCAAACAAGAGGGACTTGATCTAGGAAATGGGGCTGCTAATAACAGTAGTAATAGCGATTGCAACAGTGATAGTGGGATGGGTGGCCATAGAGATGGCCTGCAAGCCATGTTTGGACATAGAGAGGGAAGCTATTGACTGAAGAAGTGGGTATTGACATTGGTGTTTCCTGTCCAACAAAAGGTCACTATGAGAAACAATGCGAGACTTATCCTAATGGTTTTGTGCAAAGATTTGAACTAGTGATTACTTCAGTTTTGTAAACACATGAGTTATATGTGACAATGGTCACAATATGTTGGTGAAGACAAAGTGAATTTCTTGTGGATAAGTAATTATCCTAGGAACTATGTTAATGAGATGAGCTTGTAATGGATTATGCAATGTTCATGTAGATTTATGAATAATATTGGGCTGATGTTTAACTGAGATCTTGGTGTCCTAGGCGGATGTTATTTAGTATGGGTTTGCTATAGCATGAACTTAGTTGGGTTCCCCTACCTACTCTTAGGCATTCTTAATTGATGGGAATCACTTAAAAGAACTTTGTTGGGATATGAAGTAGTAGCCAATAAAACTTTGAGCTAGGGTTTTGTTTTAGATTAGATTTTGGTAAATGGTGGTTCGTTACACTATTTGGTTTCTATCTTTTCTATGGTTTCTCTTCTGTAGTATTCCTTCTATTTCAATCCCATTAATAATGTTACTTGGGGTGGTTAGGAAGCCTTGGGTATATGAGAGAATATACGAGACTATTGTGAAGAGAGCTGCATGGGACTTCGATCTTGTTTGGAAGTGGGTATGTAGGTAGTCCTTGGGCAAATGATGCCCTTGTGACCCAAGTTTGTAAGGGAGCGTTTAGGGAATAGCTCTAGAGATTTAGGGTTGTTTCTAAACTTGATTATCTTTCCCTCTTCAGTATGCTTCATCATGAGGCTAAAATTCATATTGAATGATGGTGATCTCACCTTCCAATTAATATGTCCCCACTATATAGGTTTGAGCCATTAAGAGGCAACTTGTCATCATCAAGGTTATCTACTCTAAGATTTGTGGTATTTGGCTTTCCAAAGTCTACTCCAATCTTGGATGAAATTTTAGAATCACTGTCATCAAGGTCTATTGTGATGTGAATGTGTGAGGATGACTCTAACCTTTTTTGAGGTAAAATAATTGGAGTTATGTGTTGAACACCATGGCTTTGTGTCTTCGATCATTGTCAAGTATAGGAGGGTATATGTTATCCTCAAGACCTAGTGGGGCCTTTTAGGAAATAAGGGCATGATAAAGTTGGCCTTGACATGGCTATGAATGAGATAGGGAAGCTTGTTAATGTGTATTTAATGATGATGCCAAGATAAGCTAGTAGTTGATGATGTGAACAAACTTTATTATGCATGGGTGGTTTTCTTATTCTAATTATGTATCTAAATTGGTGTTGAGTTTAGGACACAGTTCCTTATGCCCACTTATGCCATATGTAGGCAACTAACAATAAGCATTATTGAATATGGTTGGGTATTCTGCCCTTTTATCCATCTAGTGGAGAAGGATATGATATGATTTATGATTGGTACTATACAAAACGTACTATACCCAAAAGTAGGATATTATTTAATATAACTACTAAGGTTTTAATTTCTATCTAATAAATAATGTGTTAGTTGGGATGAGTTTTCCATAGTCTATGAAATTGTTTTTGCAAGCTTTTGGATTCAATTGTGTATGTTTTTGTGTCACAAAAACATACACAGTTGAATCCAAAAGCTTGCAAAAACAAATAATGTGTTATCAAATAACAATTTGAATGAAGTGAATGGACTTGCTTACTTTATAGGTTGGTATTTGTCTATGTCTATGTTGAGTAGAGGCCAACTCATGTGGGTTCAATGTGTTGACTATTTGTTAGTAATTTGACTTGAAAGACCTATAGGACTTGATGTATGGATTTATGGATCTCTTTAATAAATCTAGGTTCACTTGACTAGTACTTGTTAACCCTTGTGATGTGAGGATTATGTGCACTTGTCTATAAGCCACATGTTAGAATTGAGTTTGATATAGGTGCAGATAGCCCATTGTGACTAGTACCATGCAGATGATGAATGCCAGGTGCTATCCATTGTATCTTATGGATTAGTCAACTTTCAATAGTAACATAGAGGTAAAGGATGCTAGGAACTATCTATGATATGATGCAAGTGGGGTTCAGCTGGCTATCATTAGTACTATGGAGGTGATGGATGCTGGGAGCTAATCATTGTATCTTAGGGTTTAGTTGACTATTGCTAGTAGCATGGAGGTGGCAAATTCAAAGAGTTACCCATGGTATGACAAGGCTTGGTTAGCTTTCACAATTACTATGCAGGTTAGAGATGCAAGGAGCTACCCATTACTAGGTTGGACTGATTTTCATTAGTGGTATGTAGGCGATAGATGTTAGGATCTACCAAATCGAAAGATTTCAAGGGCTATAGAAATATTATTAATGACCTAATGTGATGTGTGCTATTACAGTTATTCTTTATCTGAAAAATAATCACAAGTAGTATGGGATGCTTTCCCATCATCACAATAGCTTAAAAAGTTGGGGAAAAGGATAGGACCCATGGTCTAGTATGGTGTGATGTCCCCTTCTAATTAGACACTCGCACGTCAGTGGATTAGCCTATCATGTCGACCCTCGTAGGCTAATGGTTCTGGATAGAGGGTCACTTGGACGGGCACTTGGTCGTCAAACTTCAGTGTTGATCTCCGGAGTATGATGGCAGGGTGGGTTGTTGCGTTTGGCATGTTACTTGTGCTTAAATTAATGATACTCACCTTTTATTTCACCATCCTCGGCCTAGGGACTATGTGTCTTTAAAATGAAGGGGTCACTTTATATTTTTCAGTTACTATTCATTCATAAAGTGAAAAAAATGTTATAACTTAAGTGAATAGTGCTCACTTTAATGAATAGTATTTTCAATGTTAAATTATAAATAACAAAAAAGAAAGTTCGACCCTCTTCATATGTTGATCATTTTGGTTGAAGAAACTTTGGAGTGTGGCTTTGGAGGAAGAAGGAGGCTAGGGTTTCCTGATTTCTTGTAGTGGGTGAGCCTGGTGGGCCTTGGTTCTTCGGTTGGAGCTGCTTGAGGGTATGTAACACCACCTTAAGGTTGCTGATCAGGTTTTGGATGCAAAGTTTGGTGACATTAGGAGCTGTTGGTTTAAGTTTTAAGCTGATTTCTGAGTAGGGTTGACAGCCATAGACTCCATTGGCATTTGCACGAGAGTTGTTCACTTTGTGAAGGGTTTTGGGACTGAAATTTGCAGCTACAGCCAGCCATCCCTTTTCATGAGGGTTTTATCAGCAAATAAAAAGAAACGCCTCTTCTAAGAGGCTGCAATCTCACTAAAAGGTGGCGCCCCAAGTAGAAGAAGCTTCCTAGTCCAGATTTGGGTGGGAGAAGTTCGGGTTTCAAGGGCAATCGACATTTCATTGGGGTTTACTATTGTAGCAAATTACTATTCACAGTGCTGTATGGCTATAAGTTAAAGTATAGTTTATGATATAGTTAGTTTCAAATATGATGTAAGCCATCTATCTTATGTAATGTATTATGTAATGAAGAAAGCATCTTTGGCTATTAATTTGAGTAATTACTTGAGTTATTACAGTAGATTAGTTTATTAGAAGTTTCAACTATATGCATATGCTCTTTAGTACTATTTTAGTGTTACTAGCAAACAAACTCAGAAGAACAAAAAGTGGAAACACAAACCAAAACAAAAATCAGACCTACAAACTTAGTAAAAACAAATCATCAGATTGGTGGATCACTACATATGGGATGCATCGACATTCTTTGTTTTTGGTCGGTATGCACTTAAAGGGTAAGTTTTAGTGAACTAGGTAGTGGGAAAATGCATATATGTAATAACCCACCCTTAATTTTTTTTCCAAAACTTCACCTGTTAGTGTTAGCCAAAAATGCAATGATAAGCAACTGAATAAGCAACCCTTCACTTTCTGATCACCCAGATCCCAATGTGGGAAAGGTGAAAGCATACGGTGGAAAGGGGATCTTGCATTACATGGAAAGAACAAGCTAACTGAAAGTAAACACCTTCCACTTTTTGATCACCTAGATCCCGATGTGGGCCAGGTGAGAGCATATGATGAGAAGGCTTACAATTAAATTCTTCTATTCTACCACTTCTTTAGTGGGGTGAGTAAAGAAAGCCAATGCATGAAAGTGAACATTCACTTATTCAGTGGGAAGTACAAGAAAGGAAAAGAACTTGGCGGCAAGCTGACCAAGCTCCGCTTGTTCAACGGGCATACCATGAAAGTAAAGTAAAAATCAACCACGTATTCAGTGGGAGTAGCATGAAAATAAGAAAAGCTCAACCACTTATTCAGCGGGAGCACCACTTGTTCAATGGGGTAAGTAGCAATGTAAATATAGGAGCAAATCACCAATGGTACTACCAATGGTGTTACAATAAGCTCATTTAGAAAAATGTTCAGAACATATTGTTTTGTTAAGGAAATGATAAAGTCATGAAGTATAACTTCCCCCAAAGTTGCTACAATGAGATTATAAGAACTCACCCACAAAATATAACAATAATACCTCAATGACAAGGCCTCTGGAGGTTGGTAGAAGGCCGAATAAGCTGCTGTTACAGGTCTGATACACCTCCATCCAGCAAGAAAATGTTGCTCTCAACTCCACCAAACACTCTCAAAATCAACAGGGAACACCAACAAAAGATCAACAAGCAAGAATGAGGTCTAGGTGCCACCAAAACATAGGAACAACAAACCCAAGTGGCAGATTTGAACACAACACCAATGCACTCACACCCCCAAATGGTACGACTAGTAGAGAGGGGCGACCAGCTCCTAAAAATTCAATCCTTCATTCAAAATTCTGAAACCTTGCTAGAAGGGCCACCTCAATCAGCTCTAAAGGAAATGATAATGCCAACAAAAAGTTTTCCACTCCTCAAATCAGCATGAGCAAAACAACGATACACCTAAGGGTTTGAAAATAGCAACCACCAATCTGAAGCTCCAAGAAATCACTTCCAAAAGCACCCAAATCTCTGCACAAATGGTTATCATACCAAAACATAGCTAGAAATCATTATAAGCAACCAAAATTGAAAACAAACCATCACTGTTAAGCTCCAATGGTGATTATTGAATGCAATCACACTCCACCAGCTAGGGATTATCTTTCAAATCCAAAACCAGCAACCTAAAGAGGTTTTTCATCCTTAGAAGATTCAAGATAGAACACTCTAGTTCCAATCCGACAGCATAACTTTATCTCCAAATTGCCTAGTGAAAATGAGAGCCCAAGTGTGCTTTTATAGAAAAAGAGGGAGAGATTAGGGCACAAATTTAAAAATTTTTTTCCCTCCAGATGGGACACCCCCCTTGAGAAAATATAATATTTAATTTAATTTTCATTTATCCCTCCATTTGGGTGTCCAACTTAGGAAATATAATTTCCCCTTTTTAAAAACAACTTAAAGTTGTTAAGTCTAGGTGTGGGGTACAAAAGGGTCCAATAATAACATAAGTTATATTTTGCCTTTTCGAACTTTATAACTTAACTTAAGTTGCAATATTTCCATTTCCGAACTCCAAGATTGTTCGAAGCACAAATTTCCAAAAGTAACAAGATACCAATAATTGAAATTGCCACCATTGCAAGAAATAGAAAACCTGCACTAAACTACTACCAGGACCACTGCCAGAAATAACACTTACTAAAAATAGCATACTACTAAAAATAGTGTGTCCAATCTCAAATCAAACACATTTTGAGATGAAGTTGTGACTTACTAAATATAGTAAGTACTAAAAATAGACACTACTAAAAATAGCAGCGACTGCCCACTAAGGATCTCAAAAAACCTAGAAAGACCTAGACAAGCCTCTGACAAACTCCTGCAAGAACCTCCTAAAAAGCAGACAAGAAACCTCCAAGAATCTTGGAACCCTAAAAATGCCTCAAAGTAGCTTACGGGGCTTCGAAAATAGGCTAACGGCCATTGAAAAGCACAGGGCTAAAAAAGGGACATTACAATATAGTAGTGTCACATCCACTTCCTATTGCTAATTGGTCATTATATATGTGTGAGTTAATGATTATGTACTTATTTAAACATGGCATCAGGTATTGTATGCACTGTTATATTTGTGCTCTTGCTAGTGATAACAAGTAGTATGGGATGCTTGCTAGTAATCATAGCTGGCAGTGGATTGGGAAAAGGATGAGACCCACGGGGTAGCATGGGATGCATTGACATTATTTTTTGGATGGGATGTCTTAAGGGCTTATGTACTAGTGAACTTGGAGAAGGAAAAGATGCTTGTAGTAAGGTCACATCTACTTTTTTTTGCTAGCTAGTCACTATGTGTACTAGTGAGGTTGTTAAGTTATCCACATTGTATATGTGCGTTGGGTGCTTTAGTTAGTTACACTATGTATATGTGATGGATGCACAAGTTATCACATTGTGTATATGTGATGTATGCCTAAGCTAGTCTCTATGTACCTATGATGTGTGTATGAGTTAGTCACATTGTGCATATGTGATGTATGCCCAAGCTAGTCATTTTGTGTACTTGTGATGTGTGCATGAACTAGTGACATTGTGTATATTTGAAAGATGCTTAAACTAGTCACTATGTGTACCTATGATGTGTGTTTGAACTAGTCACAATGTATATGTAATGCATGCCTAAGCTAGTCATGATGTATATAGATAATGTATGTCTAAACCATAGTTCCAAGAATCGCCAATAATCGGTGAGTTTAGGCGAGTTGTGGGGTGGGTGAGTACTTGCAAGTCTGGTAGACTTGGGAGCCGGGTACTCGCTAGACTCGTCGGGTCTGGGCTAGTCCCGACTCCTGGACTCGGCTGCGTCAAGTGCAACAAAAGATATTAAAAAAACACTTTTCTAAGCTCTTTTTCTTTTTTCTTTTTCCTTTTATATTTGCCTCTATACCTCTAAAAGGCATTTCATTTCATTTTCAAGCCAAGGTAGAAAGAAAAAAGGGAGATTAGAGCCAAAACATATTTTCTTTGAAGGAAAACCAGCAAGGGGATTGAGCACTAACCAGTTGCTGAATCACATTTGAACAGGTTCGTAGGT